>JBBBDQ010001908.1:5720000-5752500 GCA_037127315.1 Ascarosepion bandense
TTTCATATGATTTTTATGAAGTATTAACCTTCAAATGACACGTTACAATATTTAGGCATAATCGGATTATTAATTTACAAATTACAATTATTTAAGTGAAGCTACTGTTGCAAATTTTCAAAACAATGGAAAAATCTGAATTTCGTGTGTCGATAAAGCATTGCTTTCTAATGGGAAAAATGCTGTTCAAACAAAGCAATGGCCTGATAAGGGTTATTCAGACTCTGCTCCGTCGGAAACAACGGTTAAGAGGTGGTATGCTGACTTTAAACGTGGTCGTACAGACACAAATGATTCTGAACGTTCAGGTCGCACTAAATCGGCAGTTGTCCCGGAAAACTCCAAAAATCCACAAACTCGCTTTGACCGATCATAAATCGAAGTTGTTCGATTTAGCAGATGAGTTGAACGTATGATAAGGTAGTATATTCACTATTGCAGGAACATATGTCAATGAGAAAGATGTGTTCAAAGTGGATGCTGCGTTTGCTCACAGTCGATCAAAATCAACAACGCAGTGAAAGCCGTTCAAAGCGACTAAAGACGCAAACATCAGCAGGCAAGGTTATAGCCTCCGTATTTTCGGATGCGCAGGGTATTTTGTTCATCGATTAGCTTGAGAAAGGAAGAACCATCAATAGCGAATATTATATAGCATTATTAGTGCTTTTGAAGGAAAAAATCGCCAAAAAACGACCACAAATGAAGAAGAAACAAATGATCTTTCACCAAGACAGTGCACCGTGTCAGAAGTCAATTGCAAAGATAGCAAAACTACATAAATTGCACTTCGAATTGCTTCCGCATCTACCCACTTCTCCAGATATGGCCCCCAGCGACTACTGGTTGTTTGCAGATCTCAAAGGAGTGCTCCAGGGAAAAAGATTTTGCTCTAATGAAGAAGTGATATCGGAACCTGAGGCATATTTTGAGGCCAAGGACAAATCGTTTTTCTCCATGTCTAAGTGTCCAGAGCAGTTCATGTTTTGCTTGCCATTCAACTCGATTTGAAATAAGACGCTAGAACAATGCCAACAAAGTCTAGACAACCTCTACCAATGTTTGAATGAAAAAAAGACGTTAATTTTTTTTAATCCTAAAAAGCATGATGATAAGATTTTCTTTCAATATTTTTTTCTAACTTACTGGAAATATTTGATAACAAGCAGAACTATTTTTAATTTAATGTTTTTCTTATTATTCGGTAAAAATTATTTTATTTTATTTATCTCATTGAATTACAATATATATACGTACACCCAAAAATACATACAAATTTAAGTCAAACCGAAATAGTATCTGTGTCGTGGAGGTTAATGTTCAATTCTGTCTGCTAACAACACATAGTAACAGGAAATGGGTATCTGAAAAGGGTGTGTTTTTGAAGTCATTTTATGTCTCGTTCTGTATTTAAACTGAATATATTTTCTGATAAATGGAGTATTTTAAATAAGCAAACAATTTAGATTTGAATTTTGTGAATTTTACCGTCAGCGAAGCGACAGATAAATTTATCATTATATATTTATATATAATCAAATATATAGCTATGCATCGCAGGTACACATCCGTACTTCTCAACATAGTCACCACCTCCTTCAATGGCATTGTTCCACATACGAATGAAGACATGTATCACCGATTCAGAAAACTTAAGAGGTTGCGGATGTGATTCATAAAAGCAGTTTTCACTTCTTCGACGCTGCCTAACTTAGCATCTTTAGACTTCATTCTGTTTGATCCAATGAATGTGTTACTAAGGGGCAAACGTAAACAAAGCAATTTTTAAAGAAGTTATGGATCTTTTATTTATTTTTACATTTATCACTTTAAACTTCATTTTTAGCACATATTCATATACATATATATATACGACACACACACACACATTTATATATATATATAAACATATATATATATATGCAATTTGTTATATATATTATATTGTTTACATATTATATATGCGTAGTACTTATTTGAAAGCGCTCAATATCAGTGATAGAGCAGACATATTCATATAGACAATTGTGAGTTTGTAACCCTGGGTTTCACGCTCTTGCGATCGTCAGACAAACTGATTATTTTTTTTTTTAATTGGCTATATGTAGGGCTGCGTATATTGGTGTATTTTTGTGGAAGAAGGAAGAAAATTACGCAGCCCTACATATAGGCAATTTTTTAAAAAATTAATCAGTTTGTCTGACGATCACAAGAGCGTGAAACCCAGGGTCACAATTTTACACCGGTTTATATATATATAGCGCCTGTAATATATAAAAAAAATTTTCCTTTCTTTTCTTTTCTTTTCTTTTCTCTCCCTTCCTTCCTTTATCTCTCTTATCTCCCACCTTTTTTCCGTGTTGCTTAACCTTACATCAATTCAACACGGCCGTCTGTTAATTTTTAAGTTACAATTCTCTTTCCTTTTTTTGCGAACCCAGACGATGTCAATTTTTTCTTTTCTTGTTTATTTGATTTTATTTTGTTTTATCTTTTTTTTTCTTTTTTCTTTTTCTTTTTTATTTTATTTTCTTTTTTAATTTCTTTGAAAATCTATTTAAAAAGGGAAATTAGACTGATTTTTCTCCAGTTTCTGAAAGGATTTTTCTGTTGCTGAGGTGATGTGTTATCCCCCGTGGGGATTTTCATATCGAAATGGTCATTCAACATCATTGAATTAATCCTTTTTTAATTTATATATATATATATATATATATATATATATATATATATATATATATTAAAGGTGGCAGACCAGGGTGAAAAATGTCAAACTATAAAAACAAATATTTTATTGATATCGCTTAAAAAACAACTGAAAAAAAAGTTTCAAAAAAGATCAAAAGACGATACAGTCAAATTCTCTTTCTCTGTGAAAACAAAAAGATCTCAAGCTCCAATTGGATTTGATGAAGGTTTATGATGATGGGGAATTTTTCTATTTTTCATCCCCGAATTTAAAATTTTCTTCCGAGATATGCGCATGATTTAGGAGGAAAAGCTTAAATCGGGTTTTCCTTTAATTTTTTAAGTGGATCTTTTTTAACCTTTTTTTTTTGTTATATATATACATATATATATATATATGTGTGTGTGTGTGTGTGTGTGTGTGTGTGTGTGTGTGTGTGTGTGTGTGTGTACAAACCACGTGTGCGCAGATAAACAGAAACAATGTACTAATAACAAACAACAATAAAATAATCAATAATAAATAAATAAAAATTAGCTAATTATAAATTATTGATATTATAAATAGCGAAAAAACTGCATTTGAATTCACAGTTACTCCCACTCAGTAGCCCCCAGAATAATTGTAACCGTTACCGCCCACCAAAATAATAATACAATAGACTACCCACAATGCAATACAATAGACTACCCACAATGCAATACAATAGACTACCCACAATGCAATACAATAGACTACCCATAAAATATCGTTGATCTGTATATATAAATAGTCGAGCAAAAACACAACGCACATGACCTGACGATTGGGTTTAGCATGAAACAGACTGTTACCTCTGGTGTCGGCGCTAATGTCCACATTTGCATACTCTCAGTAGCGTAGGGAGCTGGTTAATTTGTATTGTATTCGGCCTTGTGTCAGACATAACCGAACTTCCTACAGCTTACAAGTTTTATCCAGAATTATTATCATCAGAAGGTTTTCATCAGGAGGTTGGTTGTCGGCAGGTTGGAATATGTGGAATTGTGTGAAACAGCGTAAGAAGAATAAAATATACATTTTGTATTTTAAAATAGAAATTTATTAAAAGGAAAGAATAACATAAGTTGTAGAATTAAATTTTCAATTAGAAACATTATTAAGAGGTTAGGGGTAGATTTCGTACAAAATGTTCCAGTAATAATTGTTGAAATAGATAAAGAGAAAGAGAAAGAGGTCAATGTCCGGGTCACTTGAAGTTGCCGTTACAATTTAGATGTGTGTCTCTCTCTTTCGCTGCTCCCATCTCTGACTGCTTGACTGGCACCAAGGTTATTTAGATAGTCTTTTTGAATTTAGCACTGGATTGCTAAGTCCTCAAGTCTTGTAACACCTATTTTAACATCTACTTGCGAAATCTGGTTTCGACTTTTTCGTTAAGCAGATGATCAATCCTTTTTCTATTTGGGAAAACCAGGATTTCACACATCGTTGTGAATTTTTGTAAATGTGAAGAAGACAGTTGATTTTAATTAATTTCTTATCCGCTACATCTCTACTTCTAATATTAAGCACTTTAACCCATAAATTTAACATAGTTTACAACTATATATATATATATATATATATACCAACTTTGTTTGGTTATCGACACACTGCAACTTCCACTTAGGGGAACACAGATTCGTATCCTGTCGGAGAACGCATATTTTTCACTAAAATGATTTCTCGAATTTTCATGCCAACAGACAAAAACAAATATTTCTAATTAATATATAAACAGAACGTCTTCAAATACAAGTATCCATTAAAAAATAGCGTTTATAAAAATTGGTCTGATTAGTACATAAAAAATCCATCCTTTATTATATATATATATATTTTTTTAATCATGTTACCCCAAGCAAGGCATTCCGCTGCCACTATAGCGCAGGGGGTTACACAGGACGGTAGACGAGTTAGGATGTACATAGGGGGAGAGTTGGAGAGAATGAGAGGGTTAGTGTGTTAGGAGGTGTCTATTGACCTTACATTTAAAAACCTGGAGGCTATAGCCGTCGGGGAAGCAAGCATGCGGAAGGGAATTTCACAGGCGGGAAGTGCGAGAAAAGAAGCTGTTGGAGTGGAAATTGCGGTTACATTTCATCGGTTTCACTGTAAAAGGGTGGGACCTAGTTGCCAATCTAGTATCTCGTGCGAGCTCACACCTAGGGGGCACCAGTGATTTAAGTTCATCAGAGCAGAAGCCATGAAAGTATTTATAGAAGCGGCACAGGGAAGCCACGTCACGCCGGTGAGAGAGTGACTGCAGACGGTCAGCTAAGTCGGTATCAATCACGTTACAGATTCTTCCCTGTATTTTGTCAAGAAGCCCGAGGAGAATAGTAGGGGCACCCGACCAGCTGTGGCAACAGTATTCAAAACACGGGCGGATGGTAGATTTGTAGAAGTGCAGGATAGATTCAGGCGGAAAGAATTTCCGGGCCCTGCACAGAGAGCCAACTTTCATACCAGCGGATTTAGCAATGGATTCAACGTAGTCATTCCACTTGAGGTCCGCTGAGAGTGTCAGGTCAAGCAGGCGTAGTGTTTTACTCTCTGGGGGGCATGCCTGTTCCATGCTAATGGGAGGGAGGTGCGGTCGTCTGTGGTGGTTAATTGACAGCAGCTTCGTTTTGGAAGAATTGAATTTTACGAGCCATTTCCTACCCCAGTCCACCACGGATTGGAGGTCCTTTTCAAGCTCAGCCCCGAGGTTCGTCTTATCATCAACAGCAGATTTTTGATCGAGACGAGCGTATACTGTGGTATCATCGGCTTACATGCCTACTTGTGATCTTATGGCATCGGGGAGATCATTGATATAGATTAGAAAGAGCGTAGGACCTAGGATAAAGCCTTGGGGAACACCCGCGTTTGTAGGGTAGTTCTGGGAGGCATGTCCGTTTAAAACCACCTTCAATGTGCGGTTGGAGAGGAATGACTGCATTAAGTCCAACAAAAGTCCAGTAATGCCGTAGCTTCGCAGTTTCCGTAGAAGGCCGGCATGCCATACTCTGTCGAATGCTTTAGAGATATCCAGGGCGACAGTTCGTGCTTCACCATTCTTGTCGAGAGCCTGGTATATATAGTCGGTGATGGTCGTTAGCATATCAGCAGTAGACCTGGTGAAGCGGAAGCCATACTGTTTGTTCGATAGGAGCCCGTGGGCCGTGAGATGCTGAACGAGCTCGGCATTGATAATGGCTTCGAACACTTTTTTGTTATTATAAAGGTTTTTAAAAAAAATTATATCCCTACACAAATATATATATATAAATTATCCGCATCCAGGCCTGTTTAATAGCACATCAGCGGCATTAGATTAAATGTCCGTCTCAAGACGGGAACGGAACCCAGCAACAGAAGATTCACCGACCAAATTCATCGGAGGACGTTCGAGAAAGGAAGATTTCAATGCTTGTAATATATTTACACCAATGTAAATTTGCCAACAGTTGAATGTGCTCAATCTCGAATTAAAGTATCGCATAACACCATAAATAACTGCTGTTTATGAAATTTTCAACTCTCTAAAGTGCTCAATCTCTAGGGAGAGCATAATAAATTTATATAATTGCCTATATATATATATATATATATATATATATAGTGTGTGTATGGTGTGTTTCATGCATGAGATATATATATATATATATAGTGTGTATGGTGTGTTTCATGCATGAGATCTTGATATATATATATATATATGATAGCTGTGAAACAGGCTTGTTTATGGATGACTAATATATTATGCTCTCATTACGATTGAGCTCTCTAGGGAGGAAAATTTTAAAATCAGTTACCACTTCTGCAATTTACGCATTACTCCTTAGCAATGAATTGAGTTCTTTCGGTGACTAGCGTGTGTATACACTGCTTATATACCACACGCTAAAATTTCCGTTTTTCATCCCATATTCATATGGCTTATGGTGTAGCGACTCCGACTAACACCAAATCGGTCGAGTTTCGATCCTCGTCAGAAGCAGTGGATGTCTAGCGCACTGATGAGTTGTGATACAGCGAAACAGGCTTGTATGTTGATGACTAATATATGTCTATTTTGTTGCTTCATCCGGTATGTGAATTCCCTCACTGGGTGCCTCAGGCTCTTAGACTTGTGCCACATCTAAGCGGAGAAAATCAACTATATATATATAGAGAGAGAGATAGATAGATAGATAGAGATATGATGCATTTAGGGAGGAAAAATTAATGCAGACAAGTTTTATTTAATAACACTGACAAAGTTTGTCTATAAAACTTTCACATTTTTGCGCAATTTCCGACGGAGTTGTTTTATATCGAGATTAAAATTATTAATATACAGTTTATTTTTTGTTACAGTCGAGTACTGACGATGTGAAAACTGCGACAATCGAAAGTCCTCGAAGGTGACAAGTAAATGAACTTTAGACAGTTTATTGATAATATTAATCCCGATATAAAACACCTCAGTCGGAAATTGGAAAAACAATGTAAAAGTTTTATAAACAGACATTTTTGGTGTTATTTAATAAAAATTTTAATAAAAATTTGTGTGTGCATATATGGATAGATGTGCATATATACATATCTATATAAGCGCAGATACACATACACATATGCAAATAGTATCTGGTGTTAATAGAACTGTGCTTAATATAACAGAGCTATTAAGTATATGTAAATAAATATACATGTTATCCTACGTCTAAAGCATGACTCGGAGTTTCATGTACTACGCAATCATCAGGTTTGATTGATGATTGCGTAATAAGATAGATAGATAGATAGATAGATAGATAGATAGATAGATAGATAGATAGATAGAAAGAAAGAAAGAACTATTTCAAATCCTTAAACAGTGAGGATAATTCAAAAAGATCGATTTAATATATATTTATGTATGTATGTGTGTGTACATATTATATATATGTATATACATGTATACATTATTTTAATATATATATAGATAAATATATATATATATGCCCACATATTCACTGAATGGCGACAATCTCACACCCTGATTGAGCACTCTGGAAGAGTGGGAGACTGAAAACAGTAGCTACTCCGGCATATACGCATCATTCAATAATGAATTAAAGCACTCTAGCTATTGGGCGTGTGTAATGATATACTCCCTAAAAGGTTTGCCTTCTTCTAACGGACGCTCGTGGCCTAGGAGTAGAATCGCCGACTGACGCCGATTCGGTCGGGTTTCAGTCCTGGGTTAGGAAGCGATCGGAGTCTAACCGTACTGATGAGCTGTGATACAGCGAAACAGATCTGTCTGCGGATGACCATAGTATATATATATATATATATATATATATATATATATATATATGATTTCTCTAACGTGTATATATATATATATATATATATATATATATATATATATATATTATCATTGCTCTGGTATATATATTTGCGTGTGGTTAGGAAGATAAGGATCGGTCTCGTTTGACCAAGTTTCTTCAAGTTAGTTTCAATTTGACTTCTAGCGTACGTATTCAACGCAAAGACCTGGAAAAGAAAGATGAATGAATGAAAAGTGGGGAGGAAGATATGAAAATTATTTTAGAAATAAAATGACGAAAATGAAAATGTAATGTGAAGTCATAACGAAGCAAGTCAAAAAAGGTAATATAAAAACAGACAAAAATACACATTCAACACGAAGACCAGGTAAAGAATGAAAGAATGAAAGAAAAAGAGGACGAAAACAAAAAAGAAAGAGGTATATAAAAAAGAATGAAATGACCTAAATATTATCTACTGTGAAACCATAAGGATGCAAAACAAAATATTGATTTTTTAAAAAAGAAAAAAAAAAGAAAAATTTAAATAAGCATATGAATTCAATGAATAAACAAGAACAAGAAAAGGAAAAGAAAGAAATAAAAAGAAAAGAGAGAGTGGGAGATGTTGGAGAAGTTTTGAGAAAGAAAGAAAGAAAGAAAGAAAGAAAGAAAGAAAGAAAGAAGGGAGAGTGGAAGCAAATGAAAGGAATAAAATGGGAGTGGGATGTGGAAGGGTTTTGAAGAAAGAAAGAAAGAAAGAAAGAAAGAAAGAAAGAAAGAAAGTGAGAGGAAGAGATGTGGGAGGGTTTTTGGAAAAAGAAAGAAAGAAGGGAGAGTGGAAACAAATGAAAGGAATAAAAAGAGACGGGGATGTGGGAGGGTTTTTGTAGAAAGAAAGAAAGAAAGAAAGAAAGAAAGAAAGAAAGAAAGAAAGAAAGTGAGGGAGTTACAGAGAGTATAAATAAAAGAAAGAAAGATTTAAAACAGACGAAAGATATGTACCAAATGGAAGAAAAGTTTTTAAAAAAATGTCTGTAAAAAGGATAAATGCGTAAAAGAATATATAAAAGAAAGTAAATATATATAACAGACATTATGCAAAAAATATGTATAAAAGAAAGAAACAATTAATGCTGTTTATAAGGTTATTTACTACTCTGCCACTTTTACAACAGACGGGACCCTTTGGGAGCCGTCGATGGTTGTGCGAGCACGACATCACAAGTCATCGTGACCGAGGATTTTTCACGCTAGATCGCGCGCTCTTTCCCAGAAACTGTAACTAAGGTCCGCTCAGCATAGTTGCAGTATAACCACAAGTGGTCTTTGTGGTTTTAGAACAAACACAATGTATCTGAGCAGGCGTCTGCAACGAGGATTAGCTAACGGCCCTAGTAGACAAGCATCCGTGGATAGGAGCGACTAGCCATCCACTATTACAATTGCTGAAGTCGTTCCTCCTAATACCTTGCTATCTTCTTCTTCTATGTCCTTTCAGGATCTAGGCAATCATGACCTTCCACGTCTCCCTATCCCTGGAGGCTCTTAGCACGCTTTCTCATGTTACACCCCGCAACCCCCGTTCTGGCATCCACCTGCTCAGACCCTTCAAATATGTTATCCGGTGCTTTCCCCTGTCTCTTTTTCCCTCTATCTGGACTATTAGTATCAGATTCTCCAAGCCTTCCTTCCTCATTGCATGTTCCAAAAACTTTAGCTGTCTCTTCCTGATGCTGAGTGTTAATTTTCTTTTTATTTCCATCCTTTCCAAAACCTCATCATTGCTCACATGCTCGATCCATGATATCCGCACCATCCTTCTGTAGAACCATATTTCAGTTGCTTCAGGTTTTTCCTTTACCTTTGATGAGATTGTCCAGCATTCACTGCCATATTAAAGAACTGACATCACATAGCAATCCAGTACTCTTTTCTTTGTTTCAAGCGAAATTTTCCTGTCTCTTAATACTCTACTCAGCTTCTGGAACGCATCCTTCACCACGCCAGTTCGCCTTCATCTAACGAATATTTATAAAAATGTAGAATTACAATAACACCGGGTAGCGTGTACATGTATATCGTACATACGTAATAATGAGATCACCTAGTATATCTGCGAGTGAGCTACATAAGATCTGTACTAAGTAGGGGGGTTCAGTATAATGCATACTGCATGTAATCAATCAGTGCATTGCTATGAGGTCTTATTATCAAACAGATCTAATCTAAACTTATTTATAAATGGAAATTTGTCTGTGTGTGTGTCTGTGTGTGTGTCCGTTACCTATAGACTCCAAAACGGCTGAACCGATTTTCTTGAAAATTTACACAGTAGTACAATAAGCGTCTGCGAATATTCTTAGCTAAGTTTTGTGTCGAGGTACCCCAGATAAATATCAAAAGTCGATAATCGAAAAAATCGGGTTATGGAAGGAGTGGTCCGATTTTAATCAAATTTGATATACTTATAGACAAAGACATAAGAAACGATATTCAGAAGTTTCAAGGTTGCAGTTCTTATAATAGTGCAGAAAATCGATAATATATATATAAAATACAAGATGTTTGTGTGTGAGTCTGTTTATCTGTCTGTATGGCTCTATTTTTTTCAGCCCTTTTATTTTAGTTTTTGTTTCGGGTTTGGCTTTAAGTATGTATTATTGTAGTTCTTAGTCTCTGCCATGATACCATTTACCCAGAGGACTTATTTAGCCTTCAAAATTCAGTTTACGACAAAAAAAACTTATTTGATATCGATACTAGGAAATCAAAATTTGACTTACATCCATTCATTTTTCTTTCAGTCTACGGTTTCGCTTTAACTGGAAACAACTATTGCTTTTCAGTCTTTCGTGCCAACGTCCAAAGAGTCTGAACTCCAGGACCATGGATTAGTTTTAAAGCGTTCATTACACCCGAGCAACGCCAGGCTATACTGCTAGTAATTAAATAAATAAAAAAATATATATATCAGAGTTTGAGCGAAGATGTTAAAGACTACTTTAAAAGGAATCGGAAACTGCAATACTAAACAAGAAATAATTGATAAACATTTATCCCTGTTGAAAAGACTAGGGAGGAGTGTGAACTGAACGATAAATGAAAGTATCTATTTCTATTAAGGAAAATAGAAAAATAAAATTTCAGAGTTTAGGCGGAAATGTTAGAATTTTAAAGTTAAAGTAGTTTTTAGAAAGAATCTGAAATAATAATATTAAACAGGAAATAAAGTAGGTACCTCCACTAATTCGCGGGAAAAACAACATAGCGTAATGCAAAAGGCCACAAACGTAACGAAAATAAAGTTTTATCGTCAAAATGTTGATGTTATTATTAAGAGGAAAAATCAAAAAAATTTTTAATTATGTTTGAATTTTTTTAAACCTTTCTAACACGTTCAAAATTTTGGTTTAAATGCTTGTTTTGTTTATGTCATCGCCTTCTACAAAGTTTAACATTGATTTTCTTTTTGCGCTTTTTTTCCCGTTGAAAACACAATAATTTGAAAATTGCTGTACAAATCAAATAATTGTCCGATTTTAATTAAATTTTCAGAACTTATTTACAAATGAATGAAATTATTTGTGAAATGTTATTTTTTAAAAATATTCATAAAAAATTGTTACCCCCCCTTACTTTATTTCATTAAATTTCGCACAGAACCTTCTTATTTCTTGAAATTATTTTTTTGTTAAAAGTAAGAGTCATTGGAGATTGTAAATCACCTACTTATTTTTCAAATTTGTACTATTTAACTGAAAATCTGCTCTGAATTGAAAAATAATGAATCCAATAAAACTATGACATTACTTAATTAGAAAAGCTTTTAACAGTTTTGGTAAATAAGTAATATTAAAGACATTATTCTCTGAAGAAATAAAATTTTTCTGATGAATAATGAATTTTTACAATAAATTTTCATTTTTTTTTTTTTTACATTTTAATTATAATAATTTATAATAGTTTAAAATCGTGTAAAATTCTGTATTGGAGTATTTTTGGATGTAATATAGTAATTAAGTGGAAACGAAATTTACGAGTCTAAAATTGCAAAGATCAATAAACGTAGTTACTCTTCCCTATTTTTAAAATAATTTTTAATTTATTATATTTTTACCTTATTTTCGTGTATAAAATTGAAATTGCCATTATTATGAAACGCTTCCTAATTTAAGAGTTTTGACCCTTCACTTAGATTTATGAAAATTGTTGTTTTGGGCCATGCGTACAACTTGTCATCGCCTAATCAGTCAAGAATCCGTCAAACCTTCGATCAGATGAACACGACCAATCGTTAATAATTTGTTATATATTACTTTTTATGCTACAAGTAAGTAATATTTTTTTTAAATCAGCTTAATTTAACTTTCAATTTTCTAATTTTACAAAAATAAAGTGTTAGAAATCTTTTGAAATATTTTTAAAATCGATGAATTTTTGTTTATTTAGAAATTTCTTAAAATTGTAAAAATCGAAATTAAATGTGACTTTCAAATCTATATAATTTCTATCTGAAATACACCAGAAATTTTTACTTAATGGAAATAATAAATTTCATCATTAAGCTTTTTTAATTTAAAATGAAATCTTCAAGAATGTTTTTTTCATTTTAAAAATTTCAATTTAAAATCAGGTATCGAAAATTTATGCTGAAAAGTGGAGGTACCTAAAATAAAAGATAAACATCTATCAATGTTCAAAAACCGAAGAGGAGTGTGAACTGGACGTTACAAATATAGAATTGAAATAGAATTTAGCAATAAATGCGAAACCAGAGTTAAAGAGGAAGTAAGTTATAAACCGCTTCTGTTCAAACGACCGGGTGAAGTGTGAACTGGACAATAAGCAAACATATTTACCCCTGTATATAAAAAAGAAATAGTAAAAAATTATGGTAAAAAGAAAATAGCAAAAAACAATTCAGAGTTTAGACGGAAACGTAAGAAATGTAGCGTTAAAGTAAACTTTAGAAGAGACCGTAAAATCAGTCGTAAACGAAACGATAGCGCTCAACTCCTGTTCAAAAGACAACGGATGAGTCTGAAACGAACCTTAGACAAAACCTACCTCTAAAATTAGCCGTTTTCAAATAGGAAACATTCGGGATTCATTGGCCGAACATTTCGTGTTGGTGTCGGTTAAATTTTATTAAGCCTTTTTAAGTAGGTACATTTAATAATTCACTAAAAACAGCATGACATGAAAAAAGGCTACCAAACTTAATAAAAACAAATTTTTTTTTGTTTTTTTGTCAAAATATTATTCTTAACAGGAAAGATAGAAGTAGTTTTTCAATGTTTTTTATCCTTTCTAACACATTCAAAATTTTAGTAAAAATCTGTTTTTCTTTTTTGTTGTTGTTGTTTTTTCGTCAGCGGATAACCAAATTTACTATGATCTTACTATGAATAATGTAATATTACGCAACTCATTTTTTCTGGTGAAAAACACATTAATTTGGAAATTCTTAAAAAATTCAAATAATTATCAAATTTTAACTTTTAGGATTTATATACAAATAATTTTTTTAAAATCAATATTTTAATAAAATCTTGTTAAAAGTATATATTTCTTTTTTACATCTGTCACACCCTACATTTAAATTCATGAAATTTCAAGAAAATAAATTTTGTATCGAAAATTTATTTTACTAGTTAAACGTAGGACTGCTTAAGGAATGTAAATCATCTATTTTTTCTTTTTCTTTCTTTTTCGCTCTGAATAGTAAAATAAAAATACAATAAAATTATGACATTATTTAATGAGTAAAGCTTTTAATTGCTTTTAAAATATATATATATATACATTAAAGACATTATAGTCTGAAGGAAAAAACATTGTCGATGAATAATGAATTTTTGGAAGAACTGTTTTCATTTTTTTCTTTTTTAACATAATAATTTATAAAATTTCAAAAATATCAAATTCTTCAAAGCTTTGTCGCGGTTAGGTTATCAAGTTATTAAGTGAAGACTATATTTACTAATCAAAAATTGAGATGTTTAATACAAATCTTCCAGACAAACAATTCTTAAATATTTTTTTTTTTTGTCGATAGAATTTTTTTTAAATATGGTATTTTATGTGTTAGAGTAAAAGTTCACGTGTGTCACGGTTTCTTCTTACAGGAAAAAATTTGAACAATTATGTCAATTCTGATCAACAATACTTAGCTGTCATAAATCCATTCACACGTTATCTGGCTGTCATTATTCACTTCACACATCAATCACTTAACACCATCAGGATTAAGAAACATTTTTATCCTAAATTTCTTGCTATAAACAAGTAATACTTGTGTAAATCAGATTAATTTAACTTTAAATTTGCTAATTTTCCAAGAATAACATATCACAGATGTATATTATGTTTTTGCAAGATTTTTAAAGCGGAGAATTAAATTTTCTTCACAAACCTGTCAAGCTCGGTTCACACTCCACCCACATCTATTGAACAGGTGAAGAGGCTCACCCCTTGTTTCCTGTTTAGTAGGATGCGGTTTCCGATTTTCTCTTTTCTAATCTTTTCACTTTGTTTTTTTTGTTTTTTCAATTGGAGTAGATAGACTAAACTATCGCCCGGTTCACACTCCACCCACATCTATTGAACAGGTCAAGAAGCTCATCCCTTGTTTCCTGTTTACGATGCGGTTTCCGGTTTTCTCTTTTCCAATCTCTTCCCTCTTATGTAGCCCCCTGCACATCAGTGGCGTTACCGCCTTGCTCGGGGTGATATGATAAAAAAAGCTGTCAAAATGGATGCAAAAGTGATAAATTTTGAAAATTTGAAAAAAGTAAACATTCTAATCAATAGAATTTCTATTTGAAAGGCGCCAGATTATTTTGTTTACTGGAAATAGCAAATTTAATCATTTAGTTTTTAATTAAAGCTAAAATGAAAGCGTAAGAAAACTTTTTTTAAAATTCAGTTTAAAACCTAGGTATCGAAAATGACTGAAGGTACTTATTTTTAAGACTGTACAATTCTTTTGATATAATTCAGGGCGAGTTGAACGAATTCTTTCGTAATCTCACATGAGTTAAAGATGATAATCACAAAAATCAAAACAATATAGAAAACGAACTAAATAAAACAACAAAAACTCGAGTGGTGTATAAAGAGGAGAAATAATACGAGGTTTTTAAAGTCGGGGAAACCAGAAGTCTATGTTTGGGGAAGATTTGCATGATGGTAAATGAAAGTACTCATCTGTTTGTTTGTGTACTTGGTGACGTACTAACGTAACGGCGTTCTTGTCCTCACTGCGCATGTGTCTATGATTATTCTCCCCGGATGGCGAGAAAGGAGGCGCGAACAGAGAGGCTCTCATCCTGGTTGGAGCAGTTGGAAATGTCACGGTGAACCCTTCTGCTTCGTTTCTATCACGTTGCCGTGTTTATGTTCCACGCAGTCAATGTTTACATTGTGTGCATGGCTGACAACTGAAAATTGTGAGAACCTTCATGCAATGTGAAGTCACTGTGAGAGGATGTGTTTGTTTCCTCGCCTATCACTATTATACACTGTTAGTAATCTTGTTTATTTGTTTATGGTTCTTGTGTACTTCTCTCTCTCTCTCTCTCTTTCTCTCTCTCTCTCTCTCTCTCTCTCTCTCTATATATATATATATATATATACATATATATATATAGACTTGAGCGTGTCGGGTCTTTTAGACAGACGTTTTTGTTCGCATAAACTCATCAACAGTATTTATTAAGAATTCATGTTTATTATTTTAAAATAGTCTTCTTTCTTGTTAATGCCCTTGTCAATGTTCTTTTTCTTCTGTATGCCGTGTCCCTTTAGGTCGTTGGCAATTATGGCTCTCCACAACTTCCTTTTTTGTAGTTGTTAGTAAATTTTATCTTTTTACTATCTCCTCTGTCCTGTTCTGCCATCCATTTATGTAAGTTCGTTAGGCAGGTTATGTGCTGCTCTCTCCGTCAATCTTGCCGTCTACATGACCTGCTCAATATAAAAATTTCCAAGCCTTCTTTCCTCATTACGTGCCCAAGAAATTCCAACTGTCTCTTTCTGACGTTAAGTATAAGTGTCCTTCATGTTTTCTCTAAAACTTGCTAGGTAGGTTATGCGTTGTTTTCCTCTCTATCTCTTGCCTTCAATCTGTCTTGTGTGTGCATCAAATTTTCCAAGCCTTCTTTCCTCATTGTATGCCCAAGAAATTTCAACTATCTCTTTCTGATCTGAAGTATGTGTCCTTTTTGTTTCTTTTTTATAACTCTTCTGTTCTGTTCTGCCATTTATTTATGCAAGTTGGTTAGGCAGATTATGCAGTTTCTCTGTCCATATTACCTTCTGTGAGTATCAAATTTTCCAAGCTTTCTTTCCTCATTATGTGCCAAAGAAATTTAAACTGTCTCTTTCTGATATCAAGTATAAGTTTCTTTTTTCTCTTCTCTAAATCTTGCCAGGTAGGTTATTCATTGTTTTCCTCTCTTCAACTTGCCTTTAGTCTGTCCTGTGCGTATCAAATTTTCTTAGTTCCCAGAAATTTCAATTTTCTTTTTCTGACGTTAAGTATAAGTGCCCTTTTTGTTAGCGTTTTCTCTAAAATTTTGAGTGAATATTTCAACTGAAAATTTCTAAAACCCGAAAACCAAAGTATTATTTTGCAAAAACAAATCAGCTCTTTTACAAAAATATACGCTTCCCAGATTTTTTCATATTCTTTCAGAGTATTATAAAACAACCACTCCAGCTCACAAATATCATTTTTTTTTAATTTTCAAAATTTTTAAAAGGATATTCAGTTTTTCTATGCAACTTCTTTGTAAGTGATCACCGTACAAAATCCAAAACGTAATACATTAGCTGAAGATAACACAATTAGGATACAAAGAAAACTAAAAGTCCTCGTAGAATTTAATATTGCATCAATCAAGATACACAGATGACACTCTGTTGACGCTATGTACAGAAAGAGAACTGCAGAAATCCCTAGAAAAGACAGCAAAAGAAAGCAAAAACAAAAAACTAAGTATCAGTTTTAAGTAAGACAGAATGTGTGGCTCTAAGCAAGAGAAACAGTCCAAGATGCGAACTACAAATTGGATGTAGCGAAAGAAAGCGAGAAGAAAGGACTAAGTATCAATTTTAAGAAGATAGAATGTATGGTTATCAGCAAGAGGGTCAGTGCAAGATGCGAACAACTCATTTTCCCTAAAACTGTTCTTTATATTCATTTTTTTTTTTTTTTTTGTAATCATCTCATCCCAAGCAACTCAGGACCACCACTGTTTACAGTGAGAGAAAAAACAAGGTACAGGGAATGTCGAAGAACGGATAAGAGATGGATGATATTCAAGGAGATATAAGATGGCAATTTTCGTTGCATTTAAAATTTTGAAGATTGTAGCTATTCTTCTTCTTCTATGTGCCCTGTCCCTTCAGGACGTAGGCGATCATGGCTCTCCACGTCTCCCTATTCCTTGTGGCTCTTAGTATGTTTGCTCCTGTTGCTCCTGGCAACCCCCGTTCCGTCATCCACCTGATCAGTCCCTGCAAATATGTTATCCGCTGCCTTCCTCTGTCTCTCCTTCCTTCTATCTGTCCAGTCAGTATCAGGTTCTCCAGGCTCTCCTTCCTCATTACATGTCCCAGGAACTTCAGTTGTCTCTTCCTGATGCTCTGCATCAATTTCCTTTTTGCTGCCATTCTTTCTAACACCTCGTCGTTGCTTGTATGCTCAGTCCACGATATCCCTAGCATCCTTCTGTAGAACCACATTTCGGCCGCTTCCAGTTTTGTCCTCATTTTCGATTATATTGTACAGCATTCACAGTCGTATTGAAGAACTGACATCACGTAGCAGTCTAGAACTCTTTTCTTCGTTTCTATTGAGATTTTCCTGTGTGTTAGTATTTTGCTCATCTTCTGGAACGCGTCCTTTGCTATGCCAATTCGCCTTCGGATTTCCGTGTCGCACTTTCCATCTCCTGTTAGAACACTTCCCAGGTACTTAAATTCTTGTACTTGTTTGATTCTGTTATTCTCCACCTGTATTTGGCATTTTGGATTGTATCTTTTGCTGATGACCATGCACTCAGTTTTCTTAAAGTTTATTTGTAGTCCCTTCTTGTCACTCTCCACTGCTACTTTCTGTATGAGGTCTTGTAGTTTCCTTTCCGTGTCCGCAATCAGCACTGTATCGTCCGCATATCTTATGTTGTTCAGGTTGTGGCCTCCAATAACAAATCCTGGCATGTCATCTAGGGTCCTCAAAATATTCTCGCTGTATAGGTTGAACAAATCCGGTGAAAAGACACATCCTTGTCTTACGCCTTTTTCTATCTTTGTGTATCTACTGAGGTCGTTACCTGTCCGTATGCAGGCCGTTTGCTGCCAGTAGAGATTCTTGATTATTCTTATGTCTTTGCCGAAAATGTCGAGATTGCCCAGCATCTCCATCAATTCTTTGTGTCGTATTTTGTCGAATGCCTTCGCGTAATCAATGAAGCACAGGTACAAGTCTTTCTTCATTTGCAATGCCCTTTCAGAGAGCATCCTAATCATGAATATGGCGTTCCTTAGGAAAGCAAATAAACGGAAGGGAGCTTCACAGACATGAAGCGCTAGAAAAGAAACTGTTAAAGTAGAAGAAGAATTTTACATTTAGCTATTTCAACAGTAAAAGGACAGGACCTTGATGCCAATATAGCAGCACGTTGAAATTCATGTAGTCGGGAACCAGGGAAAGAAGCCCGTCAAAGCCGTTATCATGAAAATATTTGTAGAAAAGGCAGAGAGAAGCCACATCAAGTGACTGAAGGATTTAAAAGAAAGCAAAAATAAAAAAACAAAGTATCAATTTTAATAATACAGAATGTATGGTTATCAGCAAGAGGATCATTCCAAGATGCGAACTACAAACTGGAGACGTCAAAAATCAAATAACAGACAACGGAGAATGCTGGACAGTTTCTTTACAGATGATGAACTGACTTGAGGCAACAGAGATGTGATTCTACAGAACGCTGCAGGGAATATCATGGATGGAGCATGTGAGTAATGACGAAGTTTTAAGGAAAATACAACCAAACAGAACCCATAGGGAAAAAAAGAATTCTTGTTGAATTTTAATCTCACAGAATATATTGAAGTAAAAAGACACGAAGAGAGACAGTGCGTAACCTCCTCAACAAGTTTTTATCTAAATGGATGACAGCACAACAAATTACAAAGGATAGGAAGTAGTGGAGAGCTGTCTTTGCCTATGTCTTGAAAAAAATTGCACAGTCAAGAATTAGAAATAACTGCTTATCAGTAAACAAGATTTTTTTTTCTTTATAAAACCTTTCTGAAAAATATAACTGTATGCGAAGTAAAATCTATTCTCGCGTTATGTGAGGTAAAACGAGAAGTGCATACCGAGATTTGTGTTGTCACCGCCCGCCGCTTTCACTATGACCACCCTCGTCTGGAGACAAGTATTCGCTGCCAGGTAGCTGAAGGTCAGTGACGGGGTATTCTGTGTGAACGCGTGTGTACGGGTGCCCTACCTCTGGCATCCACGGATATACTATAAATGCGATATAGGCGTTCTCTGCAAATATTGACATAAAACTTACGCAATGTTTTCGTTTCCTTTTCGTGGGTTCTCATTAGGAAGGTGTCAAAATATTCTGGGTGGGATGCATCTATGACTCTGATAAACGCAAGGGAAATATGAAGCCTGAAGATTTAAACATGTCGCTCGGTCATTTAAGAACAACTTTACCACTCGCTTTCTTTGCTAGTGTTATTCGCATATATCTGATTGAATAACGTGTATTTCACTAATGGGTGGGTCGTATAACGGATGTCGATGCGCTGAGGGAAATCGACAAGTCGAGTTCTAATCACGGATTAAGCGGTCGTGTCCACTTTCGTGCAAATATCCTTGAGGAAGGCATTAATCCGTCTCTTCCCTATTCAGCTATGTGTTAAATAGTAAGTCTGACGAAGCTGGTTTTGCAGTAACCAATCTGGGAAAAGGAAAAATTTTAATTTTAGACTGTGGAAAAAGTAACAGGAAACTACTCCACTATCTTTTCCAAGAAGTCGTACTAATTTACAGATAAGGACTCAAGCTGAGAATTATGATCGCCTACGTCCAAAATCCTAACCGAGATGTTGATCCATCAACGAATCCTGAGAAGACCATAGTCCGAATAGGTGAATAACGAAGATAGCAACCAGAAAACTGATACCTACAATCATAACGAGTCAGCTTAAATTTCTGGAACATAATGAGAAAAATAACCTGGTCTATTTTACATTTACAGGGCTTTTGAAGACAAGAGTAGTATAGGGAAACAATGAGTAACCCCACCGAACTAGTGTGTGCTTGGATGGCATGACAGGGACAAAAATTATTGAATGTTAGCGCTTTCTTGGAGAAACACAAGTAGTGGAGAGCTATGACGTCTCACATCTTGCAAATACATGGCACATATAAAAAATAGAAAACTCTATTAAGATTAACTAAAGAACTGAGACAATGTTTTCTTTAAGGAGCATTTCGCGTTACGTACAAGAGAACGGTCATCTGCATTCGCGTCAGGCATTGTTTAGATCACGGTCCGACCAAGAATAATCGAAAATGAAAAACATGAATGATATTTCACTTGTTCGTTTCAAAGTTCAACCTGATTGGCTCATCGCTTCTCAAATCTTTCGAAAATCCCGGTGTTTGGTCACTGAAATACCAGTCTGCTGCTGCTGTTCCAATTTCCAAATCATTCGAAAACATCCTCAATTCGAAAATCCTGAAGAGTTGTGAAATAGTTGTTGAACACGATTAACAATTTCAGATAATGACACTTTTAATGTGACTAAAATTAAAATAAAAAACTCAGTATCTAAACTTATTTATAAATTGAACTTTGTCTGTGTGTGTGTCTGTGTGTGTGTGTCCATTAACTATAGACTCAGAAACGGCAGAACCTATTTTCTTGAAAATTTACACAGTTGTATTATAAGCGTTTGCGAGTGGTCTTAGCTAGGTTTTGTGTCGAGGTACCCCAGATAAATATCGAAAATCGATAATCGAAAAAATCGGGTTATAGAAGGAGTGGTCCGATTTTAATCAAATTTGATACACTCATAGACAAAGACATAAGAAACGATATTCAGAAGTTTCTAGGTTGCAGTTCTTACAACTGTGCAGAAAATCGATAATATATATATATATATATATGAGGCAAGATGATTGTGTGTGTGTCTGTTTATCTGTCTGTATGTCCTTTATACAAATCCACAATTTTTATCCGATTCTCACTAAACTTCAAAATTTGACTTACATCCATTCATTTTTCTTTCTGTCTATGGTTTCGCTTTAACTGGAAACAACTGTTGCTTTTTAGTCTTTTGTGCCAACGTCCAAGGAGTCTGAGCTCCAGGACCATGGATTAGTTTTAAAGCTTTCATTACAACCGAGCAATGCCGGGCTATACTGCTAGTTAATAATGAATGGCAACTCTTGTTAATCATTAAAATATTCTGCGTCATATTCATTTTTTTATTAGAATGTCTTTCATCTTAATTCTAGTTGCTTCATTTACACGAATAATAATAAGAATCGTTTTCTTGGTTCCCTTTGTTTATTCGATAAAGCATTGTCTGCTATTTTCAATTTTTGACTATAATTTATTCGACTTAGTTTTAGTTGAGTCTTTTTTTTCCTGGTTCCTGGACCACACGTATTTCTGCGTGCCACTAGATTGGCATCAAGGTCCCACTCATTTACCGTCGAAATAGTTAAATGTAACCCTCACTTTTACTCTAACAGTTTCTTTTCTCACACTTCCCGTTTGTGGGACCTCCATCCGTTTGCTTGCTTCCCTAATAGCTACAATCTCTAAAAGTGTAAATGCAACTTAAATTGTCATCTTCTATATTTCCCGTCCTCCTCTTATCCTTTCCTCGACATCCCCTGTACTTTGTTACTTTTTTTCTTTTTTCTCATTTTAACCCTCTAAGCACCAGTGGTGGTCCTGCCTGGCTTGACGTGAAATAGTCATTAAAAAGTTTATTTACAAGAGTAATATTAGCAGTAATATTACCATGAATTCTTTTATTTGAGAAAGCAGTTTACCATTATCAATTTTGTTAGAATTTCCTCCGTCTTAATTTTTCTTTGGTTTTTATCGCCACTACTCAGGTACGTCAGTTTATATACATTTATAAACAGTATAAACGCGGAATAAAGGGCTGTTGTTAGATTAATACATGATTCCTGAGAAGTAAGCAATGCGTCTTTTTACAGATCTTGATTGAATCATATGACCTAACAAGAGACACGTAGAACCCTCCGTGTGGCCATCTCCTCTCAATCTAATAAGTTGTAAGTTGTTCCCAGGAATGGCCAACAAATGTGTATTAGATAAAAAGCGATGACATCAAGAAATATTAGGATAACATCACAGATAAAACGACATGAAAACATTACTTGTAACCAGATCTGACGTCCAGAGAGCAATATTTTGATCTTAGATAGCGAACATAGACACTCTGATTCTAAGTAGATGTGTTGATCCTTAAATACATCCGCCATTTTTTTACGGTTACTATATCAGCATGCAGATAGATAGATAGATAGATAGATAGATAGATAGATAGATAGATAGTCTGAACAGACATAGATAGATTTTAATTTAACCGAGAAAGAAAGAAAGAAAGAAAGAAAGAAAGAAAGAAAGAAAGAAAGAAAGAAAGAATAGCTGTAACTAGTTTCCAAGTATGCCTATGTACTTTGGTGACTAGCTTATCCTCGTTGTTGTTGCCTGCTCTGGCATACTTGGGTTACTTGTACGGTTTATAGTAGATCTATACTAATCTAATCTCAGTTACATTTTCTGGGAGATAATGTAAAATCTGTTGAGCTACATTTTATTCATCGCTCAAAATAACCTGTGACATCGGACGCAACAACCATTAACGGCTTTCGTATATCCAATTCCGCTCTCGAGGCTTACATAAATTAGTGGTATGGACTTCACCTAATTCTCAATATGCTGCACGCTGGAATTGTATCCCCAAGCCGATACTGTCACCTCTTTGACTATGGTGAGACTCGAACCCGAATCTCATGATTAGAACCCTAACACTTTAACCCAGACATGCACGATATATGACCCGTGGGTCAGGTGTTAACGCTATATATTTAGAGATTTTTGATAAAATGTAAAGGAAAATCAGCAATATTATCAGCCTTGTTTTGGCATCTCATCTTGTCACTTTCTCACTGCCGTAAAGTTGCTTCTCTGTGCCTTTTCTATAAATACTTTCATGGTAAGTGTTTAGGTAAATAGACTTTATGAATTTAATCTATTGCTGTTATTTTCCTACAAAAGATTATAATTATACTTTCATAGTACTTTAACCACAGTTCACTGTTTACCCATAGCTGGAATCCTAGCAGATGCTACCACACCGGGTCATGGTAGACTTGGGAACACCAGCAATTAAGAGGTGATTCCGGGCTCAAAACTCCCAATCACCCGGTCAGAGGTCTTGCTGTTGAATGTAGTTTATCGTTATATCTAGGACTAAACGGAAGGGAGTAAAAAGAGTATAAGATAGGCATAAGTTAACCCTAGTTTGAAAAAGGATAATAATGTAGCGGTCGGGGATGCATCCTTTCGGAATCTGTTTCTTTGTTTGTTTGGGGGGGGGGGTACGATGTTTAAGGGAAAAGAAAACGTGTGCGTGCATATGCACGAGAGAGAGGGAGAGAGAGGGGGTCCTATGTGTGTGTGAGAGATAGAATGAAAGAGAGAAAAGGTGATTGTGCGCGATTGTGTGTCTAAGACATAAAAGTTGTTGTGGTGTGCCATAAGCTAGAGGTTATTCATATGTGTATATACGTTTCTGTGTTATTGAGATGCAAAGCTTCTGTGCACGAGTGTTCCTGTGAGAGAGAGGTTGAATGTGTAAATAGGTTACTAAGAAAGAGAGAAAAGCGCAACTTAGACGTGGCACAAGGCTGAAAGTCTGGGGCGCCGAGTGAGGATCAAGCTCACTATTGTAATGATTCTAGCAAGATAAGCTCGTTAACCATTACACCACGTCGAGGTATTCAGAGAGAGAGATGTTGCTTGTAGTGTGCATGTCTCTAAGAGAAAAAAGATTTATTTCCGAATAACTGCGTCTGAATGATGATGTCTATGTGAGTACGTATATGCAAATGTATATAAGTATGTGTGTGTGTGAGAGAGAGAAAGAGAGAGAGAGAAAGAGAGTTGTATGTGTTTGTTCATAAGGAGGTGTGTATTGTGTGTGTGTGTGTGTGTGTGTGTGTGTGTGTGTGTGTGTGTGAACGTGGTCGATAGATCCAGTCAGTCAGTTAAGTGCCATACGTGGTACACGCTTTGGGAGATCATGTCTCAAAAGAGACATGACTGACTAGGCAGAAGATTATCCCGCAGTAGGTTGCCATGCTTTCTGCGGTAGACTGGTTGCCAGCCAAGGCTATAGAACCCAAACTATCCTATTATTTAACCCATACCTGGAGGGAAGAGACGGATTAATACCTTTCCCAATGGTATTTGTGCGTAAGTGAATGCAAAGAATTCAATTGGAATTCGAAATCGTAACGCACATCGATAGATTCACTTTGTTAGAAAGAAACAAAAATTGCGTGTGTATCTTAGAAAAGGAAGATTACGTGTAGATGTTCGTGTGAGAGAGGCACTGTGTGTTTATCATGTAAGAGAAAGAGAGAAAGAGTGGTTTCTGTTGTGTGAATGTGTGTGTTTGTATGTGTGTGGATATGCAAAAGAGAAAAGATGAGTATTAAATTGTGAGAAAAGAGTGTGTGTGAGAGAGAGAGCTAGAGTGTGTGTGTGAGAAAGTGTATGTGTGTGTGTGTGAGTGTGTGTGTGAGAGAGAGAAAGAGCTAACGAGAGAAGCTGTGTGATAATTTGGGTGAAAGAGAGACAGGTTCCTTGTGTGTGTGTGAGAAAGAGAGAGAGAAAGAGAGAGAGAAAGTGAAAAAGAGAGTATGTGTGTGTGCGTGTGTAGGAGAGAGAGAGAGAGAGCTAACGAGAGAGGCTGTGTGGTAATTTGAGAGAAAGAGAGACAGATTTCTTGTGCATGCGTGCGTGCGTGTTGACATTAGCTAACATTCGTTTAGGAACGAAATACTTACCTGTGCATACATTGCCTCAAGTATTTACACAGCATTGTTTACATATGCTGCTCTTCCTAATATTCGTCAGGGTATATATTTATGACAGCAATCACGAATAAGGGGTACATGGAAAACTAGTTTCATGCCTATCCCCAAATTATTACTCCTAAATAACATTATAAAAATAATATGAGTGTCTTTATAGAAATATCGAAAAAGAAAAGCACCAGTTCCTCTACTTCTAAGGAAGATCGTGTGTGTGTGTGTGTGTGTGTGTGTGTGTTTAAGACAGAAAAGGGGAGTTGTGTTTGTGTGTCTGTGTAAGAGAGAAAGAGAGGTTGTACTGTATGTAAAAATGAATGGAAGATCGTGTGTATAAAAAGAGAGGTCGTGTGTGTGCATATGTAAGATAGAAAGTGGCTCGTATGTGTGTTTGTATCTGTAGGGGGTAAGAAAAGGAGGTCGTGAGGGGCGTATGTGTAAGACAAAAAAGTTTATGTGTATGTATATAAGAAAGAGGGAATGTGACGTCGAGTATGTATTCGTGACTATGTATGAGAAAAAGTGGGGTCACGTGTGTGTGTGTGTGTGTGTGTGTGTGTGTGTGTGTGTGTGTGTGTGTGTGTGTGTGTGTGAAAAAGATCGTGTCTGTATATGTAAGAAAGAATAAGAGGTCGTTTGTGTGTATGTAATGAGTAAAGCACTAATTGAAGTGTGTACGTCTAACAGAGAGAGAAAGAAAGAAAGAAAAATGTATATTTATTAATATATATAAAATAACTCTGTTCATACTACATTAAGCACTGTTTTCTTAACACCAGAATAATATTATACATGCGTGTATGCAGATATATATATTTTTAATTACGGCAACCATATATAGAGAGAGGTTGTCTTTGTATATATATATATGTGTGAAAGAGCTGGAAAAAGGTTAATGCCGTGTGTTTGTATGTATAAGAGAAAAGGAGCATGTGTGTGAAAGAGAGAGAGAGAGAGGGAGAGAGGGAGAGAGAAATACATATATAGAGAAAGCGTTTAAACTCTTTTTTGCATATAAATCAAAGATAAAACTACAATATATATATAATGTGTCAATATGAATAAAGACAAAAGGATTACTTCCGTCATTTGCTTTGATAAAGTGCGTCAGAGGACGAAACGCGCCTGTTAAATTTTCTTTTTTTTTTTTCGTTACACACACACACACACACACACACACAAACACACACACACACACACACACATATGTGTGTGTGTGTGCATGTATAATGCATATTTAGACAACAGATATGAATGTAACATTTCTTTTATTAAATTCAACCGACAAAATTTATATATGTTTGATCCTATATTATATCTACCAAATTTTCGAATAATTGTTTGACATCCGGACCACAATTGTGGATCAAACGCGAGAATGTTTATTTTGTTTGAGTATATTCCCCACTCTCAGGCATTGTTAGCAGTATTATTAGATAGATAGATAGATAGATAGATAGATAGATAGATAGATAGATAGATAGATAGATAGATAATTTATTTGTTTAAACATTATTCAAACAGATAAATTAAATATGTTGGTTGTTAAAACCATTTTGTTAATCTTCGGTAGTTTCCGTAACACACAAGCAATTGGATGTCTAACCGTACTGATGAGTTGTGATGCAGCGAAAGAGGACCGTCTGCGGATGACGATAGATAGATAGATAGATAGATAGATAGATAGATAGATAGATAGATAGATAAGGCGTATAGTTAAATAATGGACAGAATGAGATAGATAGATAGATAGATAGATAGATAGATAGATAGATAGATAGATAGATAGATATGAATAGACTGAAAAGATAGATAGATAGATAGATAGATAGATAGATAGATAGATAGATAGGATAACGTATAGTTAAATAATGGACAGAATGAGATAGATAGATAGATAGATAGATAGATAGATAGATAGATAGATAGATAGATAGATAGATAAGGCGTATAGTTAAATAATGGACAGAATGAGATAGATAGATAGATAGATAGATAGATAGATAGATAGATAGATAGATAGATAGATAAGGCGTATAGTTAAATAATGGAGAGACTGAGATAGATAGATAGATAGATAGATAGATAGATAGATAGATAGATAGATAGATATGTACAAAGATTTTGTTTCTTTCACTGAGCAGATTCATGCCGACTTTGAAGTTACGTGAGGACACCGTTAAGATGTTCGCATTTGTCAAAGCTATTTATATTAGCCTCATAACGGTGTCGTCACGAAACTTCAAAGTCGGTGTGCATCTAATTTGTTAAAGAGACAAACGTTTTGTGCTTATCAACGCTCTATCTCCACCCCGATATCGAACACTTTACGATAAAAAAAAACTCCCTTGCCATTTTATCGGTGGAACCACTGAAAATACAACTTTGGCACTAAACATTATCACAATTAAACATGATATATAGATATATATATATATGTATGTGTGTGTGTGTGTGTGTGTGTGTGTGTGTGTGTGTGTGTGTGTGTGATAAAAATTATAGTTTTAACTTTTAATGCTGTATTGATAGCCAGAGTTTTAATGCTATATTTAGCGGCAAAACTGCTCAAAATCTGACATGTATGTGTCAAGCATCTGTGTGTCAAGATGAATCAATGAATGTCAAGATGAATGAATACTGAAAATTGCGGAGCGTCAACACAGATATGATGATCCACTAAAAATAAGCTTTCATGTGATCTGTCGGATTAATTAGTAAAAAGATGCATTACATACTCTCTCTCTCTCTCTCTCTCTCTATATATATATATATATATATATATATATATATATATTAGTGTGTGTGTGTGTATGTGTGCTTAGATTGTCATAATTTTGTTTAAACAATGAAGATACCCCCAAATTTCATTATATGAGTTCAGGGACATCTTAAGGATATAGATAGATAGATAGATAGATAGATAGATAGATAGATAGATAGATAGATAGATAGATAGATAGATACCTCCACTAAATCACTGAAAAAACAGCATAGTATGAATTAAAAAAAGCCTAAAACTTCATAAAAACGAGCTTCTTCCAACAAAATGTTTCTGTTATTATTAAGAGGAAGGATCAAAGTATTTTTTAATTGTTTTTTTAAAAAATCTTTAGTCCCTTCTAACATGTTCGAAATTTTGGTAAAAAACTAGTTTTGATTTTCGTTTGCAGAGTACCAAATCGTTACGACAGTTTACAATGGAAAACGTAAAACAAAACGCAGCTGTCTTCTTTTTTTTCTTTTTTTTTTTGTGGACAACAAATTAATTTAGAAATTCTTGCAAAAATCAAATAGTTATCGGATTTTAATAAAACTTTCAGGACTTATTTATAAACGAATGAAATTGATTTTGAAATTATTATTTTTTTTAAATCTTAGTAAAAGTATTTTTTACATCTGTTACCCCTCTTTCATGCATATTTATGAAATTTGAAGAAATTACATTTTGTTGCGATAATTGGTTTTATTAGTTAAACCTGCGTTTAACTAAAACTCAGTGAAGAATGTAAATCATCTATTATTTTTCGGATAAATTTTGCCTCTATTTCCGATAATCTGCTTCCAATAATAAAATAAAAAATGCATTATAACTACGATATTATTTAATTTGATAAGCTTTTAATTGCTTGAATAAATAAATTAAGGACAATATAGTCTTGAAAAAATTTTTTTTTCGGATTAATAATGAAATTTTAAAGGAAATGTTTTCATTTTTTTTTTTAATTATAATAGTTTATAAAGTTTCAAAAATATTTTTTAAATAAATCAAAGATTTGTTGAGGATAGTTTAAAACTTATTAAGCAAAAATTATAATTACTAATCGAAAATTAAAAAGTTTAATACAAATCGTTTTGCCTTCCTATTTTTAAAATAATTTTAAATTTTTTTGTATATTTGATGTTTTTTATGTTAATTTCTACGTGTAAATTAAAAGATCATGTGTTTCAGAGTTTCTTCCCTTTATAGGTAAAGATTTGTACAATTATGTCACTTGTCATCGCCATACACTTATCTTATCTCTAATCTGACAACCTGTTAATACATGTGATATACGGCAGACAGGTCAAAAAGTTCAACTCTGTGAATAATAAATAGTTTCATTCTAAATTTCATGCTATAAATAAGTACTTGTGTACATCAGATGAATTTAACATTAACTTTTCTAATTTTCCAAAAATAATGTGTCATAGTTGTATATTTTATTTTTGCAAGAATTTTACAACTGAAAATTAACTTTTGTTTACAAACCTGTCGATCGCTCAAAAATGGCCGAAAAATTTAAAATTTAAAAAGACATCTCAAGAGTTTATATTCCAATCAATATAATTTCTATGTGAAATACACCAGAGTACTTTGCTTACTGGAAACAGTAAATTTAATCATCTAGCTTACAATTAAATCTAAAATAAAAGTTTCAAGAACTTTTTTTTTTTAATAATTCAATTTAAAATTTAGATATCGAAAATGAGTGGCGGTAACTAATATATATATATATAGAGAGAGAGAGAGACCCATCCGCAGACCTGTTTCGCTGTACCACAGCTCATCAGTACGGTTAGACTCCGAGTGCTTTTAACCCAGGCTTGAAACCCGACCGAATTGGCGCCAGTCTGCGATTCTACCTCTGAGCTATGGGCGCTCGAGAGAAGAAGGCTGACTGTTTAGCGTGTATATTATCATTATACACGCCCAATAGCTGAGAGTGTTCTAATTTAGTGCTGAATGAACGATGTGTATATGCTAAAGTAGCTACAGTTTTTCAAAGTCTACCATTCTTCCAGAGTGCTCAGGGTGTGAGAGCGTAAATAGTCATCCGCAGACAGATATGTTTCGTACTGAATATATATATATTCAATACACATGATACGTGACTGACCAATAAGAACTCACGCAAGCAAAACTGAAAATACTAAAAATCTGCATGTTTTCTCTCAATCTCTGACGAAGCTTAAATAAAAGTGAAGCTTCTTAGATTGATATCAGTCAGTTAAGTGCCATACGCGAAACACGCTTGGGCGATCATGTCTCTTTCGAGACATGACTGACTGGGCAGAAGATTATCCCGCAGTAGGTTGCCATTGCTTTCTGCAGTAGATTGGTTGCCAGCCAAGGTTATAGAAGCCAATCTGTCCTGTTATTTAACCCATAACTGGAAGGAAGAGACGGATTAATACCTTTCCCAAGGGTATTTGCGCGCAAGTGAATTCAACTGGAATTTGAACTCGGCTCCCCGATTTCTCTTTCCAAGCCGATATCCACTGCACCACAATGCACATCCTAGATTGATATACGTTTCCTATTTGTTCCTTATCATGTTGTCAGATTCCGAACTATATTTGATCTGCATTTGATCTTTAAATCATATGTAGTGTGTGTGTATGAGCGTGGTTGTCTTGACGACATTATATTTTGCTTTTCATTTATTTATTTATTTATTTATTCCTCAGAAGCTTTTTGATGGTGTTATAAGCGGCCCTTGGACTCAGTTGGTTGCACACAATTAAGCCATAGTATCTTAATCCGGAAACAGCCGATCGCCTTACAAACTCGACATTAGTTACATATCCGCTGGGGAAACGCTACTTTAGAAGAGTGGTGGGGGTGGAATGTAACCAACTTAATAGTTTAAACAAGACGTCGACTTTTTCAAGTGGAAATAAGAAGGTAGGAACGATTTTTTTTTTTTTTTATTTATTATTTCTCTTTTTATGCCATTTCGTTGTATTTTCTTGTTAACAACTTTAGCTTTGCATCCATGACGGGCGGAGGGGCGCTCCTGCGATGTTGTCATTTATTGATTCCTTTTGCTTTCTTTCTTTTTTGCTTTTTTTTTTCCTGTGACTGTTCCTTTCATTTGACGCCAGTAGCTTTGAAAGAAGTTATATATATATATATATATATATATATATATATATATATATATATATATATACTGAGAGAGACTGGAGAAATACGTAACAAATGTAGATATGTAGGCACGTATCTGTGTTTGTGAGAGAAGCCGCTGTCTATTGGCTGTTTTTTTTTTCCAGTTTAAAATTGTTTTACATTCTTTTGACATTGTATCTTCTATTTTTCCCTATCCTAGTTTTTCTTAAATCATTTTTCACATTTATACACTGTGTGCTCCCGCTTTTACAATCACACGCGGACACACACTCATGCATGCACACACACACTCACGCACACATACATACACACACACGCACACATACGCACACTCACACACACACACACGCACACTCACACACACTCACATATATATATATATATATATATATATATATATATATATATATATATATATATATATATTAAAAAAGGATTAATTCAAAGATGTTGAATAGCCATTTCGATATGAAGATCCCCACGGGGGACGACACATCACCTCAGCAACAGAAAAAACCTTTCAGAAACTGGAGAAAAATTAGTCTACTTTTCCTCTTTAAATAGATTGCAAAGAAATTAAAAAATAAATAATAAAATAAAATAAAATAAAAATAAAAATAAAGGGAAAGAAAAAGAAAAAGAAAACGAAAAAGAAAAAGAAAAAGGTAGAATAAAATCAAATAAATAAGAAAAGAAAAAAATGACATCGTCTGGGTTCGCAAAAAAAAGGGGAGAATGTAACTAAAAATTAACGGACGTTAAATCGACGTCCGTTTAGGCAACACGGAAAAAAGGTGGTAAGAGAGATAAAAGAAGGAAGGGAGGGTAAAAGAAAGAAACTAAAGAAAAAAAAATTTTTAAATATTACAGACGCTGGACAAATCCAAAAACCTAATTTCCCTAAAACGTTGAAGTATTAGAAAAAGGCCTTTACTTAAAAAGGCATAATTATTAATAAAAGGGAATAAAAAGATATAGGATTTAAAATAAAATTATTTTTAAAAAAATTAGGTCATTTGAAATTAGACTAAATAAAGACAACACTAGGTAAAAAAAAAAAAAAAAAAAAAATTACAATTATTATATACATACCTATAGAAGTACACACATACATACATATATATACACCCACAATTCTACGAATAAGAATACATATATACACAAACACACACATACATTCAATTTATTACACACTTATATACATATATATATATAAATATATACACACATATATATTACACACTTATATACATATACATGCGCATACACACATATATATGTGTGTACACACCTATATACAAAAAATTCATATACACATAATATACATGTGTACACACACACACACACACACACACACACACACATATATATACATATATATATATATACACATACATACACATATTCCATATGCCCTCACACACATACATATTAAT
>JBBBDQ010001908.1:5757500-5860000 GCA_037127315.1 Ascarosepion bandense
GAAAACACATCTTTGTTTTACGCCCCTTTCTATTTACGTATACCTGAATTCATTTTCTGAATTTATTTCCTGTCCGTACGCAAGCGGTTTGCTGCCAATATAGGTTTTTGAATATCCTAATGTCCTCCCCGAAATTGTCGAGGTTGCCATACTTATACAGATAAAGGTCCTTCTGCATTTGTATTGCTCTTTCAAATAGTAGGAGAAATATCGCCTTTCTTGTTATGGTATCTTTAACGAAGCCGCGCTATTCTTGTCCTATCTCTGGGTCAATTCAGCAGCGCACTCTGTTCATCAGAGTCCGGATGATTTTTGTTATGTGACTCATTAAGCTGATTGTTCGATGGAGTTCACATTCCTTTGCACCTGACTTCTTGGATAGTGCTATGAAAATCGATCTGCTTAGGTCCTCCGTTATATTGACGATGTTGTAGATTTCGTTTATTATTTCTCTGATCCTGTCTACGCCGAAGCCGTCCAAGGACGTCAGCATCTCTATTACAATTCCACCAGGTCCTGCTGCTTTGTTTCTGTTCAATTTGACCAGTACCGTTTCTACTTCGGTTTTCTATGAATTGCTGGTTGCTCTCTCTTGTCGTAGAAGAGATCTTCAATATACTCGTCTCTTCACTGAATATTTTTTCAAATATGAGTGTTTCGTTCTTTGGTTTTATATATCTTGTTGCTGAGTAGTTATTTTGTCCTGTTTGTTCTTTATTTTTATGCAAATATTTTCTTTATTTGGCGTGCTCTGTTTCTCTATTTCGGCGCATTTGTCGTTGACGCATTTTTCTTTAACCTGTTTGCATTTGCTTTTTATTAACTTGTGTAGTTTTCCTGTATTCTGTTCCGTATCTTGACACTGTTTTCTTTCGCTTTTGTATCATGTCAAGAATCTTTTCAGTGATCCACTCATTTTTCTTTCGACGTGCTTTTTCTTTTGGAATAATGTAGTTCGTTAATATCAGAAGAGCTTCTCTTATTGCATCCCATTTTGAGTTTCTGTTTCCAATTTGTCCTTCGCATGGCTTTTCACGCTGTCCGTGTACATTTCCTGCAGACTCGGGTCGTTCACGAGTCTTGTACTACAGCCTGAAGACTGCCTTACGTTTATTTTATTAATCTCCGTAGTTTCATCCTTGCTTTGCATATAACTGGCAGGTGGTCGCTTCCGCAGTTAGCACTTGGATATGTTTTGCAGTGAAGGAGAGTTGATAGTTATGCAATCAATTTGGTTCTTAGTTTCTCCTCCTGGACTTCTCCATGTCCATAGTCGTCTTGAGTGCTCTTAGAACCATGCGTTGGTTATTATCTGGTCATTCGCTCTGCACGATTGGACCCATTTTTAACAATGTCCATTGCGGTGGCCTCGTCCTTCCTTCCCTTGGCCAACATTAGCGTTCAGATCTCCCATGACAATTCTGATTTCTTGCGACTTGCACTAAACTTTGGCGTTGTCTAGCATGGAGTAAAATGATTCGATTTCTTCTCCTGTACTTTGTAATGTCGGTGCATTTACCACTATAACTGATGTATTAAAGAGCCTCTCTTTCAGTTTTACAAGAATTCTTTCAGATATCTGGCAGTATCCCATAATGCATTTCCTTATGTCTTTATCCAATACCACGCCAACACTTTTTTCATTATTTTCAGCTCGTTCGTATATAATTCTGTGGTTGTCACTGATGAAGTCTCCGTTGTTCGACCACCTCGTTTCACATATACCTAAAATGTTTATGTCCAATCTAGACATCTCTTGCTTCACGTTTTTCAGCTGTCCACAGTTGATCATCGTCATGACGTTCCACGTCCCAAGAGTTATTTTTTGTTTGGTACGAACAGTCACGGGATAATTACCTGGTGACGCTTGTCGCTCATGTCCTTCAATTCTGGGTGAGAGATAAATTCTGGGGAAATTTGTCCCTTTACACCGTTTATGCTAACATTCATTGATGACGGTCCGGTGACTCCTGCTGCGCATGTCGCTCTTTACCGGGTGAAGAGTCAGTATTTTTAAGCTTAGCCCCCCCCCCCCCCACACACACACACTTCACGTCGTTAGGGTTTATAAATTTATTGTACATGTCCACGAATATTCTTGGAAGGAATCGTGAAATGGTTTCTCGTTGCCTTCTCTACGGTGTTTTATCGGGACACCACCTCTAGTTAGATGGCCGTTGAGTTCTTCCGCCCTTAGTAAGTTTAATTTCGTTCTACCAAGTTGTTAACATCCCGGCGGACCCACAGATATTGTGTGAGAGTAGATGATGTGATGAAAAAGCACCTGTGTATTTCAAGAGTAGGAACCGGAGCAATTCCTGTCTCTTAAGAACGGTCGCTTTTTAAATGAAATAGGTAGGTCAGTGTTAACAAAAGAATGTAAATATTAAGTTAATACTTAGTATAAGTCCGAATAACCCCTCACCCTTATATAGGAAGATAATACGGATTACCCAGATTAGTACACGTTGCTAGTAGAAAAAAGGATATTTTGATACGAATATTATTACGAATTTTCAGGATAATCCTTAGCCATAATTAATACGACACAAATTGATAATTCAAATTAAATATAAATTTCTTTAAAACTCAACTGAAAAATAGCATATCTTCAACTGATAGCAAACAGGCAAGTTCAGGTCAGAAGCTACTCTCGTCCGAGGGAAATTAATCGATGAACACACGCCAATCACACTTCATTATCTCCAACATTTTTCCTTATTTTTCCACCATATTTTCTCACACTCAGTAACTCCTCTTGTGTCGTAATGGCTTTCTGCTCTCCTTGGGCTTCTTGACAAAATACAAAGGAGGATCTGTAACGTGGTTGATACTGACTTGGCAGTCCGGCTTCAACCGCTCTCTCACCGGCGTGATGTGGCTTCCCTGTGTCTCTTCTACAAGTACTTTCATGGCTACTGCTCCTATGAGCTTAGATCACTGGTGCCGCCTAAGCACGAATTTACACGAGATACTAGATTAGCAACTAGGTCCCACCCGTTTACAGTTAAACAAATAAGATGTAACCGTAAATTCTACTCCAACAGCTTCTTTTCTCGCGCTTCCCGCCTGTGGAACTCCCTTCCACAACTCTGCTTTCCCGACAGTTAAAATCTCCAGGTGTTTAAATGTAGGGTCAATAAACACCTCCTATCACACTAACTCCCAATTATTCTCAGAACACTCTCATCTACCCAACCCTCATTCTCGGTATCCTTACCCGCCTATCACCCACCCTCTGACATTTCCTATATTTAATCATCCTTTCTCCACTCTATGTAGCCCCCTGCGCAGTAGTGGCAGTGACATGCCTTGCTCGGGGTGAAACGCTTATAAAAAAAAAAAAAAAAAAAATTTCTTTGCTTGTGGTGAAATAATAAAACGTCCTACATTCATAAATACAATCGATACTATACTTATTTTATTGTTATTTAGGCACATTGAGGTGGTGTAATGGCTAACAAACTTGTCTCGCTAGAATCATTACAATTGAGTAATAAGTTCGATCTTCATTGCGTCCACGATACATTCGGACTTGTTCCACATCTAAGAGGCCCTCAGAAATTCACCACTACACGGTCTTTTTAAGTTTCTTCGCTATCTGTGAGGATATTGTTTAGTCATCAGTACACTGCTATATGGCGGTGAGACATGGACCACGTACGCCAAGGAAGAGAGGCGTTTGAAAACCTTCCACGTGAGAAGTATCCGACGTATATTGGGAGTACTCTACACTGAAGTCCTGTCTTGAGCCGGTGTACCTACTATATTCACACTCCTTAAACAGCGCAGACTCCGCTGGCTAGGTCATGTCCACCGCATGCCAGACGATCGCATTCCAAAAGACCTTCTGTATAAAGAGCTGGTCTCTGGAAGAAGACACACTGAGCGGCCACAACTGCGGTATCGTGACATCATAAAACTCGATATGAAAGCTGTGAGCATCAATACGGAATCATGGGACAGCTTAGCGGCCAACCCGTTCAAATGTAGAGAAACCCTGGCTCAACAACTTAAATCCAGGGAGGAGCAACTAACACAAATCGCCATGGAGAGGAGGGTTCGCAGAAAGCAAAATGACAGCTCCGACAGACCATAAACAAAGCATAAATGCAGCCTCAGCAACAAAGACTGTCACTCCCGCATCGGTTTCTACAGTCATAGACGCAGATGCTATAGACAAACAGACAACTAGGATGCTACCCATGGTCAACTCTGACCGACGGAGGCTTACTAATAATTGTTTAGCATTTAATTCAGTGTAAGCGAAATGTTAATGCATAATATAATTTATCTCTTCCTCGTGATGCAAAAGTTAACAAGATAATAAAACAAATCATTTGCTATAGTGTTGTGTGTTCGATCCCGAATGGGTTTCCCTTGCTTGCGGTCTTTCTCTAAAGTAAACTTTGTACATATATGCAAAAAATTATTTAGGTAAAACAAATACAGTTAGAATCTCATTCATGCCATGGACGATTCCTTGTCAACACGTTCGTATTCCATTAGTAAGACAGAATTTTCCCTTAGATAACTTCTTTCCCAGAGGTGTTACTATCTAAAACAGACTACCGACAGGAGATATCCCCAGTCATTATGGTATTAACCTTTTCATGTCGAGAGTCAATCGCTGTCTTTCCTACAGATCTTCATAATTTGCACCTTGCATCTCCTTTTACATTTTGTTATGGGGAAACACACCTATTCATCAGATAATGGACTCTCCTATATTAATAAGAGTTAACAGGAAGTTCATAAGAGTTCTTTAGATTTCTATTTCAGTTCAGTAGAACTACTAGGCAGTTGATATGAGTAGGCAGTTAGTCGAATACTAAGGAGTCAGCTTTCAGTGGAAGATTACCAAGTTCCTAACATTTTGGGCACGTTAAGTCGATTAGCAACCGATATAGCATGATTATAACCTTCAGTGCGAAAACTACTCCACAACACATTTGCATTCCGTAACCCTGTATCTTGTTCCTTTTGTGCTTGCACCAGTCAGTCTGTTAAGTGCCATACGTAATACACGCTTGGGCGATCATGTCTCGAAAGATACATGGCTGACTAGGCAGAATATTTTCCCCCAGTAGGTTGGCATTACTTTCTGCGGTAGCTTGGTTGCCAACCAAATCTACAGAACCCAATCTTCCCTCTCTATTTAACCAATAGATGGAGGGAGAAGCGCGGTATTTGCACGTGAGTGAATGCAACGAATTTAACTGAAATTCGAACTCGGCTCTCCGATTTCTCATTCCGAACCGATATTCACTGCACCATAATGCACATCCGCGCACATGTGCTTTTATAGAGTAAATAAATCCATAACAATTATTAAGTACACCTACATTCCTTGCCGCGTACACAGTATCAATTCATTCTTAATCCTTTTCTTATTCCATTTGTAAGGAGGATTTTTGACTCACATAGCTTCTTCCGAAGAATTAGTTACCTTATGAAACAGCGTACCGGAAGGTTGCTTTCTTGATCACTAAGATCTTAATCACTTTGTCGAGTGTCTACCATTATCTATCGTTCATATGCTCTTATAAAAACTGTGGGTCTTAGGAACAGCCCTCCTTCTGCGAAACTTGTAATATGGCGCTACAGAATCGCAAACAAAGAATTGTATCAGATTACACAAATCCAATTGCCTGAGGAAGTTCAACAACAGCAACAACTGAAATAAATATATGTAAGTCAGAGAGAAAATAATGACAACATTAAGGTGCTCATAGTCCGCTCTACTTTAAACAAAAGGCCAAACATTTAACGCACAATAATACTGGAAATGGCAATAACAGCTACTGGAATGGAAATCCTATTTTCCTGAAAATCTGCTTTAACAGAAAAATTTTATGAATTACAACTGAAAAGAAAGCTCCCATCATAACTGGAAAGAGCAATAACAGCTACTGGACTTGAGAAATCTATTTTCCTGAAAGATTGTTTTAAGAGAAAAATTTTATGAATTACAACTGAAATGAAAGCTCGCATCAATATTGGAAAGAGCAATAACAGCTACTGGACTATACAAACCTATTTTCCTAAAAGATTGTTTTAAGAGAAATATTTTATGAATTACAACTGAAAAGAAAGCTCCCATCAATACTGAAAAGAGCAATAACAGCTATTAGACTTGAGAAACATTTTCGTTAAAAATTGTTTTAGAGAAATATTTTCAAAATTTCGAGCGACACTAGTTTTGTTCCTTATATGCGGATTATACTACCATTACCATTTACACTCTTACAAAAATTCATTTAGTAACGCTCTATCTTAAATGGCTCTTGGGAGTTGCATTAGATATACAATAGTAGACAAAATATATATTTGTTTCATTTGTTTATTTCTTTGCGTTATTTGTTCAAAAGGACTGACGAGTGCATATTCAAACAAATGTGTACACACGTGTAGGTAAACCAGTAACTCATATAACACAACCTTTGTCGACTAAAAAACTACTCGGCTATTTTTCCCATTCTTGTTCTCAAACAACAGTTTTTTCTATTTTCTTCTAAAGTTTTTATTCTTCCTTTCCAATTCTATTTATTTATTCATATAGTCTCCTCTTCTATTCCCATTGTCATCTCCTCCCTTCCTGTTTTTCGTGTATTCTTCTCCCTGTAGTTGGCCCGATTACAGTCGCCTTCTTTTTATTTCTTTTTTTTTTTTTTATATACCTCGCTTTTTGGAACTGACAGCTGAGCTCACAATGCTCGCGATCTGCGCTCTCCAATTGTGCGTACCAGAAGATAAGTTAATTATCTCCCCTTACGCCTTCTCTCCATCTTGTTTTGCGCCATGAAATATCTCCACCTCCTCATCCTCATCGCGTTTCTTTTCTTTTTTTTCTCTTTCTTGTGCTTAACCGCCTTCTATTTGCTGCAACTTATTCTCACCTCCCTGTTTCCTTCTTGTTTATCTTTCTGACACTTTTTCTCCTCCCCATCACTTTCCGCTCTAAATAGGGATTTCTATTAAGCGTAAAAGTGTCATCAACAAACAGTTGTGTTGCTCGTTGCCCTAAGTACGCACGAATGCACACACTTTCACAGACTTGTTTAACTCTACTCATTTGCACACATGAACGTTCTAGAGCGTATAAGCACACACACGTTAAAGGACACACACAAACACACAAACACATATGTATATGTATGTACGTATGTATATTAATGACGACTGACAAGGTATTGAGATTAAGCTACTTATTTCATTTTTCTTGTGTTCGTATAAGAGGGTTTTTTTCTAGATATAAATGTGCAAAAATTATCTTAATGTCCCGTATATCCGAGCGCTTTCGGCTATTCTTTTTACTATTATCAAGGATGTTTTTTTTTGTTTTTTTTTTAACTGAAATTATGGAATCTTTATATATTTTATGTATGTAAAAATCTATACATTCAGTTAAAAATCATTATAAAAATCATCCAAACATTTAATTAATACTGAAAAGATAGTCTTTGCTGAAGAAATAACCAAAAGCGCTTGAAAATACAAAATATTTGGTAAATCTTTACACACTTTATATCTAAAAAATAATACACCTATACTAACAGAAGGGAAAAGAAAAGAAAAGCATAATCGCAGTAACTTGTCAATTGTCTAAGACATATATAAAGGGTGCGATGGATAAACACACACACAAAAGAAAATAGCATTGACATATTTTAACAGATATATTTACCAAACTTACACAAAAATAACTTCAAATACTACATTCATTCATAGTGTTCATCAATACTAAAAAAGATATATAACAAAAATAACGTTAAGATCAGTTATAGCTGCGTTATTAATATCGATACATCTATATACCTACATAATAAAACGTTAATTCTTTTAAAAATAAATGCAACTGCCGAAAAAATATAATCTGCCCATTAAACTGTCAGTGTATAAATGATAACATTATCCACCGAGCTACCATACATTCCGGTAAAGATGTTTTTGGTTCCGCTAAAAGTCGAGGGAAATTTCGTTTCTACAATGATTAGGTGAATATGGAAATTGTTCCAGTATGGAAAGGTTCTTCTCAGCCAGAAACTGTCGGATGCTCAGTGCGTTGTGAGCAGGTGCATAGTCGTGGTGAAGAGGTCACAGGTTTATCCTGCCACAAAAACATGTGAAAAAAAAAATGCTTGAGAAGGTCGCTAAAGAAAGCTGAATGTATAATCATTAGTAAGAAATAGGAGCTCTAAATGCCAACTACACGTCGGGGATACTGAAATCATCCAGGTACAGTAATTTGATTACCTGGGAAGTGTTTTAACAGAGGACAGAAAGTGCGACACTGAGATCTAAAGGCATATTGGCATGGCCAATGATGCATTCCAAAGGCTGAGTAGAGTATTGAGAAGATTTCATTGAAAATAAAGAAAAGAGAACTGGACTATTATGTGATATATGTCCTTCTATATGACAGCGAATGCTGGACAATCTGCTGAAGCACGAAGGAGAGTCTTGAAGCAACAGAAATGCGGTTCTTCAGAAAGATACTGAGGATACCTTGTACTGAACATGTGAGCAAAAACAAGGTTTTGGAACGGATGAAAACAAAAGGGAAACAAAAGTGGTGCGGTGGATATCGAGTCGGAAAGACAAATCCGGGTGCCGAGTTCGAATTCCAGTTAAATTCCTTACATTCCACGCACAAATATCATTGGAATAGGTATTAACCCGTCTCTTCTCTCCGGTTATTGGTTAAATAATAAGACAGATTGGGTTCTATAGCCTTGGTTGGCAACTAGTCTACCGCAGAAAACAATGACAACCTACCACGGGATAATCTTATGCCCAGTCAGGGGCATAAGGCGATCATGTCTCTTTCAAGATAAGCGTGTATCACATATGGCACTTAACTGACTGATACTTAGCATCAGGAAGAGCTAGCTGGGGTTTCTGTGACATATAATGAGGAAAGATGGCTTGGAAAATCTAATATTTTCAGAACGGAGGGGAGGAGAGACAGGGGAACATACTTGATATGCTTGAGCAAGTGTATGGAGGAACAGTGTTCGGGAGAGACACCAAGAGGAACAATTTTAAGAGCAACAAGAGATAAAGACAAGTTGAAGTCTATAATTGCCTACGTCCCGAAAGGGCACGACACATAAAAAGAAGATAGTGGGACTCATGCAGACAATTTCAAGTAATCCATAATAATATTTTAAATTTTGAAATTATATCTATTTTTGGCATACGATTTTTTTAAAACTGTTTCTAAATCTTTGATTGTCTTTTAAAAAATTTAAATGTTTTAATTGATGCTGTTTAAAGAATTACATGTATATCGGTATTACTTTTGTTTTATTTGTTATTCCAAATAAGCAAGTTGCTCTACCCCACCCTATATATATATATATATATTTGCTCTATATGTATTTATATTTGCTCTATATGTATTTATATGCATATATGTTTAGAGCTCTCGTAGAGAGTTATCCTACCATTATATGTAAAGGATACTCCTTTGGATTCTTCTATGTCCACAGGGCATGTTAATATATATATATATATATATATATATATATATATATATATATATATTCATTTTTAAACGAGTTATTGGTTTCTACCATGAGTGGTGTCTTCATGTCTACCATGAGTGATTGTTAATAAATAGTTATTAAAAATCACCTGAAGACACTATTCATGGTAGAAACCAAGGTAGCGAAATAACTAATTTAAAAATGAAAAATATTCAAAAGTTCTACAATATAATTGTATAGAACACTTTTTAATACAAATGTGTACTGGTCTAACCCTATTAGGACCAAAAACTAAGTATTAAACAATCGATATATATATATATATATATATATATATATATAGGGTGGGGTAGAGCAACTTGTTTATTTGAATTTGGCACCGAAACTTCAGATTACGATTAACCCAGCGTATTGAGCAGAATGGACGCCATCTGACTGATGTCATCTTTAAAGCTTGTAAAACATAAAATTTAAATGTTTTAATTGATGCTGTTTAAAGAATTACATGTATATCTGTATTACTTTTGTTTTATTTGTTATTCCAAATAAGCAAGTTGCTCTGCCCCACCCTGTATAAACTTGATCATTTTATCCAGAAATATAACGTTTAAGCAGTATAGTTATTTAATCTCGACGATAGCTTCCAAGTATTTACGATACCGAAATGTAAAGATAATATTATTAATGATTGATTTGTTTGCAGATAGTTGAATGAAAATCTTTCTACGAGGAGTTCTTTTAGGTGATAATATCCAGAAACAAGATGTCTGCTTGTCTCTCGAATAAAGTTCTGTTTCATTTTTAAGTAAAGCCAAGGATTCTTCTTCTTCTATGTGCCCAGCCCCTTCAGGCTTTCCACGTTTCTCTATCCCTGATGGCTCTGAGCACGCCTTCTCTTGTTACACCATGCAATCCTCGTTCCGTCATCCACCTGATTAGGTCCTTCAAATATGTTATCCGTTACTGTCTCTTTTTCCCTCTATCTGGCCTGTAAGTATCAGGTTCCCCAAGCCCTTCTTCCTCATTGTATGTCCCCAAAACTTTAGCTGTGTCTTTCTGGTGCTCAGTATTAATTTTCTTTTTGTTTCCATCATTTGCAAGACCCCATCATTTCTCACATGCTCGATCCATGATATTCGCAGCATCCTTCTGTAGAAGCACATTTCATTTGCTTCAAGTTTTTCCTTCATCTTCGACGATATTGTCCAGCATTCACTGCCATCCAGTACTCTCTTCCTTGTTTTTCGCGAAATTGTCCTGTTTCTTCATACCTTACTCAACTTCTAACAGAAGGCGGAAAGTGCGACACAGAAATCCGAAAGCGAATTGGCATGGCGAAGGAAGCCAAGGATTACGACTGCTTAAATCCTTCTTGTTTTCGTTTAATTAGTCCACCGATTTCCTTTCTTCACTCTCATGGCATGACTCATCTTCATGCCTTGAACCTATCTTGCCAGTCAACGGCGAGACAATCTCGTTAACCTAAACAATAAAACGATGATGGATAAAACTCGTTGGCTACGATACATCTATGTCATTGGCGCGTTCTCTTACAATAGTCTTTGCTAACACAGGGACGTGGGGAGGGAGAGAGAGAGATTCATACGAGAGTAGGCGACTGGATAGGCATAGCGAGCAAAACGGGGCTTATCAGGTCAAGGGAACAGTGCAAATCAAGTCTCGGTGTTAATTAAATGGTCTCGAGAAAGACTTGACATTATAGCTTGATGAATCGGTACCAGCCTTGCGGATATTCAATGTCAACAAAAGATGTTTTACAAGAAGGAATGAAAAAAAATATCTTTTCACTGCTAAGGAATAACTGAATCGCAATTCAAAGAATGTATTAAGAACTAATAGAATCGTAACAAAAATAGTATAACTAGACCGTTCCTTAATTACTAATGCTGAATATAAATTCCACTTCGTAACAACCGTTTCTATTTCATGAGCCAACATATGGATATGATTTTATGGACGTCTGCAAATTCTTTGGAATATGAGTGGTTACTGAAATGTTTTTAGCCTCACCAAGATTCTTCTTCTTCTATGTGCCATGACCTTTCAGGATGTAGGCGATCATTGCTCTTCACTTCTTCCTATCTCTTGTCGCTCTTAATACACCTTTTGTTATTCCACTCAATCCTACTCCATCATCCATTTGCCATCAGGTATGCTGCACAACTTTCCCTTGTCCCTCTTCCCCTCTATCCGTCTCGTGAGCATCAGGTTCTCCAAGCCCTTTTTCCTCATTACATGTCTCAAAAATTTCAGCTGTCTTTTCCTGATGTTAAGTATCACTTTCCTTTTTGTGACCATCCTCTCCAAAACCACACCATTGCACGCGTATTCCACCTATGGTATCCTCAACACCCTTCTGTAGAACGACATTTGAGCAAAACCAAGAACAGATCCTAAAATATATATATCATTTGGTCATTGTGTGTGTGTGTGTGTGTGTGTGTGTGTGTGTGTGTGTGTGTGTGTGTGTGTGTGTGTGTGTTGCGAGGGGGACTCGCATTTGGATCGGGTTCGGTCAAAGCTCATTTAATAAAGACAACTAAAAAACATCACGTCAAGAACACTCTATGACGCTTATATAACAATCCAACTCTCATTCCCTCCGTATTCGATCGGTAAAAAGTAAGTTTCACTCGAACAGCTTCTTCTCGCAAACGACTACTCTGTGGAATCGACTCCCAAGAGGATATTTCCCCGATCACTAGAATCTTAACCTATTCAACCTTTATTTTCCCTTCCTATTTACACAAATTGCCCCTTAATGTAATCCTTTATCTCGAGTGTTCTACGAGCCTTGTATAAAAGAAACCTCACCGGAAAAAAAATAAAAAAATAAAAATTTAAAAACTAAAACACGACGAGTATTTCTCATACTTTTTCAAGACTTTCGTCCATCTTGTTATTACAAACAGTATATTAACACGCTTGTAAAATCGGCTTTACTTGTGTTAAGAAATTTTCAAAGGAAATGAAGAAATGTTTTTTAAAAATGGCACAAAAAGCACTGTTACAAGATAGTTGAAATAACTGTTTCACATGAGGAAAGAAGACTTGTAAAATGTGATACTCACATGGCATACTTAAAAATGTGCAGAGGGGACAATAAAAAGAAGCTATCATACTTATGTAAATGGATGGTAAAACAGAGACAAGGAAAAGTTACAAAGTTGGAAGTTGTGGAGACCCATGACCGACAACGTAATGAAGGCATTTGTATAAGTTTCCTGGTAGTTCTTGATATTTCTTAATACTCCTTCGTTGCTCACGTGCTCTATGATATTCTGAGTATTTATCTATAGAACTCCATCTTCGTCGCTTCAAGTCCCTTTTACGTCTGTGAAGGTATTGTCCAGTATCCATTGTGTAAACGGGGCCATTATACAACCACTCAGCGTTATTTAGTAATAGCTACAAAGGGCAGGAGGTTGTGGAGAGTCATTATTATCTGTTATATAAGTAACAAATAGCAAAATATACCTATAAATGTTAGGCAAAGTATCACGAAATGTATCACAAAGTACCAAGAAAGAGTATTGGACTTTTATTTAATATCAGTTCTCCTCTATGGCAGTAAATGCTGACAAATCTCCTCACGGATAAAGAGACTTGAAGCAACAGGAATGTGATTCTACAGAAGGATGTTGAGGATGCCATATGAGTGATGACAAAATTTGAAAGAAAATGAAAATAAAAAAGACATAATTAACATCAGAAAGAGAGAACTGAAATGTCTAGGGCACATAAGGAGGAAAGAAGACTTGGAAAATGTGATACTCACAAGATATATTGTAGGCAAGAGGTGCAGTGGAAAGTAGCGCATAAACTTGTATAAATGGTTAGCAAAAAAAAAAACTGATTATGAGAGTTAGCCATAGCCTCACTGGAACTGGAACTCCGCTTTTTGATTTCCAATTCCAAACCGTTATTTATTGCACCACCGGCACATCGAAGCTTACAGCACCTGGTATTCCAAGGCAATCACCACCTATGTAATGAACGTAATCCCACGAAGGATATTATTTTTTTTTTATCAATCATTTCCTTAGTTCCTGGGAATTAATTTCTCCCAGTTAAGCAACAATGAGAGAACGAGGGATTATCTTTCTTAATCCACGTCAACAGGTGATTTGAGGGGAAATGAAAGTAATCCCAAGAAGGATATTATTTTTTTTATCAATCATTTCCTTAGTTCCTGGGAGTGAATTTCTCCCAGTTAAGCAACAATGAGAGAACGAGGGATTATCTTTCTTAATCCACGTCAACCGGTGATTTGACGGGAAATGAAAGTAATCCCACGAAGGATATTATTTTTTTTAATCAATCATTTCCTTAGTTCCTGGGAATTAATTTCTCCCAGTTAAGCAACAATGAGAGAACGAGGGATTATCTTTCTTAATCCACGTCAACCGGTGATTTGACGGGAAATGAAAGTAATCCCAAGAATGATATTATTATTTTTTATCAATCATTTCCTTAGTTCCTGGGAGTGAATTTCTCCCAGTTAAGCAACAATGAGAGAAGGGGGGATTATCTTTCTTAACCCACGTCAACCGGTGATTTGACGGGAAATGAAAGTAATCCCAAGAAGGATATTATTATTTTTTATCAATCATTTCCTTAGTTCCTGGGAGTGAATTTCCCCCAGTTAAGCAACAATGAGAGAACGAGGGATTATCTTTCTTAATCCACGTCAACCGGTGATTTGACGGGAAATGAAAGTAATCCCAAGAATGATATTATTATTTTTTATCAATCACTTCCTTAGTTCCTGGGAGTGAATTTCTCCTAGTTAAGCAACAATGAGAGAACGGGGGATTATCTTTCTTAACCCACGTCAACCGGTGATTTGACGGGAAATGAAAGTAATCCCAAGAAGGATGTTATTATTTTTATCAATCATTTCCTTAGTTCCTGGGAGTGAATTTCTCCTAGTTAAGCAACAATGACAGAACGAGGGATTATCTTTCTTAATCCAAGTCAACCGATGATTTGACGAGAAATGAAAGTAATCCCACGAAGGATATTATTTTTATTTATCAATCATTTCCTTAGTTCCTGGGAATTAATTTCTCCCAGTTAAGCAACAATGAGAGAACGAGGGATTATCTTTCTTAATCCACGTCAACCGGTGATTTGAGGGGAAATGAAAGTAATCCCAAGAAGGATATTATTTTTTTTATCAATCATTTCCTTAGTTCCTGGGAGTGAATTTCTCCCAGTTAAGCAACAATGAGAGAACGAGGGATTATCTTTCTTAATCCACGTCAACCGATGATTTGACGGGAAATGAAAGTAATCCCAAGAAGGATATTATTTTTTTTTTTTTTTTTTTTTATCAATCATTTCCTTAGTTCATGGGAATTAATTTCTCCTAGTTAAGCAACAATGAGAGAACGAGGGATTATCTTTCTTAATCCACGTCAACCGGTGATTTGAGGGGAAATGAAAGTAATCCCAAGAAGGATATTGTTATTTTTTTATCAATCATTTCCTTAGTTCCTGGGAGTGAATTTATCCCAGTTAAGCAACAGTCAGAGAAAAACAAGGGATTATCTTTCTTAATCCACGTCGAAATTAATCCACGTCGAAATTTTAATCTATATTTTTTGCCCTTCACGTTTATTTTCTTTTTGTCTCTGTTCTTTCTCTTTTTTTCATTAGTTTATTCTTTTAATTTTTCTTTCTTTTCATTTCCTTTACATTTTCTCTTTCATTTTTTTATCCGCTTTTATCTTTCTTCTTTTGTCGTTTGATTGTTTTACCCAGTCTTTATTTTGGCATTTTAATTTACCTTTTTCTTTTTTTTTTCTTTTTTTCAATAGTTTATCTTAACCATTCTTTGCTTTCCTTTTTCTTTCTATATTTCTTTCTTTCTTTCTTTCTTTCTTTTTCGTTTGCCTAATTTTACCCTTTCTTTCATTTGGATTTTCTTTTTTGTTTTTCTATACTTTTTTCTTAACCTTCTGAATTCTTTTCCATTTTTTCCTTTCTTCTTTCTTTCATTCTTTCTTTCTTTCCTTTTTATCATTTGGATTTTCTTTTACTTTTTTTCTTCTTTGTTTTTCAGTATTTCTTTTCTATCTCTTTCTCATTCTTTCTTTCTTTTTCGCGTGTTTAATTTTACTATTTCTTTCATTTGGATTTTCTTTTAATTTTTTTTTTTTTTGTTGCTTTAAGTTGTTTTTTTTATTTTCCTCCCCTTTCTTTTCTTTGTTTCTTTTCTTTCTCTTTCTCTTTCTTTCTTCCTCTCTTTCTTTCATTCTTTTTCGGTTGTTTAATTTTACGCTTTCTTTCATTTGAGTTTTCTTTAACTTTTTTATTTTTTGCTTTTCACTATTATTTTCTTAACTTTTCTTTTCCTTTAATTTCTTTTCCTTTCTTTCTTTCTTCTTTTTTGCTTATGCTTCTTAATTACATTTCTCTTTCTTTCTTTCTTTCTTCTTGTTCACTTCTAATTTTCTGTCTTTCTATTTTTTTTTTTTTTTTTTTTGTGGCTTACGTCCATGTCACGTTGAAACACCGGTCCCCTTACAATCACCTGAGTAACTTTGTGCCTTGTCAGTACATAGATGGTTGAATCCTTACAAATACCAGGTTCTGTAAATTTGGATGTGCGGGTGGTGTAATGAATAACGGCTCGGAATTGCAAAAAAGGAAAGCAGAGTTCTAATTCTAATCGAGTTCATTATATTCACTTACTCGCAAATACTCTCGAGAAAGGCATAAATCTACTTCTTTTCATCCAATTATGTGCTAATTTGTAGGACTTGCATCAGTAAATTATTACTATTTTGCATACATTTACGAGCATCGGCATTTCAGGAGTATCGAAAAGAAAGGCCCTGAGAGATATATCAAATGCTGCAGAAAGAGCAACGAATTGGTTGTGGATAAGAAGGGCGGACACCTGGAATGGTAAAGCAGTTAAAAATTGAATCAAGGTTTTTTTTTTTTAAATATGATACACGTGTGACAGTTATTTGTAATTATACATATACACGTGCGTATGTGTATATATGTTGCTTTTTGGGAGTATACAATTTGTAAATAGTATTTTAACAACATTGTATTAAAAATACCTGTCCTTTTCAGGTGACAATTGCAATAGTTCTAATGTATCTGTATGTGTATTATATACATATACGGTATATGTATTTAAATAAATATTTAACTAATTAGAGGGGGGATTATAGGTTTTGTAAACGGTTAATCAAAAATTGTATTATTTTATTAGACATTTTTTAGTAATTCCATACGTATTTTAGTTTTAAAGGACGTACGCTATAATTTTTTCGCACGTGTGTTAGTCCACGAAATGAGTTAACTTTTTAGTCGTTTTTATGATATTGTTTAAGATAGTCTTATTAGTCTTTTACACGTAGATTTTAAATTAACAAGTTGGTTACAACCTTAATTTTATTGAATTTTCGTCTTATGTCGCAAGCATTTTATGTTTTGAGCGTTTATCTTAATTTACCGTTAGTATAGTGATAACTAATTTAAAGAGGAAATGAGCGTGTTTAAGTTAAGAAATATTTTAGTTATAACTTGATAACACATATGTGGTGTAAAACACCCGTATTGAAAAAAAAAAAGAAAAAAAAAAAGAAAAAAAAAAAAACTCATACATACCTGTTTAAAAGAATAATGGGGCAGGTGGGGACATCCTGGAAAAAAAAAAAAAAAAAAAAAAAAAAAAAATTGCTACACACTGATTGGCTGTGGCAAAAATGACATTAACTGCTCTAAAAGCATAAATACTGCCATTTAACTCGTTTGCAAGTTTCATATCGAGATGGGAGTTGGCGGGAGACCAAAGCCGACTGGGTCACTTGGACGAGGGAGTCTGATGTTGAAAGACCCGAAACTCCCAATGAATCCAAGAGTAACATCACTGATGACCCATCTCGACGCATCTATTGGGATGTATGATATAAGCATTCTAAAATATTTTCTAGCTTTAAATAACCTTCAGATGTTCATAAGCCGTAAAAACAATCAATTTTTGTATTTCATTCTTTTAGTTTACTTTTATACCACTTTTTTGTTTTCCTTCTTTTCTTGCTTTCTTTTTCCCTTTCTTTCTTCTTTTCTTTCTTTCTTTTAGTTTGCTTTCTTTTTTCTTTTTACTCTGACGAAACACTTTGTCACTTTTCAATTGCAGTAACGAAACAAGCTTTTATTCTTCACACCTCCCAGTAGATATCATCAAAAGTACCTCCATCTGTTTTCGATAGCTAAATTTTAAATTGAATTTTTAAAAATAAAAAAGTTTTCTTGAAGCTTTTATTTTAGTTTTATTTGAAAACGAAATGACTAAATCTCCTATTTTCAGTAAGCAAAATACGCTGGTATATTTCCAACAGAAATTATTTTCATTAAAATCTAAAAAGAGTTTTTTTTTTAATTTTCAATTTTTCGGTCATTTTTCAGCAATCGACACATTTGTAAACACTAGTTAATTCTCAGTTTTAAAAATCTTACAAAAATAAAATATGTATCTGTGACACGTTAATTTTTGGTAATTAACAAATTTAAAGTTAAATTAATTTGATTTGAAACAAATATTACTTGCTTATGGCATGAAATTTTGAATAAAAGTATGTTTTATTTAAAATGGTCTGACGTTTCAATGAGGCTATGACAGCTCTTGTTATCAATCAGTTTATACATCTGGAAGTATGGTCATAAAAAATGTCATAATTCGAGTGAACGTTTTCTAAGAGGAACAACCATCGAAACACATGACCTTTTAATGATAAGTCTCTTATAAGATTTCATAGTAAAAAAAAGTGCAGTTTAATTTTGAAAAAGTTTTTAATTATTTTAAAAATATTTATTCTAAATGATTTGTATTAACCCTTTCAATTTTCGATTTGTAAATATAGTCTTTACTTAATAATTTTATAACCGAAGACACTGAGTGACTGGAAGCAGTTTAAAAGATGTTTGAAACTTTATAATTCATCATAATAAGCAAAGAAAAAATGAAAACAATTCTTATAAAAGTTCATTATTCATCGATTTTTTATTTTCAGAATATGATATCTTAAAATTATATTATTTATAAAATCAATTAAAAAATTATCTACATTAAAAATAGCGTAGTTTTAATGCATTTTTTATTTTACTATTCAGAACTGATTTTCGGAAAAATGGTCTCGTAATCGAAAAAACATTACATGATTTACATTCCCAACGAAGTCCTGCATTTAAATAATAAATAAAAATTGGGATACATAATGAGTTTCTAGAAGTTTCATGCAATTAATTGGAGGTGGGGGTAACAGATGTAAAAAAAATTAATTGGAGGTGGGGGTAACAGATGTAAAAAAAAATTTAACAAGATTTTCGAAAAATAATAATGCATAAATAACTTCATTCATTTGTAAATAAGTCTTGAAATTTTTATTAACATCAGACAATTGATGTTTGCAAGAATTTCCAGATTAATGTCTTTCTACACCAAAAGCTACTTGAGTAATATTACGTTTTTCTTAGTAGTAACATTACGTAATCATGGCGTGAATCACTGACGACAAAAAATATTTAACCGAAATTCCTTACGTGGATTAAAAATCCTTAGAAAGGATTAAAAATGTAGAAAAATAATAACAATTTTTGTTATTTTTAATAATAACTTCCAAAATATTTATGATAAAACTTTGTTTTTATTAAGTTTGAGCCGTTTTAAAATCATGCTATGCTGATTTTTTTTTTTTTGCGTGAATGAGTGGAGGTACCTATGAATATTTTTGCGTGAATGAGTGGAGGTACCTATGAATATTTTTGCGTGAATGAGTGGAGGTACCTATGAATATTTTTGCGTGAATGAGTGGAGGTACCTATGAATATTTTTGCGTGAATGAGTGGAGGTACCTATGAATATTTTTGCGTGAATGAGTGGAGGTACCTATGAATATTTTTGCGTGAATGAGTGGAGGTACCTATGAATATTTTTGCGTGAATGAGTGGAGGTACCTATGAATATTTTTGCGTGAATGAGTGGAGGTACCTATGAATATTTTTGCGTGAATGAGTGGAGGTACCTATGAATATTTTTGCGTGAATGAGTGGAGGTACCTATGAATATTTTTGCGTGAATGAGTGGAGGTACCTATGAATATTTTTGCGTGAATGAGTGGAGGTACCTATGAATATTTTTGCGTGAATGAGTGGAGGTACCTACAAAAGTCGTCAATCACTGAGATTTTATGAGGTCTGCCCCATGATAATTATCCCGGTCAATCGCGTGTGACATAAAGATTTGGTTCCTGAAGAGATGTCCCAGCATTCATTGGCATGATATATTTCAGTTCAGCACTTCCTGTTACTTTCATTTTTTTCGCTTTTTTCTAATTTTTTTTCTTTTTTTTTTTTTTTTTTTTTTTTTTTTTAGTTCTAAAATGTCTTAATCCTAAGATTATTTTTTGACAAAACATCTTTCGTTATTACTTAGACCTTCGGATTATGCGTCACATTCTCACGCAACGTTTATAATTATCATTATGGCTTCTGTTTTTTTTTCTAAATTTTCTTTGTAGGTTTAACGCTGACATACTTTCTTCGTCTCTGAATCCGGTCCCTAAATGTTGTCACTTTGTAGATCAATTAATAGAATGGATGTTAATTCAGTCCCTTCTTCAGGATTAAGGTCTGCAGCGGGAAACATTCTGAACGAGTGTACCCTTGCCGTCAATAATAACAGGTATATTTTGCTGTTATTTAATTAAATTTGCCGCTGAAGAAGTGAGGTATATATATCCTCTCTATTAAGAGGATTATATATATATAATCCTCTTAATAGAGAGGATATACATACCTCACTTCTCTATTAAGAGGATTATATATATATATAATCCTCTTAATAGAGAGGATATATATACCTCACTTCTTCAGCGGCAAATTTAATTTATTATGCAAATACAGTACAAAATTCATTTACCGAAAGTTTACTCAAAAAGAATTTCATCCCCGGAAGCTTACATGAAAGAAGAAAAAAGTAAAATAATTGGAGGGGTGCTAAAAGAGAGAGTAGATTTTGTGAGAGATTGTCGTCTAGAAATTGATGCGGAAGTTAGGGGAAAAGAAAAGAAAAGAAAAGAGAGACGGCGAAAAGGATTCACGACACGATCATTAAAAACGACTTTTGGATTACATCTATGTTAAGAAATCAAAAATTAAGCGTGTTACAGGAATATAAGTGGAGGGAAATGGAAAACGGAAGGAAGGAGAAAAAGAAAACAACAGGGTAGACAGGGAAAGAGTTTATGTTGTCATATAGTTAAGAATATATATATATATATATATATATATATAGAGAGAGAGAGAGAGAGAGAAAGAGAGAGAGAAAAAGAAAGCGAGAAAGAGACGAATTCTTCACGACTCGACGACATAATTATTGCAATGAAATAAAACAATAAGACTCTATTAAAGAGTAAATACGCGACATGAGCTTTCGTAACTGGCAGTAATGTTTAATAACTGGTAGTAAAGAGAATGAACTTAGCCGACGCTCCTTCGCTATTGTCTCTCTCTCGTTCAGTGTGTGGAGGTATATACAGTTAAACATTGGGGCAACTGATACCGGAAATGTCATAAAAATTATATAACACGCTAAAAATCTGCCTTCATCCGCCGTGCGCTGATAGCTTAGTATCTCCGACTGATGTCAAATCGGTCGGACTTCAATCATGGCTGGAAGTAATCGGATATGTAGCAGTACTGATGAACTGTTATTCAGCGAAACAGGACTGTCTGCGGATGATTATTCACGCTCTCGCCAGTCCATTGAGCACTCTTAGGAAATGGTAGATTTTAAAAACAGTAGTTATTCACCGCTGTTTTCGCATTGTTCTTCAGCAATAAATAAAACACTCTCGGCTATTAGCGTTTGTATACTTTGTGTATATAACACACTAAAAAATCTGTTTTCCTCCACCGTGCGCCGATAACTTAGAGGTAGTATCTCCGACTGATGTCAAATCAGCCGAGTTTCAATACTGGCTGGAAGTAATTGGATGTCTAACTGTATTGATGAGCTGTGATACAGCGAAACAGGACTGTCTGCAGATGACTATATATAAATATACAATAGAGCTTATATAAGAGGGAGAGTATTTCAAATGGTTCTTTTTCTTGTTTTTAGGCCGGTTTAATAAAAAATACATTATTTTTTCCGAAATCTTCATCTTAAATCGCGTTTATTATAAAAAAACAGGAATGTTTGCTAACACTTTGGATGTTTCTCTTCGCGTCGAATAAGTCATTTGCAGGGTGGAAATTTATAAAATAAACTTGACGAAATTGTATCTAATGTACCAGGTTTTTCGGGTTTCGAGCATTTTCAGTCATTTTGTAGGTCAAGTGATATCCAATGGAGTGTTTATATTTGGAGTTTAAAAGATACGTAGTTTAACAGCATTCACTTACGTGCAAATACCCTTGGGAAAGGTGTTAATCCGTCTCTTTCCTCCAGCTATGGGTTAAATAACAGGACAGATTGGGTTCTATAGCATTTGCTGGCAACCTGTCTACCGAAGAAAGTAATGGCAACCTACTGCGGGATAATCTTTGGCCCAGTAAGTTATGTCTCTGTCGAGACATGATCTCCTAAGTGTGGATCACGTATGGCAGTTAACTGACTGAGTTTATCGTGAATAAAATGACCTTTCGGTTCGAAAGTATTTTATAATGAACCCACCAACTTTTAGTGATGGAGAATTACCGTCAAAAGGATGTGAAAAGGGCCTCCAGAATTTTAATCGTATTTTTTTTTTTAGTTGTATAGGAAGTTGAAGTACTGTTGTATTATCTGGTAATTAAAAAGGGAACCATAAATACGTGTTATTCCTTTCTATATGGCATTTTGCTCGAATTAATGGCCTCGAATCTAAAAACATTTTCTCAAAAACGCAGTAATAATTATCTATTTATAACTATTATTTTATTACCAATTTTATACAATCCTATTATCGCTGAGTTTTTCCTCTTTTGTTTTAATCATTTCACTTCAAGCAAATCAGAATTGCCACTGGTGCGTAGGTGGTTACAGTGAGAGAAGAATCAGGCTACAGGGAATGCCAAAGAAAAAATAAGATGAGAAAAAAACAGGGTACAAGGAGATACCGAAGAAATGATAAGAGATAGAGGAGAGTTAGGGAGGTATAAGATGACAATTGACGTTGCATTTAAACTTTTGGAGATTGTAGCTATCAGGGAAGCAAGTAAACGGAAGGGAGTTCCACAGACGGGAAGTGCGAGGAAAGACACTATTAAAGTAGAAGTGTCGCTTATATTTTACTATTTTGACAGTAAATGTGTGGTATCTTGATGCCAATCTAGAAGCACGAGTGAATTCATTAGATCAGGGCACCAGGGAAAGAAGCTCGTCAGAGCAGAAGCCGTGAAAGAAAAGACAGAGGGAAGTCACGTCCCGACGGTGATAAAGTGACTGAAGTCGAGCAGCAAAGTCAGGATCGATTATGTTGCAGATCCTTTTTTTGGCTTTTGTCGAGAATCTCAAGATGAATACCAGGAGAACCTGACCAGATATGGCAAGAGTATTCCATGCACGGACGAATGGCAGATTTATAAATGTGCAAGATGGATTTTGACGAGAAAGACTTTCTGGTGCGACAGAGTAACCGAACCTTCCTAGCAGTAGATGCAGCTATAGATTCGATGTAATTGTTCTATTTGATGTCGGTTGAGAGAGAGAGAGAGAGGCCAAGGAGACAGTGTGTTGCTTTCTAGGAGACTAGCGCCATCTATACTGATGATAGGTAGGAAAGTTTCTCTACGGTGGTTAAAGAAGAACAGCTTCGTTTTGGAAGCGTTAACCTTTCGCTATTACTCTTACCTTATTAATAACTAGCTGTATAGACCCGCGTTCCTCGGGGTTTTTAGTGATTATGTTATGGTAAGGTCAAGTGTTTATTCAAAATGCTCCAGTATGATGTTGCCGTGACGTCTAAGTTAAAAAAATATGCGAAGTAATTATTGATTTCTGTTGTATTTGCAAAACAGGATTCATGCTTGAACAATTTTGCCAATAAACAAAAATGATGTATGTACAATTGGAAGAACGGGGGCGAGCGTTACGGGAGTCTGTCATGTGATGCAATAACGTTGTGTCGCAAAAGAAGTGAATGCATTGTCCTTGCAAGTTGGAGGGGTAGGCACCTTATAGAAAACGTGAAATTATTATTGCATATGATAACATAGAAGTTACTAAAAAGACCCTACTTTTGTTAGAATACAACTAATCGTTTTGAAAATATAAATGATCGCAAAAAGAACCATTTGATATTCATTTTTGCCGCACCCCGTGTGTCAATTGAAACTTTTTTTAATCATATCACCCCGAGCAAGTCGGTAACGCCGCTGATGTGCAGAAAAAGATTAGAGGAGAATAAAGAGAAGAACGAACCAGTTAGAAAGGAACAAGAGAAGGATGAAAATACAGGGGTGATGACAGTTGCAGGGGGAAGGAAAGGATATACAGGATGGTGAGGAAAAAACTAGGGTCAAGTGGTTAAGAAATAACTATTGACCCTGCATTTAAATTCTTGGAGGTTGTAGCCGTCAGGAAAGCAAGAATAAGGAAGCGAGTTACACAGGCGGAAAGTGCGAGAAAAGAAGCTGAAGGAGTAGAATTGTCGTCTGCATTTGGTTGATGTAACTGTGAATTGGTGAGATCCAGATGCCAGTCTGGTTGCACGAGTAAACACCACTTGCGGAGGTTCGCATATCAAGGCATCAGACTTTGATTTACCAGTGACTCGATTTTAATTGACTTCGAGTGAAGCGTCTAGAAGAAATGCATAAATGTGCGCAAAAGACCACCCGAAATTATGTTTATCGTTGATTTTTGACGAAACCTGTAAATTGATTCAAAAAGGTTTTGTGTACATCAAAGTTTCGAACCTTGATCTACAAGTTACCCGATGTTGGTTGAATTCGCATAAGTCATCTCGGAGGAGAAGAGTTCGTAAATTCTAAGCTTTCGGTGATTTCTGCCGTACCCTGTCAATCAGTCCGAAAAATTTTTGCGTACATAAAAGGTTCATGCCATGATCAATATATGACACAATTTTGGTTGTAGTCGGACCAAGGGTTTCGGGTAAGTAGGACTCGTTAGAATGGAGACACATAAACACACAGACAGACAGACAGACAGACAGACAGCCATGTCCAGATAGATAGATAGATAGATAGATAGATAGATAGATAGATTGAACGATTTTATTTCAACTTAGTGCGTTTTTTATTTCAACTTACTTGATCGATACATATTTCAGTCTGAGCAGGTCACATGAAATTGAAAATAAAAGAATTAGCTTGCAATTAAAAGTGATTAAAATTTAAAATAAGTTCTATTTCTTTGTAGTGGTTTGTCGACGAACAAGTTGCGCAAGACGTACTATGACTATTTACTTAAGGCTAAAAATATCTATAATTTAAGAAAATTTTATTTTTGCAAGTAGCGACTGAAAATATTCATTTTGTGCTAAGGAAGCATGTTTTGTTGTACTAAATCAAAAATAAACGAGGTTTATTTTACAAACTGATCAGCATAAAAGGGTTTAACGAATGCAAGAAAAAACAATCTTTTCTCTCCAAGCAGTAAAATCCGCGACACACACAAGAAAAGAATTCCAGTCACATGTCCGTTTTGATGGGCCGTGCCGAGCCATCTTCCTTGGATGGCCCAGTCATGTTGGAACGGGTTATTTTATCGCGTCAACTCGATAATCTTTGACAAACAAGACAGAACCGAGTTTGTCTTGCTATTTTCATGGGCCGAGACATCCCACATTGGATGGCAAAGTCCTGCTCAGAGGTGTGTATTTTATTGAGTCAACTCTAGAATAGTTGCCAATCAAGGCAATAGAACCCAGTTTTTTTTTTGCTATTTTCATAGCCCCAGCTATCCGCCTTAGATGACCCAGTCCTGTTGTGAGGTTGGTGATTTTATCTAGTTATCTTTAGAATTATTATCAACCAAAGCTATTGAACCCAGTCTGTCCTGCTATTTGCATGGTCCGATTCAATTCCATTAAAGTTCAATGCTTGCTGATGAATGATTTTATTGAGTCATCTCAAGAATAATTGCCAACCAAAACTACAGAACACAATCTATCCTAGTCCTGTGGTTGATTCTATCGTTGCCAACCAAGCCTATAGAACCCAGTCTTTTCTGCTATCTTCATAGGCCTAGCATCTCTCTTGGATAACCCACACCCTTTTTTTTTAATCATCTCACCCCAAGCAAGGCATTCTACTGCCACTATTGCGCATGGGGCTACATAGGGGAAGGTAAAGAGAAGGAGTGGTTAGACAGGGAATGTCAGGAGGAAGGTGACAGATGAGTAAGAATAGCGAGGATGAGGGTTGGGCAGATGGGAAGAGTGTTTGATAGAATGGGAGCAGGTTAGTGTGTTAGGAGGTGTCTATTGACCTTACATTTGAACTCCTGGAGATTGTAGCCGTCGAGGAAGCAATCGTTTGGAAGAGAATTCCACAGTCGGGAAGTACGAGGAAAGAAACTGTTGGAGTAGAAGTTACGGCTGCATTTTATCGGTTTCACTGTAAAAGAGTGTTGTAAAACACCTGTTGAGAGACAGTCTATTTATCTTATCTCTAGAACTATCGCCAACCAAAGCTATAAAATCCAGTCTGCCCTTCTATTTTCATGGGCCAAGGCATCTTCATGTATGGTTCTGGCTTGATTTTATCGGGTTTTCTCAAGAATGGTTTCCATCCAAGTCTACAGAAGTCTGCCCTGCTATTTAACATGTAGAAAGTCTAAGAAGAGAAGAATCCGCACCCTCCCCTAGATTACGTGTAAGCAAATGTAATGAACCCGATTGGAATTTGAACTCGGTTTTCTGATTTCTGATTCCGAGTCGTAACCCATTAATCCACACCGGGAAAATCCCTTTTTGTTCAACCACCTACTTTCTAAGCTTATGACAACTGGAGACAAAATGGAACGCGAAATACACATTTTATATAAATATTTCAAATAAAGATGCACTTATATATTTTTTTAAATTATATGCCAAGTCCCATGAGGTCTCACCATAGATTTCTTTTCATTGTTATTTATGTATTATCCCGCAGTCATAGGAAAGATAGTGGGGTGGTTTCCAGTTTGGAATTCAAAGTTGTCTTTCTCTTAGATTGGATAAAATCCATGTCTAGAGAGTCTAGTATACACTACTATTTAACTCATAACTGGGAGTAGAGATAAAATCGGTGTTCATGCCTTTTCTGAGGAGCAATTATGCGAAAGTGAATGAAACAGACTAGCCTAGAATTTGAATATTTACTCGCGCTGATATCCGTTATACTACCCGTATATTCGCACTACCTACGAGAAAATCAGCTTTCTAAATCCTATTTACTTTACCTAAACTCAAACCCCGATCTCTGGCACCCATGAAGAATACGCAACTCAGAAATAAAACAATTTTTTTTTACTTTTTTCTTCCTTCTTTTCCTTGTTTCTTTTTTTTTTCTTTTTAATCTGCTTTTTTCCTTTTAGCAATTTTCCCTTTTGTTTATATTTTTTCTTTCATTGTTTTCCTTCTTTAATAGCATTGCTTTTTTTTAAATTTTCGTTTTTATTCTGTTTTTCTTTGCTTGCTTTTTCTCTCATTCATACAGCTTTTTCTTCTAATTTCTCCACGAAATATTTCGTAATTAAAAAATATTCCTAAAATTTTTCATGTTTCTTTCTTTTTCATTTTATGTTTCCTTTTTACATTTTTCCTCCTTTTCTCTTTCACTATTTTGCTTCCTTAATAATGTTTTCTTTCTTTTCTATTTTTTCAGGTTTACTCGTTCCTTTTTATCTTATTTGTTTAACTTTCCTTCACATTATTCTCCTAAATATTGCGCAGTTTTAAAAAAAATACTTTTTTCTTATTTTACTATATATTTTTTTTAATTTTTTTCCCCTTCTATATCTTTCCTTCGGTTCCAATTTAAGGATTCCATTTACTTTTGGCGATTTTTTCCTTCTTTCCAGCCTGAAAAAAGCTCGTATTTCAAAAAGTACAATAAATATTCATCAGACAAGCGGCGTGTTTAAATTCTCAAACTGAAATAGCGAAAAATCAAGTTTACTTCATTCAATGAGTTTCAAATAAATGACAACTTCAATCGTACAAATAGGATGAAGCATCGACTGTAAGGGAATTCCTATACCCACGGCCATTCTTTGTTTAAAAAAAAAGAAAGAAAGAAATGTAAACGATAATAACAGATTTATTAAAGGAAATCTTCTGTGTTTTTTTTTAAACTAGAATTTTCACTCTTAAAAAAAAGACACCAGAACATCAATCAACAAAGCCATTAAAAGATAATGCTAAACCTTCATTAGCAACAGAAAAGCGGTACTGCAAACAGATTTTAAAACAAAATATTAGATTAGCCGTGTCGACAATGTAACGGTTAACGACTCGGAAAAAAACGTTCGGTGTGCCCAGTTCGAATTACAGACGAGTTGTTTTCGCTCATTTTTGTTTAATCTCTTCCTCCCCGCACCTATGGGTTAAATAGCACAGCTGACTAGACTTTCTTGCTTTCAGAAGTAAAACTGAATTCAAAAGAGGAACAGACACCACCACGCTAACTTGCTCTGAACACACCACATCTGCAGTACATGTGAGTTTGTATGGCTATAGTGAAATTTTTCTTTAAGGTGACAACCAGTGTAGGAGAAGGAAAACCCTCAATTCTTAAAGCAACCTAAAGAAGAATGGGTTCTATCCTATCTAAGATGCACCACTGCTACTATAACTTCAGCATATATATATATATATATATATATATATATATATATATATATATATATATATATATAAATTAAAATAATCCTTGAATTAATCCTATTTTAATTTATATTTGCTCTGTAATATTTTATTGCATGGAGCTCTCATTCCTGTATCATTTTTTAATATTAAAATAAAATTTTAATATTAATTAGGATCGGGTTTTTGGAATTTACCTTCCTGCTTTTTCCGCTTGGATTTAAGTATCTGAATAAAAATATGGTATATATATATATATGTGTGTGTGTGTGTGTGTGTGTGTGTGTGTGTGTGTGTGTGTGTGTGTGTGTGTGTGTTACGGAAATTAACGAAGATTAACCAAACTTGGTTATAAACAACCGACAATTTGAAATGATTTGTTTGAACATTATTTTTGATTGATACTCGTATTTAAAGTATATACCCCTGTTTTTTTTTTTTTGTTTTTGTCTTTTTTTTTTGTTTTGTTTTGTTTTGTCTTTTTTTTTCTTTCTTTTTTTTAATCAAACAGTATTGTATATTTATTTCTACCGGACTCATTATTTACGATAAAGTTTTATTACGAAAATGTGTGTCATCTATGTGGATAGGGGTTGCAGGTTCAAATCCTTCCGAATGACAGACATTTTCGTAATAAAAATTTAATGTAAATAATCAGGCCGGTAGAAATAAATATATAATATTAATTGATTAAAAAAAACCGAATATCTACTTAAATACGTGTATCGATCAAAAATAATGTTCAAACAAATCATTTCGACTGTTTTGCTTTTTTTTTTTATCAATTCACCCCAAGCAAGGCGATAATGACATTGAAACACAAATCGCTACTGGGAGTGAAAGAGAATGAAAAGACTTTAGAAGGAACGTTAAAGCCAATCCTAAAGAGGAGAAATGAGACAAACCTCTTCTCCTAAACACGACGTGATTAGAGACGACAAATTACCATTTGAAAGAATGCCTAGAATTCATTGTCGACAAATGAAACTTTTTTTTTTCTGAATGAGAAACAAATAAAAGAAAAATTGAAATAGAAACAGTTTTAGAGAATTGAGTGATTGTCATTTGGCTTGATGAATGGTGAATAACCAAGAATTGCTTTTCTTTGAAAGGCGTTTGATAATGTAGAGAGTACAAAAGGAAAGCTAATTGAGGGAAATTGTAACGCATATGAAGTGCCGTTTGGTAATTATGGCTTGACTAAACTTGACAGAAAAACGAATAAACATTTACCAGGCAAAGAGAATTCAATAAAATTGAAGGAAAGATTTTATTATACAAAGTTACCTTCATATGTTTCATTCCAGAACCAAAGAAAAAAACATTTATTTACACACACACACACACACACACACACATTCATATATATATATATATATATATATATATATATATATATATATGAATGTGTGTGTGTGTGTGTGTGTGTGTGTGTGTGTGTGTGTGTTTTAATTTATTTATATAAACGAAACAGTTTTATCTTTTCCAACCTTCTGATAATCTTAACTGTCGGGGACTTCGCTTTTGTTTGGCACAAGGCCAATTTAATTAACATAATCGATATTATATATATATATATATATATATATATATATATATATATATATATAGTAATTTTGTTTTTACAATGGTTTATAAAAGCATTATGTCACAGCACAAAAATCTTCATGTTTCAGGACAATGCTGTTCTTCTTCAGGTGATGTGTTAAAATAAATGATGAAAATGATTTATTTTGAAAATGTAAGATAGATTCATAGTTATTTAGAAAATTAGGGAGAGGTAGTTGAAGAATATGCCCTTTAGATGTGTCAGTATTGTTCAAAATCAAATCAAAAATGAGAATTAGGTAACTATGGCGTTGAAAATCTGGATCGTGAAATGAATCAGGATGGCCTAGTGTCTAGACATGTCACTTTTAATTTTGTTTTGATAAGATACATAGTGGTATCATAGATTATTTAAATGAGTAGACAATAACTTTTAACAGAAGGTTGAATTGTAGGGGTTTTTTTTTTATTAGATTTTGTACTACCTCATGAGTAAAGTGTCTGGAATGTTTAGGTTAGAATTAGGATGAAAAAATGATGGTATACTTAGGTATATTGTAGTAAGAAAAACAATTAAGTATTGTGTTGGTCATTTATTTTATTAAAATAAGTTAATTTTTAATTTTTAAGTTATATTAGAGCATAAGTTTTAAATGAAACACTGTAATTAATGAACTTTTAACGAAAATGTTTTTTTTTTTTTAGTAAAATAAATTGTGGGACCATGCATTATTTAAATGGGTAAATAATATTTGTTGGTTGGATTTAAGGTTGTTTTTTTTTTAAATTAATTTTGTACTACCTTGTGAATAAAGAGGCTGGAACTTACTGTTAAAAGTTGTTTACACATTTAAATAATTATTGTTTCATTACAACAATGAAAAGAAATATATATTATTTTAGTATGGATCATATATATATATATATATATATATATATATATATATATATATATATATATATATATATACGTAAAAATTTAAACTATAGCTATAAATATATTTGTAAACATACAATATAAAAAAAGAGAAAAAGAAAATTTGTGTCGGCTCGTTTCGTTTCTTTATCACTGCAAATGCGAGGATTTTATTTTACCACTATTTAGAAACATGAGTAAAACTGTTGTTAGTTTTTATTTTTAAATAAATTTAAATGACGCTCATAAATATTCATCTGGTTAACTGAAAAGCTTACGTAAATTATCGAGGATGTAAAGTGACAGAATTTAATATCTAATAAAAGTGAGTAAATCACGTTGCTGATTTTTTATTATTTTAGTATGGGATCTATCTCTCTCTCTCTCTCTCTCTCTCTATATATATATATATATATATATATATATATATATATATATATATATATATTGCTTATGTATTTAGCCGTTTGTTAGTCATGTTGTCTCGGAGTAGAGGTAATTCTTTCATGAACTGAGATATTTGAAAAACACGGGGCGTAGATTTATAAAGACGTCGATTATGTTAATTAAATTGGCCTTGTGCCAAACAAAACCGAAGTCCCAAAAAGTTAAGATTATCAGAAGGTTGGAAAAGATAAAACTGTTTCGTTTATATAAATAAATTAAAATTCACATTTCGAACAGCATAACATCAATTCTTATGTCTGAAATTATTAACTGTGAAAATGTTCTAGGAAAAAGCTTAGGTTAAAGAATAAGAGTTCACTCGTTATAGCGAAATGTGATTTGTGCAGATAAAGATAAGTTAATGCTTTCGCTGTGTGTATCAATTAAGTAGTAGTAATATCTTGTTCCTCTCTTTCTTTTGTGTTGATGGCAAATAGGTGAAAAAAAGAAGGAGAGATAAAGAAAGCAGCAAGCGAGAAGGTGAGGGAGCGTCTGATCAGAAGTTTGAAATATCTTTTGATACATTGTGGCTGTGCTGAACGCTCTCTGCTTCCTTCTTTCTCTGACTGACCGACAGAAAAACGTGAAATATATAGCCAAGTCTCCGAACGTAAATTCATTTTTGGGCGAACGAAATATGACACAGGTCAGTGAAAGTTCAATTTATTGTTTTCAGTAAATCAATCTTTTTTCATTGGGTAATAAATATTTTCACACTGGCTCGCAAAATTTGCCTTGGTCTTTTCCTAAGCGCTGAGATAATCTTTTTTTCCTACTAGTCAAAAATAGCACTGGCTCGAAAATTTGCAAACAGTGAAGAAAAGTGAGTTATTTTTATTTCCTACTCACCACAGATTTATATTTTAATTTCTAACTGCAGAAACATCTAAAATGGATAGCACAATTATCTTGAAGAGAAACTAATGACATAGTCCAGATGTTAATATTTCACTTTTTTTTTTTAATAGTATCACCCCGAGCAAGGCGGTAACGCTACTGATGCGCAGGGGGCTACGTAAAAGTGAAAAGGTTGGAAAAGAGAAAGCCGGAAACCACATCCTAAACAGGGAACAAAGGATGAGCCTCTTCACCTGTTTAATAGACGAGGGTGGAGTGTGAACCGGGCGATAGTTTAGTCTCTCTACTCCAATTAAAGAAAAGAGTGAAAAGATTGGAAAAGAGAAATCTGGAAACCACATCCTATGAAAAGCAAGCAAGAAAGATCCCGCCATCTATGCTAAAAGAGCGATAAGAAAAACTGAACTTGAAAAATTGTTTATGAGAAAAATTTTGTAATTTTCAATCGAAAGCAGTCATGGTTGCAAGGAATACTGAATGTTTCCTTATAAGGAAAAGGCTAATATTACTATTAGCTTCACTATGTTAATATACTAACATGACACATTTCTACCGAAACGTGTTGATAAATTGAACAGGATGGAATATATAAATGATTTAATTTACGAAACAAGCAAATTATATTTTACGATATCTCGATATATAAAGTGATGGTGAAACGGATTGAGGAAATCAAAGCTTTGTGTCTCGAGCGTTTGAGCGGGCGAGTTAACGTGGGCCAGACTGCATAGAACCTCTGTGGTTGTCTACTTTTGATGATATCTACTTGGATGTGTAAAGGATAAATGATTACTTCGTTCATGTAATCGGAAAGTTAAAGTGCGCTTTGTCAGTTTAGAAAGAAAGAAAGAAAGAAAGAAAGAACAAATAATAAACAGCCTAGTGTCAAAGAAATGCAAAGAAAATATGAAAAAAATCAAAATTTAAGAAAAGAAAGAAAAAATAAAAGCAAACAAATAAAACGGATAAAGAAAAGTAACAAAAACAAATATAAAAAAATAGAAATGTAAAGGTGAACAAAACTCATGAACTAAAAAGTAACATAAAAGCATTGAATAAAGACAGAAAGAACGAAAAAAATTAAGAAAAAGTCAACAAAGCAAGACATCAAATCAAAAATAAAAGCAATGAAAAAATAAAAAATTAAAATAAAATCGAAAAGTAAGAATGAAATGAAGAAAGAAAGAACAAATAATAAATAAAACCAATGAAGAAAAAAAAAAGAAATCAAGCTAAAAGAGTGGTTGAAATAAAGAAAGAACATAAAATAAAGCAATTTAGAATTTTAAAAAATACAAAAAATATGTCGAAAACCCGAACCAAGAAAAGAAATAAAATGGAAAACCAAATGAAAGAAAAAGTAAACGCTAACCAAAAAAAAAGTATAAAATTAAAGTGGAAATAAAGGTAAGTAAACTAAAAGAAAGAAATATATATAAAAAAAACAAAAATGTTATAGTAAACAAAAGAACTGAAAGAAAAAAATAAAGGCATACAAAATGTAAAATAAAAGAGAGAAAAAATAGATAATTTTTTAAAAAACTACAAAACAACTTGAAAAAATTAACTTGAAAGCAAATGAAAGAAAGAAGAAACAAAATCATAAAATGAAAGAGAAAATCAAAAACTAAACTGAATAGAAAAAAGGACAAATAAAAGAAAAAATGGCTAAAATAAAAAAATAAACAATAAAAATAGAAAAATATAAAGCAAACTGAAAGAAAAAAAGAAACTAAAACGAAAGAAAATGATAGAAAACGCAAAAAAGAGAAAATGAAAAACAAGCTACAACACCCGGTTTAAAGTTATTCTATCAGTAATGATGCTATCTCCGTACACAGCACAAATTTGGCGGCCATGTGACCTTGATTAAAAGCAAAAAGATGGCGAATATGCTCATTCCTGTTTACTTGACATTCCATCTCAAAGGTGTGTCTAATCTAAAATAAAATTTCAATAATTTTAGACAACAATTTTACAAAATGAACAGCATTAATAAGAAGCAAAAATACTACTAAAGATTAATCTTGGAAATCATTTGCAGAACATCAGTAAAGATGAACGAATATATGTAACAACCTAATAGAATTGCTTACAGACACGTAAAAATAGTACTACCGTTACATAATAATAATAATAATAATAATAATAATAATAATAATAATAATAATAATGTGGAAATTGAAATAGAAAAAATGTGGAAATTGGAAACAAGATTTGTGCCAGTGATAGTAGGTGCACTTGGAATGATAAAAAATGGAACAAAACAACACATTGAAAGAATCCCTGGAAACCCCAGCTTAAGAGATATACAAAAAATTGTCTTAAGTACAGCCCACACACTAAGGAAAACTTTATCTATGTAATGCTAGGGATGATAGGGAAGATAGAAAAACATGAAATGGAGCCATAACAACACGCCACGACCTGCCTTAGGTCTCTCCGCAGACTTGGTTGGTAGTGAGACCAAAGTAGAAATCGAAATATGATGAAAAATGACAAAATAATAATAATAATAATAATAATAATAATAATAATAATAAACAACTCATGTGCATGGAACCCGTGGAAAATTATGAATTTGAAGTCAAACAGAAATGGTACCACCACATCCCAGATAAAGTGGTCGAAAACAAGAAAGTTAAAATTTTATGGGATTCAACATCCAAGCAAAATTCATCTTTGAGGCCAACAAACCAGATATTACCACCGGTTACAAAAATGTCTTTGCATTGAGATTAGCTGGCCACCACCCTTTTAGCCAGAAATAAGTAGCCAACCACTATATATATATAGCGATTGCTGGAGGGTCCGTCTATGAAAATCTAGCGTCGAGATGCTGAAACTAGGATCAATAAGATGACAAATTATATATGCATATAATTTGTAAATAATATATATTTGTATATAACGGTGAGGATCTCGACTGGTGCGCTAGGGGATACAGTGAGAGAAAAACCAAAGTACAGGGAATGAAGAAGAATAGATAAGTAATGGGAGGGAATCAAGTAGATAGAAGATGGTAATTGACGTTGCATTTAAACTTTTAGAGATCGTAGCTATGAAGTAAGCAAACGGTAGGGAATTCCACAGACAAGAAGTGCAAGAAAAAATATTAGAGTAAGAAGAAATATTTTGACGCTAAAAAGGTGGGACCTAGATGCCAATCTAGTAGCACATGTAAATACATGTGCTCTAGAAACCAGGGAAAAAAGCTTGTCCACGTAGTTGTCGTGAAAATACTTGTAAAAAAGACAGAGAGAAACCACATCACGTTGGTGTGAAAGTGGCTGTAAGTCCGGATCGATTTTATTGCAGATCCTCCTTTGAGGGTGATCCTGCTATTCATGAATAGCAGGATCACCCGACCAGATATGACAACAGTATTCAATTGATCTTCGTTGTAACTGATTTGCATTAGATAAAATATATTAATATTATTACAGTTGTCTCCATGAACTGTATTACTGCTCCTTAATTCCGAGAGAAACAATTTAATTTAGCCGTCTAATGTAATTTGGGAAAGAATTATTGACTAGCGTTTGTTTTACAATAAGTTCTTTGAGAGATATTTCTCATGAGATCACGTTAATTTTTTTTTTATTACTCCTTATTTGCGTCTAAGAGAACAACAGTTATTATAATTAATATGCCAGTTTTTACTTATGGGTTTTTATATAGTGAACTAGTAAAAGATCATAATGAGATTTTAAAAGAAAGACTATAAAGGGAATTTTATTATTACTAAATTCAGAACTAAATAAATTTATTATTCTTGAGAAATTCGAAAAGAAATTTCTTTCTGTTTTTTGTTTGCTTTTTTTTGCAAATGTAATTTTAATTATTTTCTACAAATGTAATTTTAACTTTTTTTTACAAATGTTATTTTATGTTTTTTAAGGAATGTAATTTTTTATTAATGTAATTTTAAGGCTTTTTCTTTTTTACAAATGTAATTTGAAGTTTTTTTTTTACAAATGTAATTTTAAGTTTTTTTTTTACAAATGTAGTTTTCAAGGTTTTTGTAAATGTCGAGTTAAGGTCTGTTTTTTTTACACATGTAATTTTAGGAATATTTTTATAAATGTAATTTTAAGACCTTTTTCATTAATCGAATTTGAAGTTTTTTTTTACAAATGTAATTTTCAGTTTCAATTTTAAAAATGTAATTTAAGGGGTTTTAATTATTTATTTATTTGCAAGTGTGATTTTTAGGGATTTTTTTACAAATGTAATTTTTAAAAATATATAATTTTAACGATTTTTCATTGTTTACAAATGTAATTTTAATGTTTTCTATATTATTTTTATACTTGTTAAATTCAAATGTTTACTTAACAGACGTAAATTTTAAATTATGGAAGGCTCTTAAAAGTTTTGGTTTCTACGTAATTATGGGTTGATCTAATTAGAATTATGTTATTACTAAGTTAAAATATTATTACTGTGTAACTCTATTTCCAGGTAGCGGGTATTAATTTTTTATTAATTTTATAGATAAGATGAGATTTCTCTAAAATTGGAGAATACAATTATTTTTGTCGGAAAAAGTAAGCGAATTGATTGAATCTGTGTAAAACAATCATAGACATAATACTGTTATTCTGTTTTGACAAATTAATGACTCTAGGTCAAAATTGGACTGTAAGAATTTCTTGTCCTGGGCTACCTGAGTTATTGAGCAAGGACAGGCAAACAGTAAAAGAGGCAAACAGTAAATGACAATCAGTTTTGTCCGATCTTATGAGCTCAATGTTCCCACCTCAGCAGTAAAGGGGGCGGAGACTCAGTCGAAATGAATAACTAATATTGTTTTCATTTCGAGCTGCTAAGAATTATACAGTGAGGGAAAATTGAACTCCAGTAGCTATCTTTACCATCCCGGTTTTATGCCTTTTCAATAAAACCGAGGTGGTAAACTTAATTAATTGATTTTGAGGCCCGTGGTTTGAATAAGACAGTCGAACTGAAATCGGCGTTCTGCTAAAAGCCGACTGAGCAAACTACCGTCTTTGAGAACATTGTTACTGAATGTATTACTGAAATATCAGCCAACTGTTGCGTGTCACCAGCTTATAATTGTGTATATAAACGATATATAAATATATATGAAAGAAACTACACCTGTGGCGTTGCAGTGTTCTACTGATTATATTCTGCTTGCCAGCGAATCCGGTCTTAACAATATACCTGACCTCTCGTATGTCTGGACTAACCTAGCCAGGTGATAACAGGCAATCCTACTTTGGCCGGTCAGAGATCAAACAAACACAGCGTGAGCAGATTTAGTTGAAGTTCAGGAAGAATTGGTCATGGTACGCCTGCGAATCGTGTTATAACTAGATTCTACGAGAATGTGTTGGACTGTCTGTTTTTATTCACTTCGTAATCAAATTAAAAAAATATAAGTAAATCTTCAAAAATTTAAATACAACATCAGTTGTTACCTTCTCTCTTCTTAATTCTTGTTCTTTTATTGTACTTTTTTCTTAATAGTCGTTTTTCTTATATTCTCTAACATTCAGTAAACTCCTGGTATCCTAGAGGCTTCATTACGTACCTTGCTTGGGGTGAAATGATTGAACGATTTTTTAAAGTTTTCATTTTTTTACAAACGTAATTTTAAGTTTTTCGATTTCATTTCTTCTTTTGTTGACTCAAATTCCAATATTTACCTAACAGATATAAACTTTAAATTGTGTAAGGTTATTAAAAATGATGCTTGACATTATAATTACAGGTTGGTCTAAGTGGAGTACCGATATTAATTCATTTGTTTGTGTATAAATATTGGCACGATGATCATTAAAATAACTTGAATTGTTCCTATATGTATCAGAATTTTGAAAATATAATGTTTCATTGGTGGACGTGGAATTTAAATACGTTATAGATATACTCTAGAATCTATCTTCCATATCTATGTCTACAGTTCGTCTATGTTTACAATATTGCTGCCACATATGGTCCGGTGATTCTGCTATATATTTAGAGATCCTTGATAAAATCAAAAGAGAATTAATAATATCATTCGTCCTGATCTGGCATTTCGACTTCAGTCACTTTCACACCGCCGCAATGTTGCTTCCCTGTTTTGTTTCTATAAATATTTTTATGTTAATTGTTTGGATGAGCTCTTCACTATGGTATCTAGACTTTCTGAATCTAAGAGCAATACTAGACTCGCCAATAAGGTCTTATTAATTTACAGCTGATTTGGTTAGATGTAACCGTAAGTTCTATTCTAATAGTTTATTTTCTAACCCTTCTGGCTTGTGTAACACACTTCCAGCGCCATCCTTTCTAGCCAACTTTCATCTTCAAACAGTTAAATACAATGTCAATCGTTATCAACTATATTCTTGTTTATTCTTCAATTATTCTTGCGCCTTAATAATTTTTCTATTTTCTAATTCTTTTACATCCTCTTGTGTTTTAATGGCTTTACTAACTTGGAATGAATTCGATTAAAAATACTTGCAAGTAATATTTGTTGTTTCATCAGCTGGGACGTTCCTGAAGAGATTTTCGATGCCAAGTGAAACCAAAATGTCTTTTATTTTATTGTGTTAACTAGCAGTATATCCCGGCGTTGCTCGGGTGTAATGAAAGCTTTAAAACTAATCCATGCTCCTGGAGCTCAGACTCTTTGGATGTTGGCACGAAAGACTAAAAAGCAATAGTTGTTTCCAGTTAAAGCAAAACCGTAGACTGAAAGAAAAATGAATGGATGTAAGCCAAATTTTGATTTCCTTTGTATCGATATCAAATAAGTTTTTTCGTCGTAAACTGAATTTTGAAGGCTAAATAAGTCCTCTGAGTAAATGATATTATGGCTGAGACTAAGAACTACAATTATACCTACTTAGAGCCAAACCCGAAGCAAAAAATAAAATAAAAGGGCTGAAAAAAATACAGACATACAGGGAGATAGACACACACACAAACATCTTGCCTTTTATACATAGATATTATCGATTTTCTGCACTATTGCAAGAACTGCAACCTTGAAGCTTCTGAATATCGTTTCTTATGTCTTTGTCTATGAGTGTATCAAATTTTATTAAAATCGGACCACTCCTTCTATAACCCGATTTTTTCGATTATCGATTTTCGATATTTAACGGGGGTAACTCGACACAATACCTAGCTAAGAACACTCGCATCCGCCTACGTGGGAGATGGTTGATACCTAGGAGTGACATGGACGATTATTATCGGATTGTGATCTCTGCGACTCTAACAACGTACCCTTCCCTCTCTTCCTAATTATTGTTGTTCTGTCCTATCTGTGTTTGTCTTCTTTGTACTTAAAATCCATTATCACGGATATTGTGCTGTAGATATCTCAGCACATATCATCTGGTGTCGTACTGCCACCTCGACGATACAACTGTGTAAATTTTCAAGGAAATCGGCTCAGCCATTTCGGAGTCTATAGGTAACGGACACACACACACAGACGCGCGCGCGCGCGCACACACACACACACACACACACACACACAGACAAAGTTCCATTTATAAATATGTTTAGATGATCATGTAGATTTTATGGGAAGCTGTATTACAGCATTGTGGGTGTAGATGTCTTTTACCCACATCCTTCCCAGTGAGGCATAGGCCATCGACGACCCCTCATCATCGACGACACTCTCGTCGATACTTCTGTAACTTGTCTTATTTGCAGGTAGGGATGTCAAGCATTTATCCTCCGAACGTGGTAACAGTCAGTTAAGTGCCATACGTGATACACAAGATTTCCCTGCAGAAGATTGCTATTTATTTCTGCAATAGACTGGTTGCCAAGCCAAAGCTATAGGTCCCAATCTCTTCTGTGGTATAACCCATAGCTGAGAGAGATGGATTTATACCTTTCTGTTGTAGAGCAGCTGACTCCTCTCTAACGATTTCAAAGATGGAATGGCCTGTGGACCGAAATAGCTATATAAAATTAAAGATTAATAGCAGTCAGGAGATCAAAGTGTCATTGATATTCTGAGTTCACTTTGTCGGACTCTGCCTTCGGGCAGAGAGGAACCCAGACGAGTTTCCGCCGAAGGGTCGAATCTCGTCTGGGGAAAAACAGACAATCAGTTTTGTCCGATCTTATAGGCTCAGTGTTCCCACTTAAATAGCCTTGTGCCGCATCTACCTCGGGCATCCGCCTATGTGGGGAGGTGGTTGATACTTTCAAACTCTTATTGACAGTCCGAGTGGATCGACTACGTGCGTCGGTCATCACTTCGTCAGACACTCTGCCTTCGGGCGGAGAGAAACCCGGACGAGCTCCGCCGAAGGGTAAAGTTTCGTCTGAGGAAAAGCGGACCAGAATTTTTGTTCTACCTTAAGGGTTCGGTTTTCCCACTTAAATGGCCTTGTACCGTATCTACCTCGGGCATCCGCCCATGTGGGGAGATGGTTGATACCTCGGAGTGACATAGACGATTATTATCGGGCTGTGCTCTCTGAGACTCTAACAACGTACCCTCTCCTCTCTTCCTAATTATTGTTGTTCTGTCCTATCTGTGTTTGTCTTCTTTGTACTTAAAATCCATTATCACGGATATTGTGCTGTAGATATCTCAGCACATATCATCTGGTATCGTACTGCCACCTCGACGATACAGCACTTTTCTAAGGGTATTTGTGCGTAAGTGAATGCAACAAATTCAACTGGAATTCGAACTCTTATTTCTTCTTCCGAGCCGATACACTGTGGATATGGAGAAATATTATAGTTGAGGAATTTTTATAATTGGTAAATGGGAGTTGGAATCTTTGGAATAAATGGGTGTATGGATTCCAAATTCATATATTGTAACATTTCCTTATAAGTATCCTGGTTGGTAATCTGCAATGATTTAGTGAGATTTAATGTTTAATATCAGTTATAACAAATTTAATATAAAAGAAAAAGAAACTAAATATAGAACAGACTGCGCCAGAAGTAGTTTTCGCCTAACCTTGAGAAAAAACAAATTGAAAATAAAACAGGGGTAATTTTACCCAACACCACAAATTAATACAAAACCAAAACATTAATCTGAAAACTCAAACCATGTTTTTTAACAGACTTATCTGAACGTGGATGTTATCTATGGCGTCAAACTCATTCAGCAATATCTAAAATGTCAGATGTATAAAATCGCTTTCTAAGATCAAGGGTTAGAAAAGGCTTTCGGCGAGTGAAGAAGTCTGATAATGATCATCTTTCGTTGAATATTGTGAACTGGCGCTACAGATTGATAAACGAAAAACTGTGCTAAATAACAGAAACAACATAGAGAGTCACCAACAGCAGCAATAACTAAAATGGATAGCACATGTGACTCAAAGAGAAAATAATGCTATAATCAAAATGTTGCCATTCCACACAACTTCAAATAAAAGGTTAGAAAAGAAAGCTCCATCGATACTGAAATAGCGATAACAACTACTGAACTTGAAAAACCTATTTTCCTGAAAGATTTTTTTAAGAGAAAGATTTTATGAAATACAACTGAAAAGAAAGCTCCCATCAAAACTGGAAAGAGCAATAACAGCTATTGGACTTGAGAAATCTATTTTCCTGAAAGATTGTTTTAAGAGAAAGACTTTATGAATTACAACTGAAAAGAAAACTCCTATCAGTACTGGAAAGAGCAATAACAGCTATTGGACTTGAGAAACATTTTCCTAAAAACTTGTTTTAAGAGAAAGATTTTATAAATCTTAACCGAAAGTAGTACTGGCTACTTAGTCAATGAACATCAAATATTTCCTTGTAGGGAAACGGCTATATTACCATTAGCATTACCATTTCACTATTATTTGATGCAATGATTTTAGTATTGTTTTGTTTTGTTTTATTCTTAAATCGCTGCAGTGGTTTTATTTAATTTTTACAAAATTGAAGTGGGCCTCAGTGACTATTTGTAGTTTTTTTATTGCTGATTTAAAACTTTATTTTAATTCTGCTCAGTTCCTTAGTTAGCACGTACGTATGTCATGCCCTGCCAATATTTCATAAATAATGGAGCATTTCTCGTTAATTGCGTGGAAAGGTAGAAAAAACATATCAGAGACGCTAAATGCTTCCAGTGAGAAAAAGGAAAAAGAAAAAAACAAACAAACGCTCAGAATAATGGTGTAGCCCATTTTGATTGAGAGGGACGGCGGAAAAGACATATCAGAGACGCTGTTTTTTTTCTGTGAAAGAAAGAAAGAAAGAAAGAAAGAAAGAAAAGCCATGTTAGTTCCTGATAAATAATACACTGTTTCGTTTTGATCGTGAGGAAAGACAGAAAAAACGCATCAGAGACGTTTTATTTCATAGAAGAAAGATAGACAGAAAGAAAGAAACGCGCTACCAGTATCTCATAAATAATGGACTGTTCCGTTTTCATCACAAGGAAAGATATATCTGAGACTTTGGTTTCAAAGAAAGAAAGAAAGAAAGAAAGAAAGAAAGAAAGAAAGAAAGAAAGAAAGAAACGCTCTTTTCAGTCAGTCAGTCAGTTAAGAGCCATACGTGGAACACGCTTGGGCGATCATGTCTCGAAAGAGACATGACTGACTGGGCAGAAGATTATCCCGCAGTAGGTTGCCATTGCTTTCTGCGGTAGACTGGTTGCCAGCCAAGGCTATAGAACCCAATCTGTCCTGTTATTTAACCCATAACTGGAGGGAAGAGACGGATTAATACCTTTCCCAAGGGTATTTGCGCGTAAGTGAATGCAATGAATTCAACTGGAATTTGAACACGGCTCCCCGATTTCTCGTTCCGAGCTGATATCCACTGCACCACAACGCACATCTTTTCAATACCTCATCAAAATGTACGGCTCCGATTTTTTCTTTTTTCTTTTTCTTTTTTATTTTTTCGCGAGGAAAGACGATAAAATACATATCTACAACACTGTTTGATTTCGGAGAAAGAAAGAAAAAAAAGAAAGAAAGAAAGAAAAAGAAAGAAAGAAAGAAGAGAAAACCATTTCAAATTGAATAGCCGTGAAATTTTAACGGATACTACAAGTATTATATAATCTGGATTTCTCATCTCGTGTGATAACAGCATTAGAGTTTTTTTTGTTTTTTTTTCGTATGCTTTGAAGTTCAATTCTGTGAAAATAAATTTATAACCATTTTTACCAAAGCTCATGTTACAATTTTAGTATCTCAACTTGATCCCACAGAAATAATAAATAGAGAACACCACTAGAAAATACGAAAACTTAAGGAATCGGCGTATATGCTAAGTCAAAACAAGTCGGCCAAGCACAGAAATGAATTGAATATGGGAAACAGTAATACGGAGTACTAGAGAAAAACAATGTCCAAAAAATCAAAATTGTATTATGAGCTCTGGTAAAATGTTTACTGAAATATTAGGTTTATAAGTCCCAAAAGTTCATACACCGATGTCCTCATGTTCACAATTTAAACAATATTAATTTATTAAAAATATATTTATCTATTGAATATTACTTGCTATCTTTCCTTTTTCCAGATCTTAAATTATGGCACATTGTGTCCGCCACATGTTTTGACTGATCTTCCAACCACCTGATGAACATTGATGAACGTTGTCAAATTTAAAAATCTTGATAAACCAATGACATCCTTGCTCTTATAAATATCGTATACAAACACATGCAACAAAATAAATCCTTACATTTGCTTTGATAAAAGGCCTTTTGAGGACGAAACGCGTATATATATATATATATATATATATATATTGATGCATGTTTCATTAAATAATATAGATAAGTTTTGTTTATTAATTTTATCTAAATGGCGTGCGGTCATGTGTGACATCATGAGCTATGGCGCGATTTTGGCCTCCATTGTCCCGTACGCACGTGTTCGCCGTCGCTTTGAAAATCTTCCGTGTAAACAAAAACAAATTATCATTATTGTTCGTCCGAGAACTGTTTAATATATTGTAACATAATTCTTATATTTGATAATGGCTCCTGTAAGTCGAATGGAATTAAAAAATATGTATCAATATTGTGATTTTCTTCCTTCTTTCAATGATAGTGTTATCAAACTTATCAGACGGTATGAAAAGAATTTACATAAAATAAGTAGACAAAACCTGTCTTTATGATTTAATGAAACATGCATCAATGAAAAAACGCTGTCTAAATACACACAGTGTGTGTGTGTGTGTGTGTGTGTGTGTGTGTGTGTGTGTGTGTGTGTGTGTGTGTGTTAGCTACCCAGTTATATTACTCAATATGGAATTTTTTTTCTCCTGTTTTTTTGTTCTTGAGCTTCACCTTTCTGGCACTTGCAACAGAATCTTTCAGCTTTCTTTAACTAAACTTTAAAATGTTAACAAATCAATCAAGAGTAAAAAAAACTAAGTAAAGAAAAAAATCTATTTCATTACTTTTTTTCACTTCAATATTTGACCGATTGGACTGTGCCGTTAAAACCATACCTATTTTGTATTTCCCTTTTTTCTATTGGTCAAGACATCTCTGTTTTGATTGGTCAACTCTTTATTTATCTCTTTCCAAATATACAAAAACAACTTCTTTATATAATAGGGAAAAAAGTACTTTCCGAATCGATCTGATGCTTCTTGTCCGCCAGACTGTTTTTCTAATTTCCCTCGGCATATTTGCGCATGTCTGAAAAGCCGACAACATACCACCACGCTAAATTCCCCCGGGGACAAGGCCTTAGATGGGTTGCTAGCTTTTCCTATTACCTTTTCGTGGCCTGTCAATGTACATGGACAATAAAACACGGGAAACAAGGGCAACAGAATTCTATCGCACTGTCCTTATTAGCTACAACACCAAACTACGTAACACTCTTTCGTTGTCACGTTTTATATTTATTAAAAGATGGAAAGCAGTCAACTCGTTATAAGATCTCATGGTCTTCATTCTCTCTTTGTCTCTTCCTTTCTCTCTTTCTTCTTCTTCTTCTTCTTCTTCTTCTTCTTCTTCTTCTTCTTCTTCTTCTTCTTTAATTGCATTTTCTCTCACTTTGCTTTTCTTCCTTCTATTGCATTTCATCCTTTACTTTCAATTCATTTCTATCCGTTTCGGTCCGAGCAATTCCCCACTTCATATTATGGCGTATTTTCGTATTTTTTTCTCTTTTTGAACTTTTAGGGGTTCACCTCATTTTTTTTTTTTTGTATTAGGATGTTTTTTAATAATCAGCATCAGTCATTATTATTATTATTGTTGTTGTTGTTGTTGCTGTTGTTGTTGTTGATGTGCCATTTCTTTTCTTTTTCTCCTCTTCTATTTCTGTTTTATTAATTTACACTGTACACTATTTATTATATATTTTCTTTCTTGTCTTCTTCGCTTTCCTTTTCTCCTCCTCCTCTTAGAGAACCTTTCCACTCTCCACCTCTCTCAACTCCTTTTCCTCCTTCTTTTTTTCGTTTTTTTTTTTTTTCATTCACGTTCCTTGGTTTTTCCCTATTCTTTATTCATTTTTCCTTTGTCATCTTGTCCTTCCTCCTCCTCTTTCTCCTAGAGAAACTTTTCAGCACCTTTTCTTCTTCTTCTTCTTCTTCTTCTTCTTCTTCTTCTTCTTCTTCTTCTTCTTCTTTTCCCTGTGCTTGCTCTTCATCTCATCCTCTTTTCCTCTTGCTATTTTGATTATTTTCTTACAATCTCTTCTTTTTCTTCTTCCATTTTCTTTTTAGTATTTTTCTTCTTTTTTTTCTTTTTCATTTTGTGTTTAATCGTATCTTTTCATCCTCCCACTTATTCTCATTCATCATCCTTCTCCTGTTCCCCATCTCATTCTCCTTCACTTTCTCCGCTTCTTCCATCTTTTACTTCGCTTCTTTTCCCTTTTCTTCTCCCCACGCATCTTCTTCATCTTCAACAATGTTTCCTCTTTTTATTTTCGACCCGTTTCCTTTCTTTTAATTTCTTTCTCATTTTCTTTTTCTATTCACTTCTGGCCATGTTTCCGGCTCTAAGCCCTCAATACCAATGGAAATTGTCATCTGGAAAATGCCATCTGGGGCCATTCTGTTCAATGTGAAATCATAAAGCCTCGGGTCAGTACAAACAGTTCGAATCCTAAATCCGATATCGAACAGCCGACAACATCGAACACAAAGGGTATCTACGAACTTGGCTTGGAGGAGGCGTCCACAAGTTCTAGCTGCTATGTCGACAGCGATCGAGTTAAAAAAGACAGAAGCGTCAGTTACAGTCAAATACATTCTTTCTACGAACACCCTCTGGACATGCGAGGCACTTGCTTCGTTTAACGAGAATTTCTTTTACGCTTTTTTTTTTTAACGTTCTCTTTGTTTCGTTTTATTTTTACTTTTTGTGAACGAAGCCGGTATTATAACTTGTAACTAGTTTTGGTCTTGATACTGACCTATTATCTTCCCTAAAACGATCTCTCACTTGATAACGCATCTGTTTGCCTCTTGGCGAACCTAATCTGAAAATGAAACCGCCGATCATACAAGCAAGGAGACGTGAATGAGTTTGCTTTCTCCTTGGCAAAACCTTCATCACAGACAGAATCGAAAAGATACGTGTTTGTCAACCAGAAGTAAAAAAAAAAAAAGTAAAACTAAAAGACATACTTGCATTTCTATTTAAGTAGACTTGCCTTATTGTAAAAAAAAAACATGCAAATTAAACTTTTAATTTGAGTGTAAAACTTGTTATTTACAACTGAATCCATTCGATTAATGATAAACATTTCTCTTTTATTTTCTGCGATGTCTAAATTGGTAATGGTAGTTAGCCGTTTTCTTATGAGTAAACGTTCGAAGACGCATTGGGATAACGTAATATACTTTCCAAAAGCTAAGAAAATTATTAAGAAACAGAAAAAAAAATCATTAGAAACAAGGAAGAGAGTACTAAACTGTTACGTAATATTATTCTTCCTATATGACATGTGGCATGTCTTAGGTGTTTTAACCTAGCGGAGCCAATCCCGTCTAGATTGAACCACAGCCGATGTCCTCCAATTTGCCTTGGTCGCGAACATGTAGCCGTCATAGTTCATCTGAGAAACCTGACAAGCCCTGGCCGGTGACCTGCGCCCAGTATTTCTCACGTTAGTTTAGCCCACCAGCTAAAACGTCTTATCTGGGCATGTCAACTTGGAGCCTTCGTGTGAGAGATTTAGGAGGTGGTTGAGGACCAGTGATGCCATTGCACCTTAAGGTGCAGAGTGTCAGGTATCAAAGTTACTACATTCATCCAGTGCCACCTATGCATAAACGGCACATATCTTTAATCCAACATTTTCTTTTGTCTTCTGAAAATAGCTCATCAAAAGTATCCCATTTTTCTCGATTTTCACTTTTAACGTAAAAACATTTAAATTTAACATTCCACACACAACTCGTAGGAAAAAATGCATTGAAATGTCACCTTTCTGAATTTCAGCTTACTGCAGCACAGTGTCATGAGTATTTGTCTATATTTCTGAGATGAGGTAGTATTTACAGTATTTACATTATTCGGACTATTGTCCTCATCGTTCTTGCCATTTGTAAGACGTTTCGGCCGTTGTGCGCTCCGGCCTTTTTCAGGTGCTAGGAATTTCGAACAGTACCCTTTATTACAATCACTTGGGTATATCATTCTCATCCCTTGCGTAGTATTGCCTCTTTTGGAAGTCATGAGTTATAATAATAGATATAGAACGCCACTGGAAACTACGTAAACTTAAGGAATCAGCACATATGCTAGGCTTCAAAAATCTCTTAAGTTGACCAAGCATAGAGATGAACACAATATGAGAACTAATATACGGATTTCCAGAGAAAACCATTAGTGTCAAAAATTGCAAATGTGGGCACTGGTAAAAAATACTAGAGAAAACCATTAACATAAAAAGTACTAGAGAAAAGCATTAACATCAAAAATTGCAATATGAACTGGGTTACTAAAAAAGGGTTACTAGACATTAGGTTTATAAGTAAAAAAAATTTAGTTGTTCATGGTCCAGTGAATATAGACGTTGGTTAGTTCCTGTGACTTCACCCAAAGAGTTGTGAGAGCTACAGCAGTGATGAACAAGTAACTTGCAGTGTTAGAGAGAGATAACTCATTACTTCCAAAAGAGGCATTACTAAAGGATGAGAATGATATACACCAGTGATTGTAATAAAGGTTCAAAATTCCTAGTACCTGAAGAAGGCTAGAGCGTACAACGACCGAAACGTCGTACAAATGGCAAGAAAGATAAGGACAATAGTCCGAATAATGTAAATACTGTAGAACCATAAGTATACGTAATTTAGGGGGGAATCGAACACACTTGAATAGTAAAAACCTACTAAACTATGTTCTAAGGGGAGTCACCATGTATTTTTTTAAATCATTTCACCTAAAGCAACGGAAATAAAGTTATTAAGACGCGGAATTAGTGAGAGTAAAAGAATCCGAGATATGGGTTATTTAATACCGAAATCTGAATTTGTTGTATGTAATTTAATAATTTCAGGATATGTTTTTAAATATGTAGTGTTTAGATCATAAAATGTATGATTGATAATTTAGTAAATTTTTAATTTGTCCCCCGAAGGCTTTTACCCCGTCAAATCTTTCCAAAACATCCTTAATTCCGTGAAAATCTATATGCTGAACTCAAATCGATAATTATATATTGAAGAAACCTACCTTTTTTCGTGTTATCGACCAGAAAAAAAAATTGGACTATATCTCACTCCTTACCACCGTTCTCATGTCTGATTCACCACTGAATGACTTGAGGCGTAGGATATTATCTCGGCCTATTTACTTCCTTTTTGCAATTACTACGCGATTTGTTTTGTTTCGGAACTCAATTTCCGCATAGTAATTGCAATAAGGAAGTAAATAGGCCGAAAAATCGGCAAACTACGCGTGAAGTCTTTCTGCAGTGAATAACATTTTTGAAGCGTGGTTACGGGGTGAGATAAACAGCGACAACAGGTTCGAGATTTTTCAGGTCGTTAACATGAAAAAAGGTAGGTTTCGTTAATAAACCATTTTCGATTTGTGTTCAGCATACACATTTGCACGGAAATAAGAATGTTTTGGAAAGATTTGAATGAGTAAAGGTATTCGGGGAACAAATAAAAAATTTACCGATAATTTTAATATGAAAATGTATTTTTATATATTTTTAAGTGTTGCATTGTTTGTCATTTTTCTATAAAAATGTATTGTTAATTTTACTACAAAAATGTACTGTTGATTTTTATTTGGGGGGTCACTATAAGCTCATAGAATCCTAACAAGTGATACCACCCTGAGTAAGGACTTAGGAACTACAGCAGTTACAAGCTGCTTCCACGCTTCTCAGAACTTCAATCTCCCGATTAAAGGTCTTCCTGCCGGGCGTAATTTATTGAAATACCTAAAACAAATTCAAACAGAGAGACTGACAAATTTTACGGACACTGCTAATATACAACAAAGATAAGAAGCTGACCTTTTTTTTTTTCAACAATTACTTCATTTTTATATTTTGTCTTTGATGTCCTAGTTGCCCCAATAAAACCTCTCGTTTCACTGTTGGTTGGCAGTCTGTCTAGGAAAAGGAGCCATCTGATTTTAAAATCAGGGTAGATGGAGACTACCTTAGTCACCTTGGTAGCAACGCTTAAACGGCTTCATCCTTGTGAAGATAGCGGATGAGTTGTGACTCGGTAGTTAGCTTTCGTGTAAGAGTGTCACAGTTTTTCCCGGTTTTAATTATGGACATGGACACCAAAGTTTAGCCTTACAGCCATATCACATCGAAACACCGGTTCGCATATCATCACCGAAGTCAAGCCGGGTTAGTGCCTAGATAGGTGAGCGCTTGGAATAGGTGAGCGCTTAGCTTTGTTTCTGTTGAAATGTATATTGTCTAGTATTTGTTAATTGGAGAGCTGAGTTTCAATTCCGGTCAGGTTTGTTATATTCACTAATGTGCAAACACCATCGGTAAAGGTATGAATCCACTTCTTATTCCCACCAACAGCTATGAGTTAATTAATAAGACTTATATGCCTTAACCATTATTACCTCCCCCCACAAAAATAAATAGCCTCCAATATATATATACAACGTGATTGAAAAGTAACTCGCTATTTTAAAATACTTATAATTTATACACTCCCTATGTCCAGAAAAGATATCACTTGTACAAATCCAAAAAAGATCTAATAAAAAATTAATCGAAGTGATTTGTTAGTCATCTTCGATAAAATATATATACGTATATACCTAGTGATTGAATAGTAACTCGCCATTTTAAAATACTTATTATGTACTTATTAACTATAATTTTTGCAATAAATTGTTGAGTGGAAAGCGTTTAGCATGAGGTTTTATTTAAAATTCGATATGAGCACCAGATTTCACTACCAGCTTCCCGTGACACCCAGGAATCATCACAATTGATTTCACCAGGAACACTTGTGGTGTAGAAGACTTCTATTTTCCCTTCAAGTTCTTCCAAAGTCTTGGTTTGGTACAGTAGACGTGCTCCTTTAACAAACCACAAACAAAAAAACTCGCAGACTGTTAAGTCAGAATTCCTGGCTGGACACACACACATAAAATAGGGAGTTACTTTTCAATCAGTCTGTAGATTTCGACATTAGATTATGTATTGTATCATAGAGGTATGAACTGTATCATAGAATCAAAATCTACAGTATGTATTGTATCATAAGACCAAGATCTAAGGTATGTATTGTATCAGAGCATAAAAATAAAAGGTACGTAGTGTATCAAAGCATAAAAATCTAAAGTACGTATCGTATCATGGCGTCAAAATCTACAGTATGTATTGTATCATAGCATCAAAATCTAAAGTATGTATTGTTTCATGATATCAAAATCTTAGGTATGTATTGTATCATAGCATCAAAATTTAAGGTTTGTATTGTATCATATCATGATAATCTAATGTACGTATTGTACCATAGCCTCAAAGTTTAAGGTATGTACTGCACCATAGAATCATAATCTAAGGTACGTATTGTATCATAGCATCAAAATCTAAAGTATGTATTGTATCATAGCATTAAAATCTAATGTACGTATTACATCATAACATCAAAATCTAATGTACGTATTGCATCATAACATCAAAATATAAAGTATGTATGTATTATAGCATCAAAATCTAAAGTATGTATTGTAACATAGTCTCAAAATGTAAGGTATGTATTGTATCATAACATCAAAATCTAAAGTATGTTTTGTTTCATGGCATCAAAATCTAAGGTGTGTATTGCATCATTGCATCAAAATCTAAAAATACCTCCAGTAGATATAAATACTTCTTTTTATAATATCTTGCTTGTTTATTTATATGTGATACATCAGTGAGACATCAAACGTTCCGTCCCCACGTCTTACAGACAATATCAACCAACACATTCTTTGTCGACTTTAAACAGCCACATGTCAATCTTGACGAGATTACTGCGAGTACCGTTGTGCCGAACTTCACGGCTATTCATATAGAGAACATTTAATATATTGCATATACAAGTCTGCAGGAACACAACAAAAGTCTATTCAATAATCAAAGCTTTTGTGGCGCAGCTGTTGTTCGCTTTTAAACATACAGAAATCCTAATTATATTTACTGACTTAAACGCGACCGCTTATTTGGCCAGTTATCTACCCACTTTCGATCGCCCGCTTTCCGTCGTCGGCTGCTCAAAATAATTGATTTTCGTGCCATATATTCCGCCGTACGGAATAGCGTCAGCGTGGTAATTTGTTTGTATTCTGGATCTTTACCTCCTGTGGCTAATGGAAAGAGTGTATCAATGACAGGATTTGATTGTTCACTAAAGAGAAGCACTGAAGATGCAATAAATTAAGATCGGAAAAGCGTGACGTCATCGCACGGATGAGTCACCCTGTTAAGCGAAGTCTTCAGGATCAATAAAACCAATCCGATTTCTACAATATTTCGAATTGCCAGATAACAGCCAACGTTAGTTCAGGTAAGGTAAACGGAAACTAAAAAAACAGTGTTACACTTCGTTTATAACAGTTATTTACTGCATTACGTTCGCATCCGTAGCATTTACTAGGAACAAAGTACCTGCTTGCGGACAGTAAACGAGTTGGGTAAGTACCCACAAAAAATAGTAAGAGTGGTGAGAGAGAAAAGTATCTTCTCACTAGATTTACTCAAACAGTACGGATTTTTTATTAACTCTTGATAATAATGGCGAAGCTCGAGTGTGGCTTAAAAAAAAGAGTTTGACAGGTTTTGGCATGCTGTCCTTATGCGCAAGCTCCAGGCTTATCGTATATCTGGATGATTGTTTGGTTTAATTCAGTCCCTATCAGATAGTAAAATGAACATCGTTTTGAACGGGCAAGCTTCCAGATCCTATCACATGAACACGGGTGTTCCTCAAAGCTCTATCCTAGGTCTTACGCTGTTTCTGGTCCTCATCAATGGTCTTCCTGGTGTCATCAGTTCTCAGGTAGGCATCTATGCAGAAGACACTGCCATTTACTTCCCTCTCAATAGAAAATCTGCCAAAGCTGACAAAGCAAACCTGGCTGCTGCTCTTGAAATGGACCGCTAATTGGTGGTTAACTAGGGCAGGGAATGGCTTGCAAATTTTAATGCATCTCCCCCACCCCCGCCAAATGCTATCCTTTAACCACCATACACAAACTTTACTGCCAGCCATCATCATGGCTGATGCTAGTCTTCTGGAGAGCATAACACTGCGCTTCCTTCTCTCAACTGACCTCAAGTGGAACGACTACATCTAATCTATAGTTGCATCTACTGCTAGGAAGGTTGGGTCACTGTATCGGACCAGAAAGTTTTTTTTCTCGTTAGAATCTGTTGTGGGGAGTTACCCAATAAATAATGAACTCTACTTTGCCTATATTAACCAAGAATTAATTACACTCAGGGACAGAGCCGGGTGACAGAGACACTGGTTTCCAGTACGACTTCAGTTCAGCTCAGCCAAGTCTGTCTGTCTGTCGGTTACTTGTAGCCAAGCTATTATTACTCTTTCTCTTTGTATATCTTTGTATCTCTTGTTGACGCAGTTCACATCTTGCGAATTCAAACAATTCTGCGAAACGTGTCAAGTGAACCATATCACGACTCCACAGTATCACCCTAGGTCCAATAGGCAAGCGGAATGTTTCGTCGGCACATTGAAACAAGCCCTTAAGAAAGCACAGGGCACACCTACTGAGAAGGCGCTGCAACAGTTTCTGCAGGTGTATAGAATTACTCCAAATCCCAACACAGCAGCGGGACTTTCACCGGCAGAAACGAGTTTTGCTTATCCCCAAGCAAGCTAAATTCAAAAAGACCATCACACTTCCCAGAAAACGTTACTCTTGTGGCGAAAAAGTACTTTTCAAAGTATACAAAAATAACATGACGTTTTGGGAAGTGGGCACTATAAAACAAAGAGTGGGAGACCTGGTCTACATGATACAAGGTCCCTATAATATACATAAGCGCCACCAAAATCAAATAAGAAAATGTCGGAGAATTGGCATAAATGATTCACCACCGTCAAATGAAGAGCCGATAGATATCATCTTCGAGAATTTCGACCTAGAGGCACCCCAAGTTTCACTCGAAAGAAGGAGATCTAGTAGGAAAAGGAAGTTCACGGATCCTTTCATCGTCGACCCCAAACGAAAAAATTTTAAACAACTTTTCGGGGAAAAAAGCTCTTGAACGAGGGGTGTTGTGGGAAGTTACCCACTTAATAATGGATTCTTCTTTGCCTATATTAAACGAGAGTTAGTTACTCTCGAGGACAGAGTCGGGGCGACAGAGACACTGGTTTCCAGTATGACATCAGTTCAGCTCAGCCAAGTCTGTCTGTCTGTCGGTCACTTGTAGCCAAGCTATTATTACTCTTTCTCTTTGTATCTGTTTGTATCTCTTGTTGACATAATATATGTTCTTTACCTACCACCTTGTTGACTCATTATTTTATGTTCCCATACCGGGTCCATATCAGAATCCATCTTACACATTTATAAATCTACCATTCGTCCTTGTATTAAATATTGTTGTCATATCTGGTCGGGTACTCCTGCAATTCATCATAAAGTTCTCGACAAAATCCAAAAAAGGATCTGCAATGTAATCGATCCTGACTTGGCATCTCGACTTCAGTCACATTCCCACCGATGTCACGTGGCTTCCCTATGAATTTAGGCTAATAGCGTGCTTCTAGATTGAATGTGTGTTGTGGTGCTGTATATATCGGCTCGGAACGAAAAATCGGAGAGCCGAGTTCGAATTCCAGTAGAATTCCTTGCATTCATTTACGCCAATACCCTTAGGAAAAGTATGAATATGTTATTTCTCCCTCCAGATATGGGTTAAATAGCAGGACGAATTGGGTTCTATTGCTTTGGTTGGCCACCAGTCTATTGCAGAAGTTAATGGTAATCTACTGGGAAAATCTTCTGTCCAGTCAGTCATTTCTCTTTCGGGACATGATTCTCCAAGCGTGTATCAAGTATGGCACTAAACTGACTGGCTGACTAGATTGGCATCTAGGTCTCACCCTCAGAATTGCCTCACTCTGTAGGTTGTTATATTCAACCAATATTACGAGAACTAGAATACCTTCTTCTTCAGAAATATGGTCATCATGGCTCTCCACAACTTCCTGTTCCCTTTAACATTTTTGCCATCTCTCTCAGACACTTGTCTGCTATTTATTCACTCAACCCTGCCAGGTAGTTTATGCGTTACTTTCACTCCTCTTTCTTAACTTCAATCAGTCTTGTGAGTGTTAAGATTTCCAAACGCTTTTTCCTCATTAAGAGCCCTAGAAATTTCAAATGTCTCTTTCTGATGCTAAGTATAAGCACCCATTTTGTTGCTATTGTCTGTAGAACTTCGTCTCTAGAACTTCATATGTTCTGCCCATTGTATTCTCCGCATCTATCTGTAGAACCAGATTTTTCTAGCTTCAAGTCTCTTCTTCATCTGTGCAGAGATTATCCATCATTCACTGCCATATGGGAGGACTGATATTACATAACATTTCACTTATTATTTTCCTTGTTTCTAACAATATTTTCCTGTTTCTTATTACTTTACTTATCTTTTGGAAGGCATATTTTGCTATCCTAATGCGCCTCCAGATTTCAGTGTGGCTCTATCCGTCGTATATTTACACGCTTCCAGGATATCTAAATTGTTTCATCTTTTTTTTTTTTATCGTATTACCCCGAGAAAGGCGGTAACGCCACTGATGTGCAGTGGGCTACGTAATAGTGAAAAGATTGGAAAAGAGAAAGCTGGAAACCACATCCTAAACAGGGAACAAGAGATGAGCCTCTTAATCTGTTCAATAGACGAGGGTGGAATGTGAACCGGGCGATAGATAGATCTATCTACTCCAATTGAAAAAAACAAAAACAAAGTGAGATGATTGGAAAAGAGAAAGCCGGAAACCACATCCTAAACAGGGAACAAGGGATGAGCCTCTTAACCTGTTCAATAGGCGTGGATGGAGTGTGAACCAGGCGATAGATAGATCTATCTACTCCAATTGAAAAAAACAAAAACAAAGTGAGATGATTGGAAAAGAGAAAGCCGGAAACCACATCCTAAACAGGGATGTCTTTAAAAGACTGCCAACACAGTCGTTCTGTTCTTAAATAGGTTAAGGCTGGGACCTAGTTCAAGACAATTTTATATAAAGTCTTTCAATTATCTTCAGATGTCTTTTCTGTTCAACTTCTGTATCCAACTTTTAATTTGCGAGTTCGGCTGTTCCGAACACGCAAATAATCCCTAACAATCATGCATTCTGTCTTCTTACAATTGATGTTTACTCTTTTTTATTGTTTTTCTTTACTACTTTCTTTAGTAGTTGGTGTGGTTATATTTCTGTTTGCAATCTTGTTTTTCAGATATTTCCTATTTCAATTTTCTGTTTAACTTTAATTCTCAAGTTAATCACTGAATAAGCTCATGGTGAGTTCTACGACTATAAAATGTCCGTAGAAATTCCCCTATTGCATCGCAAAATATTTGAACTTAGCATCTTTACCAAAATATTGCAATAGCAATATGAACGCTAGTCGTTACTTTAAAAATAACGAGACACTAGTGAAAAAACTTCAAGATTTAAGATCTCACTGCAACAATTGTTAAATATGTCTATCTTTCCCGCTTTCCTCCATTTTTCACTGAAACCAAGTAGCATCTTTGATGTCTTTTGTTTATTCACGCGATCAAAATGGAACAGTCTTTTATTTGTGTGGTGTTACCAGAACGCTATTAGCTTTCTTTCTTTTTTCTTTCTTTCTTTTTTCACTGAAACCAAGTAGTGTGTCTGATATAACTTTCTATGTAAGGAAAACAGAATAATCCATTATCCAGAAGAGATACTGGAGATTCCGAAGTCACCTGTCCGTAATTGAAACTATTTATATAGGTGGGAGAACTATTTTCTTTGAGAAAGGGTTGGTAGGAACCATCATTTAAGTTAAGGGTGATGGAACCATCATTTAAGTTAAGGGTGATTTTTTTTTTATATATACCTAGCGGTATCTTTATTTAGTTTAAATTAAATTACCTAATTTAAAAAAAAATTATTTTAAATCCTATATCTTTTTATTCCCTTTAAAAATAATTATACCTTTTTAAGTAAAAGGCCTTTTTCTAATACTTCAACGTTTTTGGGAAGTTAGGTTTTTGATTATGTCCAGCGTCTGTAATATATAAAAAACTTTTTCTTTCTTTTCTTTTTTTTCCCTCCCTTCCTTTATCTCTCTTACCTCCCACCTTTTTTCCGTTTTGCTTAACCTAATATCAATTCAACACGCCGTCTGTTCCTTTTACGTTACAATTCTCTTTCCTTTTTTGCGAACCCAGACGATGCCAATTTTTCTTTTCTTGTTTATTTTATTTTATCTTTTTCTTTTTCTTTTTCTTTCTTTTTAATTTTTTTGCAAATCTATTTAAAAAGGAAAAATAGACTGATTTTTTCTCCAGTTTCAGAAAGGATTTTTTTGTTGCTGAGGTGATGTGTTATCCCCTGTGGGGATTTCATATCGAAATGGTCATTCAACATCCTTGAATTAATCCTATTCAATTTATATATATATATATGTCAAAATTCTCGTTTTAGACCCACTCTAAAAAAAAATATTACCCCCATTTTTATTCTATTAATAAAATTTAAACTAACAAATCAGACTATATTAATTTAAACATTTTTCCATATCAATTCATTTATTGGATAAGTGAGAATTTTAAAGAAATTTATGATCTACATTACAATTAATTTATAATATTTAATTTTCATATGTTTAGATTTTCCTAAAACTATTTTTCTATCCCATATATTTTCTCCATTTTTTGCGTAAATTTTTCTTTTATATATATATATATATATATATATATATATATATATATTTATCAAATTCTCGTTTTAGACCCACTCTAATATAATATTAGAATTAGACAAATGCATTTAGGCAAGCCTTTAAACAGATAAGAAGATAACGAAGTTGGGAAAAGGAAATTAATCGGGTAAAGCAGTTTGCTAGCTAATCAAATACATAGAAATAACTAGGTAGGATATTATAACATATATCCTTTTGATATTATATTATATGGAATATCTAATTTTAAAACATCTCACATCGCCGAATCTTCTTTCAAAAAAGTAAAATGGCTTTCGTTTCTGGGCGTCAACTACTGATGTGTTAACGATTATTACTGATGGATTCTATCAAACTTTAGATAAGAATGTTGAAAATTAGGGTTTTGCTTTAGATATCTCGAAGGCATTTGACAGAGTTTGTCATGTGGCCTTCTTATCAAGTTGCAAGGTTATGATATTTCTGGAAAATAAATTGAACTGATTCAGTCTTTCTAATCAAATCACGAAATGAAAATTATCTTAAATTGCCACTCTTCTAGATCTTTTTGTATTAATTACTGAAACTACTACTAAATTATTATTTTATTCTGAAGGCAAAAAGAAGACAGCAAAATGGAACACTGTAAAAGGTCTTTCTGAGTATGAAAATCTTAATTCATTAAGCTGTCGAAACCAACGGATGTAGCAGTTTAACCAAAACCTATTGAGCCACAAAATATTTACTATTGTTTAAAAGTTTTATTGTGATCAAACTTTAGCCGCCATTAAAACGCATCCATCGTTAAATCGGGAGGAGACTGCAAAAACAGTTAATTTCATTGAAAAACTTTTAAAGTTTTGAAAATTGTCTGTGTCAAAGAAATATATGTTGATTATTCCATTCATATTTAAATAATGGACATCTGGTTTTCTTTTTTAATTCTGGAAAAATAACGTAAAGATGGAAGAAAATCAAGGAAAAAATGAAATCATTAACAAGAGATACTAGTTTAGCTATTATGCTGGTTTCATTAAAAATGACAGACAAATTATTATTGTCAAGTTTTTTATATAATGTTTTTATGTTATTTTCTTTTGAGGACAAAAATTATATAAAATTATACAAATGTTTTGTTTATCCGAGCGCTTTCAGCTATACTTTTAGCCATTTTCGAGGACGAACGTTTTTTCACGTGTAACCGAATGTATGTCGTGTTATGTTTGTTGTAGAGTAGTATGTTATATACGGAACACTATAAGCATGTTACAACCTCCAGAAATTTAAAGGCAATATCAACTCCCATCTCTTATCCACCTGACTCCAGTCTTTCCTCATCCTTTCTACATTACCCTGTGTATCTTGTTTTTTTTTTCCTTTCTCAGAGACCTTCGCAACTGTCATCTAACCTTCTCTTGCCCTTTCTGTGACACCTCCTATAACTGGTTCGTCTTTCTCTTCATTCTCCTTCTACCTAAACTTTTACTCTTTTATGCATCCCATGCACATCATTGGAGGTACCGCTTTGCTTGGTGTGAAACGATTAAAAAAAGAGTTCAATTTGTGAAGAAAGAGATTTATTAATCAAGCAAGTTAAAGTTTAAACAATGAAACTCTGTCGGGTTAACAAATAAAAATCATTTATACTTAGAAGCGTATTTACTCAAGCCACTCGTTCTGGGTATAACGATAAACTACATCCGGCAGCAAGGCTTCTGATCGGAATATTGGAGGTTTTGAGGAACTGGAAACAGCTATTCCCAGTTCCACTATAACCTGAGTTGGTAGCACCTGTTAAGGTCACAACTATAGGCAAATAGTAAACTCAGAAACAAAAATCAACAGTACATTTTTATAATAAAATGACCAAAATAGTGCAAAATACTAAAAATAAAATAATAAATTTTTAAAGTAAAATTGCCAACAATACATTTTATGATCGACAAAATATATATCTAAAAGAGCATACCTTGATTCTGAAAGTAAAAAATTATGTGCAAAATATTTGTAGTTGAAAGCATAAAATTACGTACAAAATATTTAAATTTCGTCATTGAATAACCCGTAGAGGTATTATTAAAAAAACTAAGTACCTTCAGAAAAGGTAATGACGTAAGCAATCAAGGGAAGGTAATTCAGTATTTGTCGTGTGAAACGTGCGAAAAAAAGATTAGTAAATAAAAAAACGGACAAAATGACCGTACCGGATCGAACCTAAAATCTAATCAGTTCGTTTCAATCATGAGACCAATCATCCCCGAAAGTTTCATCTGAATCCAAACACCGGGTCTTGAATATCTTGACCACGGACAGACAGGAAATTTTCTAAGCAGCGCTTAGATGCGACACAAGGACGATAGTATGGGGCACCTAGTGAGGATCGAACTCACTACGCAGTTATAACAGTATCTAGCAAGACAAGGTTCCCGACTACAGTCAGACAGAGAGACAAACAAACAAACACGACCAAAGCCAATATCCCTGACTTAAGGCGGAGGTAGTAATTTACAGTATACGAATCACTTAATTTTTAATATCTTTTCTATAAGTACAGTACCTTACCTTCTGGTTTGAGGACTTTGTCCTGACGATATAATCTATCCGTAATTGTTCTCTTGTTGTTGTTGCTGTCGTTTGTGTGTGTGTGTGTGTGTGTGTGTGTGTGTGTGTGTGTGTGTGTGTGTGTGTGTGTTTCAGCCTTGAAGTTATAGTAATTTGGTGTTATGAAATCGCCTTATTATTTGATAAATCTAAACCTACAATAAAAAGTAAAGTCGGTCCTATCTTGAAAATTATATTCGAAAATGCCATCTTCTTTCTGGGCGTTGCCGATTATGGCTCTCCATAATTTCCTTTTCTTTATAATCATGACGTATTGATAAAGATAGTTGGGTGGTTCCCCACTGCCTTTTCTATGGTTTTGAATTCAGTTATCCTTCTTTTAGACTGGATAGCATCCAAGGCTAGATAGCGCAGTATACCATTGTATTTCAACCGATATTTGAGTAGAGAGAGAAGATAAATGTGTGCCCTTTTCTAAGAACAGTTGTGGGAAATGAACGCAGCAGACTAAACGGTGCTGGAGAAATGGTCTGTTCCTAACACCGTTGTAGAAAGAACCTGACTCCTCCTACCATACCGTACATGAGTAAGAGCAGAAACACAGAGTATTACTTTCATATCTTGGTTGGAACTGCTTAATCCTGGCTTTCCAGCATCAACATAGCGTTTGCACAGCCGTGTGGTGATGACTTTTTTTCTAATCTACAGCCCTTATCTCACAGACAAATTGTTGTGAGCCACTAGCTATTCCGCAGTTGTTTTCATGGCAGCCGAGCTACATTCGTTAGTTCTACCACTCTACATCTTCGCATGCCATGCCAAATACAGATTCGGTGCATCTCCGTTTGTATTCCATTACTAAGGCGGGAGATCCACTCAGACAGCTTTTTTCTCCGGAACTGTTACGTTTTGAATCAGACTGCTGAGCCGATTCTTCCCCGATCACTACGGTCTTAACTTCTTCAAGTCTAGAGTTAGCAGATATATATCCTACATATCCTCATAATATCCACCACTCGTTCCTTTTCTGTACGTTCTTACAACAACCTTATTTAGTAAACCCCTACATTGAGTTGTTCTTGGGCCTTGTATTAGGGGAATAATGGTAAAAAAAAATGGCGGAACGGCTTTAGAAATGTAAAAAGAAATTTACATCCTATTCATCAAACAAAATGTATTTTGTCTTTATTTTTCATATGAACAATTTTAATAATATAATGATGAATATGAAACACAGTATAACTCTATATATGAAGTAATGAAAGAGTCGGATTAAAAAAGATCCATTGATTCTTTAGAAATTGTTTTGTTTGGGTTACGGATACGAAACTGAGCAGAAGAAAAATAATCAGAATAAGGAGGATGTCAGTCAGTTAAGTGCCATACGTGATACATGCTTGGGCGATTATGTCTCGAAAGAGACATGACTGACTGGGCAAAAGATTTTCTCGCATTAGCTGCCATTACTTTCTGCGGTAGACTGGTTGCCAAAAAAAAGCTATAGAACTCAATCTGTCCTGCTATTTAACCAATAGCTGGAGGAAATGAGATGGATTCATATCTTTCCAAAGTGAATGCAACGAATTCAACTGGAATTCGAATTTCAGTTGAATTCATTGCATTCACAAGAGTAAGTGCTTTCCTTGAAAAAAATTGTTTGGTTTTAATGTTTTTCGTAGGATAATATATATATATATATATATATATATATATATATATATATATATATATATATTCAATTTGTAAACGAGTTATTACGCGATCTAGGTTTCTACATTGAGTGGTGTCTTCAGGCGATTTGCAATAACTAATTTTACCGTTTACCATTTTTGCAATAACTGATTTTACTGTTTACCTCTTTTTCTTTTTCTTTTTTTTTTTTTTTTTGTATTGAACAATTTTAATGCAAATGTGCACTGGTCTAATCTTATTGTGACCAGAAACTAAATAATTAAACAACCTATATATATGTAATGGACTCTCCCGTTGAATTCGATGTATGAGGATCTAGCAGCCTAATCGTTTCAGTCATGAAACTAAGGTAAACCGCCAGAAGACCCACACAAGTAATTTGATTAAAGTGGTGAAGGCTTGTGCAGAACTATCCACACTTTTCGGAACTATAGATACACTCAGTCGGTGCATATAAATGCCACAGATGTACCAAACAACAGACCTCAGGCCTTTTAATTATCCCACAACAGGTCGCCAACCAAAGCTATAGAAACGAATCTGTCTTGTTATTTAACCCATAACTGGAGGAAAGGGGCGGATTAATACCTTTCCTAAGGGTATTAGCGCGTAAGGGAATGCAGGGCATTCAACTGCAATTCGAAATCGGCTCCCCGATTTCTCGTTCCAAGCCGATATCCACTGCACCATATATACATATATATATTTTATTTTAAAATATATAGTTTAAAATTTAAAATTTATTTTAACATATAGTTAATTTTATAAAATATAGTTAATACATAGTTCATTTTTAAAATATAGTTAATTTTTTACCCTAAAATATAGTTAATTTTCTTCGTATGATATAACTAGACATCTACAATGTATCCTCGAGCATATATTGATCAATTCTCTCACCTTTTGGTTACTATTTTTTTTTTTTTTTTTGCAGCTTAACCGATAGATCGCCCACTGAGTCGTCTACATATGTTTGACGTCTCGTGTATTTAAAAAAAAAACGTTCCTGTCTTTATCGCTTGTCCACTACTGTGAGTTGAATAATACGAGGGTCATTCAATAAATAAGGTGAATTTTTCAGTACAAGGACTTCTACGAGGGTCATTCAATAAATAAGGTGAATTTTTCGGTACAAGGACTTCTACGAGGGTCATTCAATAAATAAGGTGAATTTTTCGGTACAAGGACTTCTACGAGGGTCATTCAATAAATAAGGTGAATTTTTCGGTATAAGGACTTCTAATACAGATAGAAGCTTTTTTTTCAACGTAGTCTCCCAGTAGTGTCACACACTTTTCCCAGCTGTGCACAAGCTTCCGTATTCCCTCAGCGTAAAAATCTTTGGACTGATGTCTCAGCCAATCGCTCACAGCACTTTTGACTTCATCGTCACTTTCAAACTTCGTGCCTCTCGTGAACATTTTCAAGGGACCAAACAGGTGAAAGTCTGAAGGGATAAGGTCTGAGCTGTAAGGGGGATGAGGGAGCAGTTCCCAGCTCAGCTCGTTGATGGTTTGCACCGTTTGCATCTTTGGCACCCACCGGCAGCTGACAAGGTCATCATGTACAATTTTGTGTGCTGTTCCAACAGATAGGCTCAAAGTCCTTACAATGTCATCCACTGTCACCCTTCTGTCAGACTGAATGAGTTCATTGACTTATTTGATCACCTCAGGAGACCTCACTTCTGTAAGCCTCCCAGGCCTTGTCTTCGTCCTCAACACTGCTCCGTTCTTCTTTAAAAAAATTAGCCCACTTGTAGACATTCTTTGGCTGAAACATGTGACACCATACACAGTTGACATTCTCCTATGAATTTCAACTGGTTTGCACTCTTCAGCAATCAAAAACTTGATAACTGACCTCTGTTCAATCCTGGAGCATGCTCCTTGGTCGGCCATCTTTGTTAATCACCAAAAGTTTTTTTTTTTTTCAATCTGCAAAAAAATTAAATCCCCTTGAAAAAGAAGTAAAGGAAAAAATTTTTTTTAAAAATGTAAGTTTCTATCTGTATTAGAAGTCTTTATACCGAAAAATTCGCCTTATTTAATGAATGACCCTCGTAACTCAAAGAAAATCCAGTAAACTTTTCCAATGACACACGATAATTTTTCAAATTTGCAATATTGCAACATATCTATCTCAATTCATTTGATCACTCGCAAGAAAAATATCTGGGACTTATATCATTTTAGGTCTATCTCCTTATACTCTTACAATCAAATTTCTCCTATCATGACTTATTGGTTAGCTGAGATAAACCTCAAAAAAAAAAAAAATCCCCTAACCATAATCTGGATTTGGTAAAAAATTGTGTTGTTTTCTAAGCTTCTATCTATAATAACTTATAACAGTAAAAAACATATTTCACTGCCTGACAAGGTGCTAATAAGACAGTAGCGAAACACAACTGCTCTTTTGCAGTAAACTATGTTTTTATTATAAACTTATAATATATATATATATATATATATATATATATATATAGATAGATAGATAGATAGATAGATAGATAAATAGAATCCGTTATTTTTTTATTCATTTATTGCTTCAAACGTTATTATAGTAGTCAGTCAGTCAAGTGTCATACGTGATACACGCTTAGGCGATCATGTCTCGAAAGAGACATGACTGACTGGGTAAAAGGTTGCCATTATTTTCTGCGGTAGATTGGTTGCTAACCAAGGCTAGAGAACCCAATTCGTCCTGTTTTTTAACCCATAACTGGAGGGAAGCGACGGATTAATACCTTTCCCAAGTGTATTTGCGCGTAAATGAATGCGAGGAATTCAACTGAAATTCGAACTCAGCTCCATGATTTCTCAGTCCGAGCCGATATCCACTGCACCACAACGCACATTCGCTATTATAGTAGACACTTCGTATTTGAAATAAATGCTCAATTTATATTTATTAAACGGTGTGTATTACTTCTTAGTAAAGGAAATGTCTTCTCCGACAGGGATAGAATCTGCGTAACGTTTAAAGAAACAAAAAGGTCGGATTAAAAAATAAATCCATTAATTATTTAGAAATTGCCTTTACAGTATTTACATTATTCGGACTATTGTCATCATCTTTGTTGCCATTTGTACGACGTTTCGGCCGTTGTACGCTCCGGCCTTCTTAAGACGCTAGGAATTTCGAACCGAATAGGGTATATCATCCTCATTCCTTGCATAGTAGTAATAATGGGGTGATTGGAAGTCATGAGTTATCTCTCTCTAGCCCTGCAAGTTACTTGTTCACCACTGCTGTAGCCTGGAATTGAACTCACAACTTATTGCGTCAAGTCACAGGAACTAACCAACGTCTATATGCACAGAACCATGTGTATTTAAGGACTTCACAACTCTTTGGGTCAAGTCACAGCAACTAACCAACGTCTATATCCACTGGGCCATGTGTCCTAGCACCTGAAGAAGACAGGAGCGTACAACCACCGAAACGTCGTTAAATGTCAACAAAGTTGAGAACAATAGTCCAAATAATGTAAATACTGTAAATACTACTTCATCTTAGAAATATAGACAAATACTAATTATTTAGAAGTTGCTTTGTTTTCGTTTCGGATAGGAAAACTCAGCAGATATGGAATTTCTAAACAGGGAACAATGGATGAGCCTCTACACCTGTTCAAAATAAGAAAAAGTGAAAAGATTGGAAAAGAGAAAGCCGGAAACCACATAAATGGACCTTAGTCTGTGTGTGTGTGTGTGTGTGTGTGTGTGTGTGTGTGTGTGTGTGTGTGTGTGTCCGTTACCTATAGACTCTGAAACGGCTGAACCGATTTTCTTGAAAATTTACACATTTGTACTATAAGCGTCTGCGAGTGTTCTTAGCTAGGTTTTATGTCGAGGTACCCCCGATAGATATCGAAAATCGATAATCGAAAAAATCGGGTGATAGAAGGAGTAGTCCGAGTTTAATAAAATTTTATACACTCATAGACAAAAACATAAGAAACAATTTTCAGAAGTTTCAAGGTTGCAATTCTTATAATAGTGCAGAAAATCAATAATATATATATATATATATATATATATATATATAAGGCAAGATGTTTGTGTGTGTGTCTGTTTATCTGCCTGTATGTCTGTATTTTTTCACCCCTTTTATTTTAGTTTTTGCTTCGAGTTTGGCTCTAAGGAGGTATAATTGTAGTTCTTAGTCTCAGCCATGATACCATGTACTCAGAGGACTTATTTAGCCTTCAAAATTCAGTTTACGACGAAAAAACTTATTTGATATCGATACCAGGAAATCAAAATTTGACTTACATCCATTCATTTTTCTTTCAGTCTACGGTTTCGCTTTAACTGGAAACAACTATTGCTTTTTTTAGTCTTTCGTGCCAACATCCAAAGAGTCTGAGCTCTAGGACCATGGATTAGTTTTAAAGCTTGCATTACACCCGAGCAACGCCAGACTATACTGCTAGTATATATATATATATATATATATATATATATATATATATATATATATATCCCTTTCTTGACATATTGATAAACACAAATAATAACAAAATTACTATTTCGCCAAACAAAAAAACCTACCAGCATAAATTCATGTACACCTAACTACAAGAGCGAATGTCCATATTATTACAAAATGGCAATTACAAAAAATCTAATACATCGTGCAGAAACTAATTCATTCAGAAAACACATTTTTCACAGTGAACTAAAGAAAATAAAACAAACACTTATTAATAACTTTCCAAACTATATATATATATATATATATATATATATATAATAAAGGGTTCGGTTCAAAATTCCTAGTACCTGAAACGTGATACAAATGGCAACAAAGATGAGGACAATAGTCCGAATAATGTCAATACTGTAAATACTACCTCATCTCAGAAATATAGACAAATACTAGAAATTACCTTGTTTACGTTTGGGATCCGCAAAGTTATGGAACTTTCGAGAAAAACAATTTGAGTGGAAAGGATGTACTTTCCTTGAAAAGAGAAAATAGTGATTTACTTGCTCCAATGTTCATCGTAGACGAACGGGTAAAGTACGCTGGATCAAACTGTCTATTTATCTACAAAGGTTGACATAGGTTCTAGGCCTACGAGAGAATACATTTTGATTACTAAGATTTCTCGAATGTGTAGGTTGATAGATATAATACGCACTGTTCAAGAAATAAAAATTGGCCGTTTATTTCAAATACAAAGTATCTATTATAATGTCTGAAATAATCAACGAACTTTATAAAAAATACATAGTTCTCTAAAGAAAGCAAATCATCGTTCCAATTTATTTCATGAGACTCTACCTACCAGAACATCCAATGCATTTGCGACGTTTCGGCCTTCTTATCGCCAAGGAGATATTTCCGAGTGGATAAACGCGTCGTTTGCATAATCCAAAAAGTGATTTAACCCAAAGAGGTGTGAGTTCAAAACCTGACCACAACAGAGGGAGCAAAAACTTGAAGAGTTGAGTGACTAAGAGGAATGAACTGAAACTGGGATATCCAAAGGCATGGCACGTTGAATTAGAACAATCTACCCCCATGGACTAAATAAAGGTTTCGATTCGAAATTAATATCGCCTGAAGAAGTCCGAAACGCATAACAGCCGAAACGTGGCAATAAATATGAGAACAACAGTCTGAACGAAGTAAATAGTCTAAATAATATAATGTCTTCTTTTCAGCAGAGAAATGGTAATCTCTTTTCTCCATTCAACCCAAATAATTTCAATTAAAATCTCTTCTTTTTAATATCAGTCTTCCAAGACAGACTCTTTTTTATTTCTTTTTAATAATGAAATATTTCACCTTTTCACCATTTTCCTGTTTATATCAAACGTTTTCTTCCGTTTTTTTTTAATTATTATTATTATTTATTTATTTTTTCATTATTTCCCGCCTTTCCGGCTAATTTCTTTATTTTCCCGCCTTTCCAGTTAATTTCTTTATTTTCCCGCCTTTTTTTTAAATTTACGCTCTTATCTTTTTTTTTTTTAGTCCCTATCTCGTATTCTTTCTCTTTACTTCCTGCATATTTATTTCTCTTTACACGTCCATCTCTTTTTTTTTTAATTTTTTACCCTTTTTTTCCGTTTGTTACTTTTTTATTTTATTTTCTCGATTTTTTTTTAACCTCTCGTTAATTCATTTTTCTCTAATGAGCTTCTTCAGTTTGGCTTTCATTTGCTGCATTCCTTCGGCCGGCCAATGACGCCCGGTAAGCGCCCCCAGCAGGATCAATTGCTTTTCATAACAACCGCATTACACACAGAGACCACTTCAAAAAACATTGTGACGCACTTTCAAACATTCCGAACGATGTGTTGACAATCGGGAAAATATTTCTTTTTTTAACTTCCATTTCCTTGTATGTTCAATCGAACAAAATATTTTTCAGCGCCTGTTTTAACACTTGAGTTTTTTTTACTCTTTTTTTCTATTCTTAAAATTATTTGTCTTGCATTCAATCATTCTCTCTTCCCTCTTTGTTTCTTTTTCTACTGCATTTGATTACCATTCCTCTCTCTCCTTGACTGTCTTTCTTAGACTGCGTTTGTTCTCTCACTCCTCTCTCTCTCCCCCCCTCTCTCTCTCTCTCTCTCTCTCTCACTGCATTCATTCTCTCTTCTTAACTCCCTCTGTGCCTTCCTTTGCATTCGTTTTCTCTTTCACCTTCCGTCACTATCTTCCTTATACCGCTTTCATTTTCTCTTCCTATCTACCTGTCTTTCGTTGCGTTTATTCTCTCTTTCTCCTTCATTATCATTCAGATTATTTCAGTTTCTCTTTCTGCCTCCCTCCCTCTTTCTTTTCTTCGTAGTTGCTATCTTTCTCCCTCTCCATCTGTTAAATTTAAACCGCCTTTTCCCTCTTTCTCTCCCCTCCCCAGAACCGACTGCGCCTTCGTTGAACTGGGATTTATTCTCTTTCTCTTTATCATCCGGCGTTGAGGCTTACGACTCTGTCACGCTGAAACCTCAATTCTTATCCGATCACCAAAGTTAAGAAACGTCGAGCCTCGTCAGTAGCTACATGGGTGACAAGAAATCCAAACTAAGAGAAATGTGTGCGATAAAAACTGTGGTAACGTTGTCTTATATACATAATAAGAAATTTTGTGGAAAGTTGCGAAAAGGTATTAACCGACATATTTATTTGTTTGAACATTATTTTTAATGAATACTCGTATTTCAGTGGATAGTTCTTACATAATCTTGTTAGGAACAAGATTTCTCGAATATTCAGGCCGATGGATATAGATAAATGTACTGTTTAATTATACAAAAATAGACTATCCATTCAAATACGAGTAACCACTAAAAATAATGTTCAAACAAATAAATTTATATATATATATATATATAGTCATCCACAGACTGATCTGTTTCGCTGTATCACAGCTCATCAGTACGGTTGCTTTTTACCCAGTATTGAAACTTGACCGAATTGGATGTCTAACCGTACTGACGTACTATGGGCGCTCGGTAGAAGGAGGCAGACTTTTAGCGTATGATGTATCATACGCCAGTAGTTAGAGTGCTATAATTCATTACTGAATGAGCGATGTGTAGATGCCAGAGTAGCTACTGTTTTTCAAAATCTACCATTCTTCCAGAGTGCTCAATCAGGGTGTGAGAGCGTAAATAGTCATCCACAGACAGATCTGTTTAGCTGTATTACAGCTCATCAGTACGGTTTGCTTTTTAACCCAGGATTGAAACCCGACCGAATTGGCGTCAGTCGGCGATTCTACCTCTGAGCTATGGGCGCTCGGTAGAAGGAGGCAGACCTTTTAGCGCATGTATCATACGCCAATTTAATAAAAACGCATTATTTATTTATTTTGCATATCTTTTCTCTAAGTGTTTATATTTCATCGATTGTTTTTGCGAAATGAAACGAAACGTAGAGTTTCGAAATCTCGACAAAAATATTAGCAATAACTTCAACAATACTAAATACTGTGAGAATTTCAACACGCGTCAGCATGTTGCAAAAAATTGTAGTTGTTCAAAATAGCCGAGAATTAGGAAGTCCGTACTTAGAGAGAGTATCGAAGGAACACATGACTAGGTTGGAAAAATAAAGAAGCGGGTTATTATACAGTTGATTTTCTGAGCGCCGCTTAGATGTGGCACAAGGCCGAAAGTATTGGGTACCCAGTGAGTACCGAACTCACTACTCAGTTGTAATACGTTTTAGCGAGACAAGCTTGCTAACCATTACACCACGTCGAGGCGCCCAGTGGGTCATTAAATAGTCATGCATAAAACGGAAACTCTTGATTAAACCAAATACTACTCAAATCCTACTCTAATTTGGCTACTTACTGCATTTTTAATTAGGAGCAGTCCATTCTCAATGTAAAAGGGGAGAACAGGATGTACACTGAGTCCTACTCTACAACAAAAAATATTGTTATCCTGCAATATTTTATCGAGAGTGATTCCTCTTGCCTTGTAGATTAGTAATCGAAATCCAAAGTCAAACCTGTTCGCTGTCATTAGTGGTGAGAACGCAACTACTTTAGCCATTGTTCAAGATTAAACTTATCTGACACTCTTTGAGTTCGCCCAATACAAATCCCAACAGCCAGTCAATTGTCTTTTTACCAATCTTTTACAGGTTATTTAAAGACATGAAATATTTTAGATTGTAAAAATTTATTTTTCTGATATTAAGTAATTTTATTGATACTAATTAATCCATAACTGGGAGAAGAAGTGGAATCATACAGTTCCCTAGGTTATTTGCGTGTAATTGAATATAACAAACTCGACTGGAATTGGACCTCGGCTCTCTTATTTCTAATCTTGAACATTTCTAATTCATGAGATCAAACACATTACAACGGTCACTCATCTAGGTACTGACCAGGCTCAACGTTGCTTAACATTGGTGATTATACGAGAACCGGCGTTTCAACATGATATAGTTGTAAACCCACTCTAAGTAAAGGTTTATTAAGTAAGGTTGTTGTAAGGGCATATATAAATCTACCATCCACCCGTGCATTGAATACTGCTGCCCCTGCTATCCACCTAGGGGGTCCTTGACAAAATCTAACGGAGAATCTGTAATGTGATTGATCCCGACTTGGTAGCTCAGATACACTCACTTTCTCACCGGTTCAATGTGGCTTCTCTGTGTCTTTTCTACAAATACTTTCACGGCTTCTACTCCGATGAACTTAGCTCCCTAGTGTCTCCTATATATGAATTTACTCGAGCCACTAGATTAACAACTAGGATCCACTCTTTTACTGTGAAACCAATAAAATGTAAACGCAAATTCTACTCCACAACTTCTTTTCTCGCACTTCCCGCCTGTGGAATTCCCTTCCATCTACTTGCTTCCTCGACAGCTACTATTTCCAAGAATTTAAATGTAAAGTCAGTAGTCACTCCTATCTCACTGACTTACATCCCCTCTCTCTCTCTCTCTCTCTCTCTCTCTCATGCTACTTTCTCCGTCTACTCCACTCTCATCAGTCTCTTACCCAGTTTCTGACACTCCCTATAACCTGTCACTTTTTCTCATAATTTTCTTCCTATGTAACCCCCTGCGCACCAGTGGCAGTAAACTGCCTTGCTTGGGGCGATATGATTATAAAAAATAGATAAATACAAAAATAAAGTGTGAGACGTGCATATATTGAGGGTATGTAGAATAGATAGCAGTTGACCCTAGAATTGACGACGTTAAGTTCACAGTGATCGAAAAGGCTTCGCCTCGAAAGCTTTATTTACAAAGTGACAGTTCTAGGGAAGAAGCTGTCTGAACGGAAGTTTCTCTTTCCTAATGATATATGAACGAAATGAAGATGTGTCGATCCTGTGTACGTTACATTATGGTTTCTAGCTGTGAAGATCTGAACTGGTACAACTACGTTCATTTACCATGAAAATAGCTATAGTGTAGCAGGGGACTAATAACATTCCGTATGTGAAGATAAAGACTTGTTGGGTGGAAAATGTTCATCACCCAGGAAGACGCGTAAACGCTTTTCATCTCTGCCAACGCTAGAGATTGATTGGATAGCTTCAACTCAGGTATAGCAGTAATACTTCGGGTTTTTTAATCCGATATTTCTCTTGCAAAGATAGAGCACGATAGAAGTCTGGTACACTCTCTTTTTGGCCCTTTCGTTCCGTCTCCATTAGCGGTACCGACCATTTTTCATGAATTTTTCGCGATGGATTGTACATACGAGGTTTTACCTGAGATCTGAAGCGAGTTTAAGTGCAAATATATGTTAAAGGCAAGGAGACGAATGAAAAGTACTACCGTTCATTATCAATAAAGAAAACACAGGGTCTGCTCGGTGGTGATGAAACATTAGGAGGCCAGTTTTGGAGATAGTGAATTTTACAAACCATGAAAGCTAGATCAGTGAATAGATCAGGTTCTGATGATCTAGATTTTTAGAGGTGCATCCATAAACCGAGGTATCTGTTGCATTCACACACGTGCGCGCACACATCCAGATGAGCTTGCTAATTATCATCTCTTTTATGATAGTTTTTCTTTTTGAAGGTTTTATTTCCTTTTCATATGAAATTTTTTTCTAATGAATCCTTTCGTTTGTTTGATGCATTTTTTTAAATTTTATTAGTAATCGAAATAATTTTATCTTCAGACTATAATGTCCTTCATTTTGAGCACCTCGAGGTGGTGCAATGGTTAGCAAGCTTGTCTCGCTAGAACTATTGCAATTCAGTAGTGAGTTCGATCCTCACTGGGCGCTCCATACTTTCGGCCTTGTGCCATATCTAAGCTGCGCTTAGCAAATTACTATAATGTCCTTCATTTTTATTATTTATTCCAGCAATTAAAAGCTTATCAAATTAAATTATATCAGTTTTATTGCATTTTTTGTATTTCTCTTCCGAGCAGACTTTCGGAGAGTGCCGGATAATTTTAAATAAAAAAAAAATAGATGATTTATATTTCCCGATGAGTTCTGCGTTTAACTAATAAAAAAATAATTTACAGAAATTAAAATTTATTAAAATTTCATGAATTTACGTGGAGTGAGGCGGTAACAGAGTTAAAAAAAAATTTTTTTTTCAATATTTAAAAAAAATAATAATTTCAAAACTAATTTCATTTATTTGTGAATGAGTACTGAAAGTTCCATTAAAATCCGACAATTATTTGATTTTTGCGAGAATTTCCAAATTAATGTGTTTGTCACCGAAAAAGTGAGTTACGTAAAAAAAAAGTTATGTAATCGATTGTAAACAGTCGTAAGATTTTCTCAGATTTTCTGCAACGCTAACTCAAATCAAAACAAAATTTCTGCCAAAATTTCGAACGAATTTTCGAATAAAATAAATAAAAATTACTTTGATCTTTCCTCTTAATAATATTATAAACATTTTGATAGAAAAAATTCGTTTTATTAAGTTTTGAACCTTTTTAAATCATACTATGCTGGATTTTTTGTGATGTAATGGAGGTACCTAATATATATATATATATATATATATATATACTTTTTATTTTCTATTGGTCACTTTTATTGGGTATATTGAAAGAAAATAAACAATTTAATTAAAGTAATTTTATTTGATTCACTCAACAAATGCTTTAACAAGAAAAAATACTTGTTACCAAATAAATTTAATATTTAGTATAATAGCCTTTTGCTTTGATCACGGCCTTTATTCTGTCAGGCATTGTTGACATTACAAGCTTCTTCAATGTATCTAATAGTATCTCCTGCCAAGCAGCTTGTATTTGTTCCCAAAGTGTGTCTTGCAAAGTAACATTAGATTTATCAATTTTTTTATCCAAAATATATTCCATAGATGTTTCATAGATCGAGATCAGGTCTTTGTGGGCGCCAATTCAAATTCCAAAGCCTTTCTTCCTCTTCCTTTTTAATTAAATAATTCTTACAAAGGTTTGGCTTTTCACCCTGTATTTGAATTTCAGTGAGGTTTTTAGGAAAATCACTCCTGTCATAATACATTTGCGCACTACCGGTAGTGTGCAAAAGTGTTAGTACAGGGGTGATTTTAAACTTTATTTTGATGCCTCATAAAGATAATATAGTTTTTGTCCTAATACTGTATATACTTTTCATTCGATATATAATTTTTTTCTAAACATATATTCTTAAATATAAGAGACAATGAATGTCTATTATGTTTAATCTTCAGCCGTTCTAAACATCGTATTTTGGTTTTAATTTCAGGTGAAAATGAAAACAAAAATTGTCCAACATTTGGGTAATTTTTTATTATGCTGGTTCTAAGTGTTCAGAGCACATGAGCCATCTTCTGAGAGTTACAGGAACGTTGACATAACATCCACCATCAAAGAAGATTTTATCTTGTGTTGACATAAACTATGCGACAATAACAGTCCACAAATTGCAGACGCAGTTCGTAAATTTGTAATGCGGTTCTATGACGTCACTCCACGTGAAAGATCGAAATGTCAAGGGAACCATATGTCTAAATGCAATGTAATGTGTTGTGACCAGATTGAGATGTGATTTTATTACGTGTCGGCTGCTTTAATCTAATGTAGATGGCCTCTAATATCTGAAGGTTCTTTTTACTGTGCGTATGTGTGAGTATTATTGCGTTATCGAAAGGTGGCAGGTACGTCTAAGGGAAAGCGTGATTATCAGTGATATATATATATATAGTAATATTAATTATAGTAATAATACGAATATTAGCAGAACTAATTCTGTCAAGACTAGCAATAATTAAACTACAAATGAAATCGTCCTAAAACCCATCTGGAACGAACCCGGAGGGAAAAGAAGGGGAAGAAAAAAAAGAAACAAACGAAGTACCTGAACAAAAAGTCAAACAAAAACGCCAAGACAAAAACCTTAACAATAAAGAGCTCAATACGAAAGCAGAGCACACAAAGCACTCGAAGCGAAAGTAGAGCAAACAAAATCGAAAACCAATTTCCCTGATGAGCTGTTAAGCGAAACCGTGGTAGGATGTTGGCTCGCTGTTAGATTTTCGATTATATATATATATACTTTTTATTTGAGTTTGTAAGTTGAAGTGTTCATAACAACAAACAGATAGAAGTTCTTTAAAATATCCGAATGAGAATAGGTAAATATTCCTTCAACGTAAACCGAGAAATTCCTGAATGGCACTTTTTTTTTTTATAAGTTTATACCTAGATGCACGTTGTGGTTCAATGGATATCGGTTCAGAACGGAAAATCGCGGGGCCGAGTTTCAATTCCAGTTGAATGCCCTGCATTCACATACGCGCATATACCATTGGGAAAAGTATTAATCCGTCTCTTCCCTCCAGTTATGGGTTAAATAACAGTTCAGATTGGGTTCTATAGCCTTGGCTGACAAGCAGTCTACAGGAGAAATTAATGGCGCCCTATTGCGGGTCAGTCATGTCTCGAAAGAGACATGATCGCCCAAGCGTGTATCACATATAGCACTTACCTGACTGATCTAGTAATCGAAATAAATCCAAGATAAGACTGTGAAGATTTCTTCAGGAATAGTATTTTCCTATTCGGTACACATCTAGCCAGGGCCGTGCTTAGGGCCCCCGCAGACCCCGCAATTGCGGGGGGGGCAAGTTTCCTAGGGGCAGCAAGACTCTTTGGCTCCGCAGATCTATTGTAATGAAAAAAATTAACAAAATAATTATTAGGATTAATTGGAAAATTATTATCATACTTGTATGTTTAAATAGACATCTATCAACCCGTCTCCCTCTTTCTCTCTTTATATATATATATATATAATCTTTGATAAAAGACTTCCGACCCCGAAGAGGCCGCAAATCATTTGTAATTTAAAAAAACTGAACTTGAGAGAGAAATAGATTATAGATATATACATGCAAAAACATAACATGTATATTCAAACTTTTTTGAAAATTCCTTGAAAAATCTTGTAGAAGATTGAGAGCCGAAACGCATGGAAATGGCTAGAAAAATGGCTAGAAAAATGGCTAGAAAATCACCAAAAAGTAGCTAAAAGTTGTGAAAATGTTCTTAATGTATACAGCTTCAAATGCCAATTCCGCGATTGCTTCCGTTTTTTCGTGATCATGGAATATCTGCGTTCCTAGAGTATGTTATTTTGTTTAAAGGACCATTTATTGTTGGTTCAGTATATTCAGAGTGGGGGCGCAAGTTGCATTTTGCGGGCAGAGGTGCTGCAACGCGCATTCTGCGTGGGGGGGGCGGCGATATTGCTAAGCACGGCACTGCATCTAGTAATCGAATAAGTCCAAGATCTTCCGGAATTATATTTTCTTATTCGTTACAGATCTAGCAGTCGAGTAAGTGCATTTCTAATGACCGCACGATAGGAATCAATTTATTCCCGACTTAATTCGGATATTTTCTGGGAACTGAAAATATATTTTTAAAATCACATTTGGCGGCACATGTACTGTAGGCTTAGGTGACCAACTTTTACTTACTCCATTAGGAGGTCAAATTGTCCGGTTGTTAATCGACCCAGATTCGATCCCACCATCTCTCAGTCGAGATGAAAAATAAAGGTAGATAAGAAGGAAGAAAAAGAGGAAACACAATGAAAGTGAGTCTTTTGATAGATTGATAATACGTCTGATTTTAATTTAAATATTGAGGACCATGTCACAATATATATATATGTGTGTGTGTGTGTGCGCGTGCACGCGACGAGCGTTTACTGAGTGAATGATTGTCATAGCAAAGACCGTCGTTCTTCGAAACTTGGGAGCTGGTACTGATGTTTGTTCTTATACCAGCTATGAATACCTATACCATTAGTATAAACTTCCTAATCATTTGTACACTTGCCACCTAAGAATAGGAAGGAACGCCATTACATATTATTTGGTGTTCAGTCCCAGTCTTTCTATAATATAGCTTATAGTTGCAGCCATTCCACAGAATCGGCCAAATTTGCTGAATGGCACGGTTCGTCATTTTGTTCTCTTGTTTTAATTATGCCAAATATCATTCTAAGTTGGTCTTTCCATGAGTGCGTCATTTTCGCTTTTGGTTTCCAATCTTTTCTACATCTTTCAATCATTTTCGCTTGTTTTTTTTTTTCTTCTTCCTTTATCTCAAGTGAAATTGCACATCAAATTTCCTTTCCTCTTTTCTTTTATTTTTTCCTCGTCTTTTGCATTTGCTCACCACTTTTCTTTATCAGACTCTTTTTCTGAAGCTTTTAATTATATTCTCTTTCTTTCCTTTCTTTATCTCAAATGAAATTCCACTGCAAAATTCCTTTCCACTTTCCTCTTTCTTTTCATTCCTCTTTTGCATTTGCTTCCCTCTCATCTTTATCCAACTTTTTTCTTTCATCTTTTTTTTTCTTTCTTTCCTTTCTTTATCTCAAGCGAAATTCCACTTCAAAATTCCTTTCCACTTTCCTCTTTCTTTTCATTCCTCTTTTGCATTTGCTTCTCTCTCATCTTTATCCAACTTTTTTCTTTCATCGGTTTTTCTCTTTCTTTCCTTTCTTTATCTCAAGCGAAATTCCACTTCAAAATTCCTTTCCACTTTCCTCTTTCTTTTCATTCCTCTTTTGCATTTGCTTCCCTCTCATCTTTATCCAACTTTTCTCTTTCATCGTTTTTTTTCTTTCTTTCCTTTCTTTATCTCAAGCAAAATTCCACTTCAAAATTCCTTTCCACTTTCCTCTTTCTTTTCATTCCTCTTTTGCATTTGCTTCCCTCTCATCTTTATCCAACTTTTTTCTTTCATCGTTTTTTTCTCTTTCTTTCCTTTCTTTATCTAAAGCGAAATTCCACTTGAAAATTCCTTTCCACTTTCCTCTTTCTTTTCATTCCTCTTTTGCATTTGCTTCCCTCTCATCTTTATCCAACTTTTTTCTTTCATCGTTTTTTCTCTTTCTTTCCTTTCTTTATCTAAAGCGAAATTCCACTTCAAAATTCCTTTCCACTTTCCTCTTTCTTTTCATTCCTCTTTTGCATTTGCTTCCCTCTCATCTTTATCCAACTTTTCTCTTTGTTTTCTTTCTTTATCTCAAACGAAATTCTTGTTCAAATTCCTTTCTTTTTTTCCTTCCATTTCTTTCCTCTTTCGATTTTGCCTCCCACTCTTCTTTATCCCATTCTTTTACTATTTTATTTTTTCGTTCTTTTCTTTATCTTAGAGGAAATTCCACTTTATATTCCTTTTCTCTTTTCTTTCCTTTCTTTTCTTTTTACCCTTCAGTGCAATCTAATGTCGATTATCATATGAGATAATCGGTAAAATCAAATTTACTGGAATAGGGAAAAAACATAACTATTTAGATTTTTGAAAATGTTATATTAGTCGTTGATTTGTCCGACTGTGTTCTTGCCGTTCGCTACAGTATTGCGTCTTTTAATGAGAACTTAGCTGCTGTCGGTCGTCTGCGATAATATCAAGCACTTTAGCGGTAAATATTGGTTCACTGAAAATGATGCGTGCACACAAGGGCTAAGTATTGACAGGCGCTGTGCCCACGTTTTGTATTCAGGATAAACGCTTTTCCTTCATCGACATGAATAAATGATGGCACATGTCCTCAGGCTTTTGTCGATAGTCGACAAAATACCTTCTACACCCCTTCCTTTCTCTCTCTCTCTCTCTCTCTCTCTCTCTCTCTCTCACGTGTTTCGCCTTTCTGAATTTTATCTCTCCTTCACTTACCTACTCTCTCAATGATTTCGTTTTTCTCTCTCCCTATTACACTTTCTTTCTCTTGTATGCACACATATCGATATCTTTATCATTTTCTTTTTCTTTATTTCCTCTCTTTGTCCACTCTCTCTCTCTCTCTCTCTCTCTCTCTCTTTCTTTCTTTCTTTCTTTCTTTCTCTATTTTGTATGGTGGCACACATATCGATCTCTTCATTATTCTCTCCTTGTCCTCTTTCTCTCTCTTACTCTTTCTCTCTCACTGTCTCTTTGTCCTCTCTCTCTCTTTCTCTCTTCCTTTTTATCTCTCTCGCTATCTATCTAACTCTTTTTTCTATCATTCTCACTCTCTATCTTGCATACTTGAACAGATATCAGTCACTTCTTTATCACTCTCTCTTTTTTGCTCTCTCTCTCTCTCTCTCTCTCGCTCTCTCTCCTTCTTTGTCCTCTCTTCCTCTCTATTTTGTGTTTTGGTGCACATATTGATCACTTCTCTACCACTCTCTCACTTTTATTACGCTTTTTCTGTCCACTTTCTCTCTCTTTCTCTCTTTCTCTCTCTCTCTCTCTCTCTCTCTCCCTATATATATATATATATATATATACAAATGAATAAGAACAAAAATAATTGCAACTTTCAAAATATTCATTTAAAAAAGTGCTCAATATAAAAATATAGCAGTGAACATTTATTATTAATTATTACGTTAGAACATGTGAAAAACTACAAACTACGACAAAATTGTCCATTTTTTCGACATTGAGAGAACAATGTCTCCTCAGGTTGTTACCATTATTGTTACCTACCTGATGAAACATTGTTCTTTCAATGTCGAAACAAAAATGTACAATTTTGTAGTAGTTTGTAGTTTTTCACGTCTTCTAACGTAATAACTGTATATATATATATATATCTTTAAAAAGAACAGACGTCATATTATTTAAACCCGAGGAACCTTTCGGCCAACTTTTATCAAGGGTTCTCGTTGGCTTTAATTTTAAGGGAAATAAGGAAAAGGACAAGGCAAAATAAATTACTTACAATGCTGGGAGATATATATATATATATATATATATATCGTAGCGGAATAAGGAACGGAAACAAAGACATAAATATGTGTATTACTTAGAAAGTAATGCATGATTAGCAATGAAATTTTTACTGAATAAAGATTAGGGTGCAATGCATAAATATTATACCAAGTTACAATAATTTACATAATAGTTTTTTCTTTTTTTTAATAAAAATTAAATGAAACAAAGAAAATAAGTTACTGGACAAAAGTACTTGATTGTGAACAAAATATCAACAAAATTCAATATTTGGTAAAAATCCCCTTATTTTCAACGACTTCTCTGAATCGTCGATCACATGATCTAATTAATCTCTTGCAAAAACCAGCAGTAATTCCCTCCCATTCGTTTTTCAATAACTCCCATAGGTGATCCTGGTTTTTCGGGTTTCTTTTCTGGGCTCTTTCTCCAATTATATTTCAAACATTTTCTATTGGATTCAGGTCGGGGCTCTGGGCTGTCTACTTCATTGAGGCGATTCCTTCTTCTTTAAATAAAACCATAACGTTCTGAGGCTAGTGGCAAGGTGCATTGTCCTGCATGAAAATAGGAGATTCATAAAGATTATGGTGTAATCTTGGTACCACATGCTGCTGAAGAAGCCTTTTGTAAATCTCAGCATTAATATTGCCATGTAGGCGGATGATAGGGCCAACTCCTGCAGATGAAATCATTCCCCACACCATCACACTACCGCCACCAAACTTTTTTTTTTAATCATATCACCCCAAGCAAGGCGATAACGCCGCTGATGCGCAGGGGGCTACGTAAGGGTAAAAAGAATGGAAAAGAGAAAGCCGGAAACCACATCCTAAACAGGGAACAAGGGATGAGCCTCTTCACCTGTTCAATAGACGTGGGTGGAGTGTGAACCGGGCTATAATTTAGTCTATCTACTCCAATTGAAAAAAATAAAGAAAAGAGTGAAAAGATTGGAAAAAGAGAAAACCGGAAACCGCATCTTAAACAGGAAACAAGGGATGAGCCTGTTCACCTGTTCAATAGATGTGGGTGGAGTGTGAACCGGGTGATATTTTAGTCTATCTACTCCAATTGAAAGAAAAAAAACAAAGTGAGAAGATTAGAAAAGAGAAAAACCGGAAACCGCATCCTAAACAGGAAACAAGGGATGAGCCTCTTCACCTGTTCAATAGATGTGGGTGGAGTGTGAACCGAGCGATAATTTAGTCTATCTACTCCAATTAAAGTAACAATGCCTCGGGTGAGTATATATATATATATATATATATATATATATATATATATATATATGATAATAATAGAACAAGTAAAGAACTAGTCGGAAAAGTGTCTTTAACCTAACAGGTTTCATTTTACCAAGTTTCTTCTAAGATTTTTTAAGACACAGATTTAAACAAAACAAAGAGACAGCATATTGTAATGTTGATAATATATATATATATATATATATATATATATATATATATATATATATATATATATGGTTAAAATAAAGGATATGAGGAAAACTATATTTTCTCGCCTATGCATTTCATCCTGTGGTGGACTTTATCAAGGCAAAGAAATGAATTTTATTTTAAATAAAGAATCCATCAACAAAAAATTGTTGGCTACTAGAAAAAACGCTCATAAATATTCATAAAATTAACTGAAATTATTAAATATTTTTTTATTAAATGTGTGTATGTGTGTATGTGTGTGTATTAAATGCGTGTGTGCATATTACTTAACGGTTTTCTTAACACATTGAGAAGACAGTCTTTCACCTGTTCTACGGCGTACGTAAGTTTTGCCCTCAGAACCAAATATAGTAAACTTGGACTCGTCACTGAAATGAACAGTATCCTATTGTGCGTCACTCCAAACAACATGTTCTCTCGCATACTCCAGGCGTGCCCTTTGGTTTCGCTTTAAAATGAGAGTCTTCCAAGCTGGGATACGGGCATGCAATCCTGCATTTTTTTAACCTGCAAACAACCGTTTTCCTTGAGATCTTATTATCTGTGTCTTCATTTAATTTATGGGCAATTGATGTAGCAGTTTCAAAACGGTTTTTTGTAGATATTCTAATAATTCTTCGAGCTTGTCTTTGCGATGTTTTTGGGGGTCTGCCGGTTTTTGGTTTTGCATCTAACGTTTTATCGGTTTTATACCTGCTAATTACACGATTAACGACACTTTTAGACCTATGAACAATATCAGAAATTTCTGAAATTGACTTTTTTTCCTAGTAGCAATAATGAGTTTTTTTTTCTTCAAAAGAGAGCGCTTACGTGTGGAATTTGCTATATTGCTTAAAAATAAAGTCCTAATTATAAATGAACTTTTATTTATTTTTGAAAAGCTCCATCGAGTTTTTTAACAATGTAAATTAGAAGTTTATTCAAAATATTAACATCGTTCCTTAACTTTTGTCCAGTAGCTTATTTCCTTTGTTCCATTTAATCTTTATTTTAAAAAAACTATTATGTAAATTTTTGTAACTTTGTATAATATTTATGCATTACACCTTAATCTTTAGTCAGTAAAAATTTTATTGCTAATCATGCATTACTTTTTTAAATAATACACATATTTATGTCTTTGCTGTTTCCGTTCCTTATTATGGCCGCTACTATATATATATATATATATATATATAGGATTCGAGGGATAAATTCTCGTCTAACTTTCACTAAAATGAAAATAACACTGACATCTCATTTTATCAGATATATTTACTAAAATTACACAAAAATGCTAAAGTGTAAATTTATTATAAAAAAACACAATTGGCTTCACCCACTGCCTCCAAACGACTACGGAATTTTCCTATATCTCTTCTGGGCGGGTTTCTTGTTTAATTTAGTGAATGCTGTCATAATCCTTGCCTTCAGATCATCTTTGGTGTTAAAGAAAAAGATTTGTTGGTCTCTGCTCATCTGCGCTCCACACATAATAATGATGTAATGATAGGTGACCAGATGTAAGAGTTGATGTGCCCGACAGCCATGATTGGGTTCCTCCTGTTTGGGGCAGGTATGGTGGTGAGCTCCGTTAAGTTGCATTTGGTGGCCCTCCAGCATCTACCTCTGTAATGATGGCGATAGTAATTGTGATAAGCTGATGTGTCTGAGAACACAAGAGATTAAGGTTCTCCTGTTTGTATGGCATGGTAGAGCCCTGTTGCCAGACGTATGGTCTTCCACATCTACCCTCTGTAATGATGTAATGATAGGTACCAGACAAGAGCTAGATGTCTGACAGCCATGATTGCCTCTCCCTGCTTGCATGGCATGGTGTAGAGCCCTGTTGCCAGACGTGGTCTTCCAGCATCACCCCTCTGTAAATGATGTAATGATAGGTGACCAGATGTAAGAGTTGGATGTGTCTGACAGCCATGATTGTTCTCCTGCTTGGCTGCAGGTGTAGAGCCTTGTTAAGCAGACGTGTTGTCTTCCAGCATCTACCCTTCAACATGAACATAGGTGACCAGATGTAAGAGTTGATGTGTCTGACAGCCATGATTGGGTTCTGCTTGTATGGCATGGTGTAGAGCCCTGTTGCTGTGGACGTATGGTCTTCCAGCATCTACCTCTTGTAATGATGCAAACATAGGTGACCAGATGTAAGAGTTGATGTGTCTGACAGCCATGATTGGGTTCTCCTGCTTGTATGGCATGGTAGAGCCCTTGTTACATTTGGTCTTCCACATCTACCCTCTTGTAATGATGTAATGATAGGTGACCAGATGTAAGAGTTGATGTGCCCGACAGCCATGATTGTGTTCTCCTGCTTGTATGGCATGGTGTAGAGCCCTTGTTGTTGCATGCATGGTCTTCCAGCATCTACCCCCTGGCCGGGATGTACCAGATAGGTGACCAGATGTGGTGATGATGTGTCTTATTTAAATGTGTTGACATTGGGTTCTCCTGCTTTGTATGGCATGGTAGAGCCCTGTTGCCAGACGTATGGTCTTCCAGCATCACCCCTTGTAATGATGGTACGATAGTGACTCAGATGTAAGAGTTGATGTGTCTGACAGCCATGATTGCCCTCTGTCATGGCATGCAGTGTAGAGCCCTGTTACACGGTCTTCCAGCATCTGACCTCTTGTAATGATGTAATGATAGGTGACCAGATGTAAGAGTTGATGTGTCTGACAGCCATGATTGCCCTGCCAGGTTGGCAATGGTGTAGAGCCCTGTTGCCAGACGTATAGTCTTCCAGCATCTACCCCTCTCAATGATGTAATGATAGTGACCAGATGTAAGAGTTGATGTGTCTGACAGCCATGATTGGGTTCTCCTGCTTGTATGGCATGGTGTAGAGCCCTGTTGCCAGACGTATGGTCTTCCAGCATCTACCCTCTTGTAATGATGTAATGGAGTTATAGGTGACCAGATGTAAGAGTTGATGTGTCTGACAGCCATGATTGGGTTCTCCTGCTTGCATGGCATGGTAGGAGCCCTGTTGCCAGACGTATGGTCTTCCAGCATCTACCCTCTTGTAATGATGTAATGATAGGTGACCAGATGTGTGAGCTGATGTGTCTGACAGCCATGATTGGGTTCTCAGCTGTATGGTGCATAGGGAGCCCTGTTGCCAGACGTATGGTCTTCCAGCATCTACCCCTTCAAATGATGCAATGATAGGTGACCAGATGTAAGAAGTTTACGTGTCTGACAGCCATGATTGGGTTCTCCTGCTTGTATGGCATGGTGTAGAGCCCTGTTGCCAGACGTATGGTCTTCCAGCATCTACCCTCTTGTAATGATGTACTGACAGTACTAGGATGTGGCACAGTTGATGTGTCTGACAGCCATGATTGGGTTCTCCTGCTTGTATGGCATGGTGTAGAGCCCTGTTGCCAGACGTATGGTCTTCCAGCATCTACCCTCTTGTAATGATGTAATGATAGGTGACCAGATGTAAGAGTTGATGTGTCTGACAGCCATGATTGCCCCTCTGCTTGTATGGCATGGTGTAGAGCCCTGTTGCCAGACGTATGGTCTTCCAGCATCTACCCCTCTTGCATGACAATGATAGGTGACCAGAGACAAGAGTTGATGTGTCTGACAGCCATGATTGGGTTCTCCTGCTTGTATGGCATGGTGAGCCCTGTTGCCAGACGTATGGTCTTCCAGCATCTACCCTCTTGTAATGATGTAATGATAGGTGACCAGATGTAAGAGTTGATGTGTCTGACAGCCATGATTGGGTTCTCCTGCTTGTATGGCATGGTAGAGCCCTGTTGCCAGACGTATGGTCTTCCAGCATCTACCTCTGTAATGATGTAATGATAGGTGACCAGATGTAAGAGTTGATGTGTCTGACAGCCAGTGTGATTGCCTTCTGCTTGGCAGCATGGTGTAGAGCCCTGCTGTGCCAGATGTATGGCCTCAGCATCTACCCTCTTGTAATGATGTGTCTGCATAGGTGACCAGATGTAAGAGTTGATGTGTCTGACAGCCATGGATACTCTGTTCTCCTGTTGTATGGCATGGTGTAGAGCCCTGTTGCCAGACGTATGGTCTTCCAGCATCTACCCCTCTGTAATGATGAAATGATAGGTGACCAGATGAAGAGTTGGATGTAACGACAGCCATGATTGTCTTCCGTTTGTATGGCATGGTGTAGAGCCCTGGTTGCCAGACGTGCATGGTCTTCCAGCATCTACCCCTCTAACATGTAATGATAGGTGACCAGATGTAAGAGTTGATGTGTCTGACAGCCATGATTGGGTTCTCCTGCTTGTATGGCATGGTGTAGAGCCCTGTTGCCAGACGTATGGTCTTCCAGCATCTACCCTTGTAATGATGTAATGATAGTGACCAGATGTGAGTTGATGGTTCCATAGCCATGATTGGGTTCTTCCTGCTTGTAGCTGGCATGGTGTAGAGCCCTATTGCCAGACGTATGGTCTTCCAGCATCACCCTTGTAATGATGTAATGATAGGTGACCAGATGCTGCAAGAGTTGAGTTGTGTCTGACAGCCATGATTGGGTTCTCCTGCTTTCATGGCATGGTGTAGAGCCCTGTTACAGACGTATGGTCTTCCAGTACTTACCCTCTTGTAATGATGTAATGATAGGTGACCAGATGTAAGAGTTGATGTGTCTGAGGGCTCATGATTGGGTTCTCCTGCTTGTATGGCATGGTGTAGAGCTCCTGCTGTTTGGACGTATGGTCTTCCAGCATCAGCTCCTTGTAATGATGTAATGATAGGTGACCAGATGTAAGAGTTGATGTGTCTGACAGCCATGATTGGCTCCTCCTTGCTTGTGCTGGCATGGTGTAGAGCCCTGTTGCCAGACGTATGGTCTTCCAGCAGCCCACCCTCTTGTAATGATGTAATGATAGGTGACCAGATGTGCAAGAGTTGATGTGTCTGACAGCCATGATTGGGGTTCTCCTGCTTGTATGGCATGGTGCAAAGAGCCCTGTTGCCAGACGCGTGTCTCAGCATCTACCCTCTTGTAATGATGTAATGATAGGTGACCAGATGCAAGAGTTGATGGCCTTGACAGCCAAGAAGTGATTGGGTTCTCCTGCTTCTGTATGTGGCATGGTGTAGAGCCCTGTTGCCAGACGTATGGTCTTCCAGCATCTACCCTCTTGTAATGATGTAATGATAGCATCCAGATGTAAGAGTTGATGTGTCTGACAGCCATGATTTGTTCCTGCTGTATGGCATGGTGTAGAGCCCTGTTGGCTAGACGTATGGTCTCTCTCCCCCAGCATCTACCCTCTTGTAATGATGTGTCTGATAGGCATCCGTATGTAAGAGTTGATGGTTCTGACAGCCATGATTGGGTTCTCCTGCTTGTATGGCATGGTGTAGAGCCCTGTTGCCAGACGTATGGTCTTCCAGCATCTACCCTCTTGTAATGATGTAATGATAGGTACCCTCAGATGTAAAGAGTTGATGTGTTCGACAGCCATGATTGGGTTCTCCTGCTTGTATGGCATGGTGTAGAGCCCTGTTGCCAGACGTATGGTCTTCCAGCATCTACCCTCTTGTAATTAGATGTAATGATAGGTGACCAGATGTAAGAGTTTATGTCTGACAGCCATGATTGGGTTCTCCTGCTTGTATGGCATGGTGTAGAGCCCTGTTGCTGTGACTGTGCATGGTCTCTCCCAGCATCTACCCTCTTGTAATGATGTACGAGAAAGACCAGATGTAAGAGTTGATGTGTCTGACAGCCATGATTGCCTCCTGCCAGCGGTATGGTGTAGAGCCCTGTTGCCAGACGTATGGTCTTCCAGCATCTACCCTCTTGTAATGATGTAATGATAGGTGACCAGATGTAAGAGTTGATGTGTCTGACAGCCATGATTGGGTTCTCCCTGCTTGTATGGCATGGTGCAGAGCCCTGTTGCCAGACGTATGGCCTCTGGGCATCTACCCTCTTGTACGATGTAATGATAGTGAATGAGCTGCAGAGTTACGCACCAGATGGTCATGATTAAGTCTTCTTATCATGGTGCATGGTGGGAGCTCCCACATGAATGCATGGTCTTCCAGCATCTACCCTCTTGTAATGATGTAATGATAGGTATCCAGATGTGTGTGTGTAAGAGTTGATGTGTCTGACAGCCATGACAAGTTCTCCCACAAAGGGGCATGGTGTAGAGCCCTGTTGCCAGACGTATGGTCTTCCAGCATCTACCTCTTGTAATGATGTAATGATAGGTGACCAGATGTGTAGAGTTGATGTGTCTGACAGCCATGATCAGTGTTGTCTTCCTGCTTGTATGGCATGGTGTAGAGCCCTGTTGCCAGACGTATGGTCTTCCAGCATCTACCCTCTTGTAATGATGTAATGATAGGTGACCAGATGTAAGAGCTGATGTGTCTGACAGCCATGATTGGGTTCTCCTGCTTGTATGGCATGGTGTAGAGCCCTGTTGCCAGACGTATGGTCTTCCAGCATCTACCTTCTGTAATGATGTAATGGATAGGTGACCAGATGTAAGAGTTGATGTGTCTGGACAGCCATGATTGTCTTCCTGCTTGTATGGCATGGTGTAGAGCCCTCATGGCCAGACGAAGGGTCTTCCCAGCATCTACCCTCTTGTAATGATGTAATGATAGGTGACCAGATGTAAGAGTTGATGTGTCTGACAGCCATGATTGGGTTCTCCTGCTTGTATGGCATGCAGTGCAGAGCCCTGTTGCTGTGATGTGTATGTTATCCTCCAGCATCTACCTCTACAGAAGATGTAATGATAGGTGACCAGATGTAAGAGTTGATGTGTCTGAGTTGTACCATGTGATTGGGTTCTCCTGCTTGTATGGCATGGTGTAGAGCCCTGTTGCCAGACGTATGGTCTTCCAGCATCTACCCTCTTGTAATGATGTAATGATAGGTGACCAGATGTAAGAGTGCTGATGTGTCTGACAGCCATGATTGGGTTCTCCTGCTTCAGAAGGGCATGGTGGTGGAGCCCTGTTACAGGACGTATGGTCTTCCAGCATCTACCCTCTGTAATGATGTAATGATAGGTGACCAGATGTAAGAGCTGATGTGTCTGACAGCCATGATTGGGTTCTCGGCTTGTATGGCATGGTGTAGAGCCCTGTTACAGGACGTATGGTCTTCAGCATCTACCTCTTGTAATGATGTAATGATAGGTGACCAGATGTAAGAGTTGATGTGTCTGACAGCCATGATTGGGTTCTCCTGCTTGCATGGCATGGTGTAGAGCCCTGTTGCCAGACGTATGGTCTTCCCAGCATCTACCCTCTTGTAATGATGTAATGATAGGTGACCAGACAAGGAGCTGATGTGTCTGACAGCCATGATTGTTCTCCTGCTTGTATGGCATGGTGTAGAGCCCTGTTGCCATGTGATCATGGTCTTCTCCAGCATCTACCCTTGTAATGATGTAAAATGATAGGTGACCAGATGTAAGAGTTGATGTGTCTGACAGCCATGATTGGTGTCTCCTCTGCTTGTAGCTATGGTGTAGGAGCCCTGTTAAGCAGACGTATGGTCTCTCCAGCATCTACTCCTCTTGTAATGATGTAATGATAGGTGACCAGATGTAAATAGTTGATGTGTCTTGGGGACAGCCATGAGATTGGGTTCTCCTGCTTGTATGGTGCATGGTGTAGAGCCCTGTTGCCAGACGTATGGTCTTCCACATCTACCCTTCAATGACAACATAGGCATCAGATGTAAGAGTTGATGTGTCTGATGTTAAGCAGATTGGGTTCTCCTGGGTCTGTATGGCATGTAGAGCCCTGTTGCCAGACGTATGGTCTTCAGCATCTACCCTCTGCAATGATGTAATGATAGTGACCAGATGGGTGATGATGTGTCTCACAGCCGTGATTGCCTTCCCGTTTGTATGGCAGTGGCATTCTGTTGCCAGACGTATGGTCTTCCTGCAGCACTTACCTCTTGTAATGATGTAATGATAGGTGACCAGATGTAAGAGCTGGGATGTGTCTGACAGCCATGATTGGGTTCTTCCTGCTTGTATGGCATGGTGTAGAGCCCCATAGCCAGACGTATGTCTTCCAGCATCTACCTCTTGTAATGATGTAATGATAGGTGACCAGATGTAAGAGTTGATGTGTCTGACAGCCATGATTGGGTTCTCCTGCTTGTATGGCATGGTGTAGAGCCCTGTTGCTGCAGGACGTATGGTCTTCCAGCATCTACTCCCCTTGTAATGATGGAAGGATAGTGATCAGATGTAAGAGTTGATGTGTCTGACAGCCTTTCATGATTGGGTTCTCCTTTGCTTGTATGGCATGGTGTAGAGCCCTAAGTTGCCAGACGTATGGTCTTCCAGCATTCACCTCTTTGTAATGATGTAATGATAGGTGACCAGATGTAAGAGTTGATGTGTCTGACAGCCATGATTGGGTTCTCCCCGTTTGTATGGCATGGTGTAGAGCCCTGTTGCCAGACGTATGTCTTCCACATCTATCTTCTTTGGTAATGATGTAATGATAGGTGATCAGGATGTGGGAGTTGATGTGTCTGACAGCCATGATTGGGCTCCTCCTATTGTATGGCATGTAGTAGAGCCTGCTGTTGTGATTCATTCTCCATCTACCCTCTTGTAATGATGTACTGAGTGTTAGGTGATCAGATGTAAGAGTTGATGTGTCTGACAGCCATGATTGGGTTCTCCTGCTTGCATGGCATGGTGTAGAGCCCTGTTGCCGCATCTTCATGGTCTTCCACATCTACCCTTGTAATGATGTAATGATAGGTGACCAGATGTAAGAGTTGATGTCTGACAGCCATGATTGGTTCTCCTGTTTGTATGGCATGGTGTAGAGCCCTGTTGCCAGACGTATGGTCTTCCAGCATCTACCCTGTAATGATGTAATGATAGGTGACCAGATGTAAGAGTTGATGGGGTCTGGACAGCCAAGATTGGGTTTTCCTGCTTGTGGCTGGCATGGTGTAGAGTCTGTTGCTGGTGACGATGGTCTTCTCCAGCATCTACCCTCTTGTAATGATGTAATGATAGGTGACCAGATGTAAGAGTTGATGTGTCTGACAGCCATGATTGGCCTGCTTGTATGGCATGGTAGAGCCCTGTTGCCAGACGTGGCTGGTCTTCCTGTTACCCACTCCTCTTGTAATGATGTAATGATAGGTGACCAGATGTAAGAGTTGATGTGTCTGACAGCCATGTATTTGCCCTCTGCTTGTAGCGGCATGGTGTAGAGCCCTGTGTTGCCAGACGTATGGTCTTCCAGCATCTACCCTCTTGTAATGATGTAATGATAGTGACCAGATGCAAGAGTTTAGGGTCTGATGGGCCATGATTGTTCTCCTCCTGCTTGTATGGCATGGTGTAGAGCCCTGTTGCCAGACGTATGGTCTTCCACATCTACCCTCTTGTAATGATGTAATGATAGGTGACCAGATGTAAGAGTTGATGTGTCTGACAGCCAAAGTGATTGGGTTCCTCTCATTTAGGCAAAGTGTAGAGCCTTGCTGTTAGACGTATGGTTTTCCAGTGACTACCTTGTAATGATGTAATGATAGGTGACCAGATGTAAGAGTTGATGTGTCTGGACAGCCATGATTAAGTTCTCCTGCTTGTATGGCATGGTGTAGGAGCCCTGTTGCCAGACGTGCATGGTCTTCCACATCTACCTCTGGGGAATGATGTAATGATAGGTGACCAGATGTAAGAGTTGATGTGTCTGACAGCCATGATTGGGTTCTCCTGCTTGTATGGCATGGTGTAGAGCCCTGTTGCGGACGTATGGTCTTCCAGCATCTACCTCTTGTAATGATGTAATGATAGGTGACCAGATGTAAGAGTTGATGTGTCTGACAGCCATGATTGGTTCTCTGTTGTATGGTAGTGTAGAGCCCTGTTGCTGATTGCATGTTCCTCCAGCATTCAATTCTCTTGTAATGATGTAATGATAGGTGACCAGATGTGTGAGTTGATGTGTCTGACAGCCATGATTGCCCCCTCTCAGGGTATGGTGGGGTAGAGCCCTGTTGCCAGACGTATGGTCTTCCAGCACCACCCTCTGTAATGATGTAATGATAGGTGACCAGATGTAAGAGTTGATGTGTTCGACAGCCATGATTGGGTTCTCCTGCTTGTATGGCATGGTGTAGAGCCCTGTTGTCAGACGTAGCGTCTTCCCAGCATCTACCCTCTTGTAATGAGTGGAAGGATAGGTGACCAGATGTAAGAGTTGATGTGTCTGACAGCCATGATTGGGTTCTCCTGCTTGTATGGCATGGTGTAGAGCCCTGTTAACAGACGTATGGTCTTCCAGCATCTACCCTCTTGTAATGATGTAATGATAGGTGACCAGATGTAAGAGTTGATGTGGCCCAGACAGCCACATTGTCCTCCTGCTTGTATGGCATGGTGTAGGAGCCCTGCTGCCAGACGTATGGTCTTCCAGCATCTACCCTCTGTAATGATGTAATGATAGGTGACCAGATGTAAGAGTTGATGTGTCTGACAGCCATGATTGGGTTCTCCTGCTTGTATGGCATGGTGTAGAGCCCTGTTGCCAGACGTATGGTCTTCCAGCATCTACCCCTCTGTAATGATGTAATGATAGGTGACCAGATAAGAGAGTTGGATGTGTCTGACAGCCATGATTGGGTTCTCCTGTTTGTATGGCATGGTGTAGAGCCCTGTCACAGACTTCCATGGTCTTCCAGCATTTCTACTTCCCCTTGTAATGATGTAATGATAGGTGACCAGATGTAAGAGTTGATGTGTCTGCATATGTTTCTATGATTGGGTTCTCCTGCTTGTATGGCATGGTGTAGAGCCCTGTTGCCAGACGTATGGTCTTCCAGCATCTGCACCCTCCTTGCAATGACATTTTTTAACATAGGTGACCAGATGTAAGAGCTCATGTGTCTGACAGCCATGATTGGGTTCTCCTGCTTTAGTATGGCATGGTGTGTGAGCCCTGTTGCCGTACTCTATGGTCTTCCAGCATCTACCCTCTTGTAATGATGTAATGATAGGTGACCAGATGTAAGAGTTTGCATGTGTCCACAGCCATGATTGGGTTCTCCTGCTTGTATGGCATGGTGCATGAGCCCTGTTGCCAGACGTATGGCCCTCCAGCATCTACCCCTCTTGTAATGATGTAATGATAGGTGACCAGATGTAAGAGTTTTGGATGTGTCTGACAGCCATGGATTAAGTTCCTCCTGGGTTTGTATGGCATGGTGTAGAGCCCTTGTTGCCAGACGTATGGTCTTCCAGCATCTACCCTCTTGTAATGATGTAAATGATAGGTGACCAGATGTAAGAGCTGATGTGTTCACATGGCACCATGATTTGCCCTCCTGCTTGTATGGCATGGTGTAGAGCCCTGTTGCCAGACGTGTCTGCCCTCCAGCATCTACCCTCTTGTAAATGATGTAATGATAGGTGACCAGATGTAAGAGTTGATGTGTCTGATGCAGCCATGATTGGGTTCTCCTGCTTGTATGGTGCATGCATGTAGAGTCCTTGTTGGCCAGATTTCCCATGGTCTTCCAGCAGTCTAATTCTTGTAATGATGCTGGTCAGATAGGTGACCAGATGTAAGAGTTGATGTGTCTGACAGCCATGATTGGGTTCTCCTGCTTGTATGGCAGTATGGTGTAGAGCCCTGTTGCCAGACGTATGGTCTTCCAGCATCTACCCTCTTGTACGATGTGGTACGGGATAGGTGACCAGATGGGGAGTCAGGATGTGTCTTTGACAGCCATGATTGTTCCTCCTGCTTGTATGGCATGGTGTAGAGCTCCCTTGTTGCATTTTATGGTCTTCCAGCATCTACCCTCCTTGTGCAATGATGTAATGATAGGTGACCAGATGTAAGAGTTGATGTGTCTGACAGCCATGATTGGGTTCTCCTGCTTGTATGGCATGGTGTAGAGCCCTGTTGCTGGACGTATGGTCTTCCCAGAGCCCACCTCTTGTAATGATGTAATGATAGGTGACCAGATGTGTAGAGTTGATGTGTCTGACAGCCATGATTGGGTTTCTCCTGGCTTGTACAGTATGGTGTAGAGCCTGTTGCCAGACGTATGGTCTTCCAGCATCTACCCCTCTTGTAATGATGTAATATAGGTAGACCAGATGTTGTTGATGTCTGACAGCCATGATTGGGTTCTCCTGCTTGTATGGCATGGTGCAGAGCCCTGTTGCCAGACGTATGGTCTCCAGCATCTACCCTCTTGTAATGATGTAATGATAGGTGACCAGATGTAAGAGCTGATGTGTCTGACAGCCATGATTGGTTCTCTGCTTGTATGGCATGGTGTAGAGCCCTGTTGTCAGACGTGCGGTCTTCCCAGCATCTACCCTCTTGCAATGATGTATGTCGATAGGTGACCAGATGTAAGAGTTGATGTGTCTGACAGCCACATTGGGTTCTCCTGCTTGTATGGCATGGTGTAGAGCCCCTGTTGCCAGACGTAATGGTCTTCCAGCATCTACCTCTTGTAATGATGTAATGATAGGTGACCAGATGTAAGAGTTGATGTGTTCCACAGCCATGATTGGGTTTCTCCGTTTGTATGGCATGGTGTAGAGCCCTGTTGCCAGACTGTATGGTCTTCCAGCATCTACCCTCTTGTAATGATGTAATGATAGGTGACCAGATGTAAGTGAGTTGGATGGCCTGACAGCCATGATTGGGTTCTCCTGTTTCAGCAGCATGGTAGAGCCTTGCCAGGACGTATGGTCTCTCCAGCATCTACCCTCTTGTAATGATGTAATGATAGGTGACCAGATGTAAGAGTTGATGTGTCTGACAGCCATGATTGGGTTCTCCCTGCTTGTATGGCATGTAGCAGCCCTGTTGCCAGACGTATGGTCTTCCAGCATCTACCCTCTTGTCCCAGAGCTGCGCTTGAGGCACTTGATGTAGGCCTCCGTGTTCAGTCTGGGGCCCTGTTCGAAGATGAATGGAAGTATAAATTCTCCATCTCTATTGATCATTTGATAAATACTTTCATTTCAATTGTTCTGATGAGATCTTCGCTATGGTAACTAGGCTCTTTTTTTTTTATTTAAGCGCATTGACTGGCGTTGAGATCTTATCAATTTACAATTAGGCTGACTGGCTGGCTAAAATCTATGCCATCAGTTTCTTTTCTCGCACTTCCCGCTTGTGGAACTCCTTTCTGGCTCCATGCTTTCCAGCTAACTTTAATCTGCAAAAATGTAAATGCAATGTCAATCGTTTTCTTCTGTCTTCCAGTTTAGATTTTTTTGTTTTTGCTCCTTAACAATATTTCGAATTTCTAATTCTTCCACACCAATAAACCGCTTGTGTCTCAATGGCTTTACTGTCTTGATTGGGGTGAAATTGATTAAAAATAAAAATACAAAAAGAGAAGTTAACATATCATTGTAGTTTCTGCCATTTCCTCTGCACCAGAGTAACTTTTTTGCTCTACCCTACACCGAGAATGAATCCACCCGACATCGAGACTGAATCTATCCAACACTGGGACTGATCTACCCGTTTCTTGATAATTTAATAAAGCTTTGGTTCAAAAATTCCAAAAGGTTACTACGACAGTTATCTGAAAAAGGTCGAAAAATATAACGGCCGAAACAGTGTGCCTAGTAAAAAACACTAGTACAAGTAAATCAATGCAAAATAATTTCCCACACATATTTCTCTCTCTCTCTCTCTCTCTCTCTCTCTCTCTCTCTCTCTCTCTCTCTCTCTCTCTCTCTCTCGCCTTTTTTTTCACTTTTTTCTTTTGTTTGCCACGCTCTTTCACTCCCGCTCTCCTATATTTTTCCTCCCAGCGTATTCTTCTCTTTCGAATTCTGTTTTATCACGTTAGTTTATCTAATCCCATCTTATCTCTGACTATGTTCGACTACCTTTCTTCGCTAATCAGCCAGTGATACGTTTGGGCGACATTACTGACAGAGCAGAAGATTTTCCCGCAATAGGTTTCTGCGGTAGACTGGTTGCTAACCAAGGCTATAGAAGCCAATCTTTCCTGCTTTTTAACCCATAGCTGGAGAGAGTAGAGACGGATTGATATCTTTCCCAACGGAATTTGCGCGTAAGTGAATACAACGTTTTCAACTGGAATTTTTTTAATCATTTAACCCCAAGCAAGGCGGTACCGCCACTGATGTGCAAGGGGCTACATAAGATTTAAAGTCTTAGGCAGTAGGAGAGTGAAGAGAAAGACGAACCAGCTACAGAGGGTGACAGAGAAAGGGCAAGAGAAGGATGTAAACACAGGAGTGAAGACAGTTGCGAAAGTAGAGAGAAAGGAAAAGAACAAGATATACAGGGTGTTGTAGAAAGAACTGAGAATACGAAATGGGAATTGACATTGCATTCCAATTTCTGGAGGTTGTAGCCGTCAGGAAATCAAGTATAAGGAAGGGAATTCCACAGGCGGGAAGTGCGAGAAAAGAAGCTGATGGAGTAGAATTGTCGCTTGCATTTGGTTGATTTAACTGTAAAAGGGTGGGATCTTGCTGCCAGTCTAGTTGCACGAGTAAATTCTTGTAAAGGTGGCACCAGTGACCTAAGTTCGTCAAAGCAGAAGCCATGAAAATATTTGTAGAAGAAACAGTGGGAAGCTTAACTCAGCTTTCTCTGATCTCTCGTTCCAGGACGATATCCACTGCACCACAATGCACATCTTTGCTAATAATACCTGACTGAAAAGATATAAACACAGAATCAATCTTCAAACGAATGAAAGTCTAGTAATTAAAAAGGATAAAGATAAAAGTAAATACAGACACACGTAGATATATGGGAGGGCCATGAAGTTTTTCCTGTCCCAAGCAATCCTGCACATATACAATTCTACTATCCGCCCGTGCATACTGCTGCCATATCTGGTCGGGGGCTCCTGCTATCCACCTAGGTGTCCTTGACAAAATCCAACGGAGAATCTGTAATGTGATCGATCCGGACATCATCCGCCCGTGCATTGAATACTGCTGCCATATCTGGTCGGGTGCTCCTGCTACCCACCTACGGGTCCTTAACAAAATCCAACGGAGAATCTGTAATGTGATCGATCCCGACTTATCATCCGCCCGTGCATTGAATACTGCTGCCATATCTGGTCGGGTGCTCCTGCTATCCACCTAGGTGTCCTTGACAAAATCCAACGGAGAATCTGTAATGTGATCGATCCCGACTTATCATCCGCCCGTGCATTGAATACTGCTGCCATATCTGGTCGGGTGCTCCTGCTATCCACCTACGGGTCCTTAACAAAATCAAACGGAGAATCTGTAATGTGATCGATCCCGACTTATCATCCACCCGTGCATTGAATACTGCTGCCATATCTGGTCGGGTGCTCCTGCTATCCACCTACGGGTCCTTAACAAAATCAAACGGAGAATCTGTAATGTGATCGATCCCGACTTATCATCCACCCGTGCATTGAATACTGCTGCCATATCTGGTCGGGTGCTCCTGCTATCCACCTACGGGTCCTTAACAAAATCCAACGGAGAATCTGTAATGTGATCGATCCCGACTTATCATCCGCCCGTGCATTGAATACTGCTGCCATATCTCGTCGGGTGATCCTGCTATCCACCTACGGGTCCTTAACAAAATCAAACGGAGAATCTGTAATGTCATCGATCCCGACTTATCATCCGCCCGTGCATTGAATACTGCTGCCATATGTGGTCGGGTGCTCCTGCTATCCACCTACGGGTCCTTAACAAAATCCAACGGAGAATCTGTAATGTCATCGATCCCGACTTATCATCCGCCCGTGCATTGAATACTGCTGCCATATGTGGTCAGGTGCTCCTGCTATCCACCTACGGGTCCTTAACAAAATCCAACGGAGAATCTGTAATGTGATCGATCCCGACTTATCATCCGCCCGTGCATTGAATACTGCTGCCATATCTGGTCGGATGCTCCTGCTATCCACCTACGGGTCCTTAACAAAATCCAACGGAGAATCTGTAATGTGATCGATCCCGACTTATCATCCGCCCGTGCATTGAATACTGCTGTCATATCTGGTCTGGTGCCCCTGCTATCCACCTAGGCGTCCTTGACAAAATCCAACGGAGAATCTGTAATGTGATCGATCCCGATTTGGCAGCTTTCTCACCGACGCAATGTGGCTTCCCTGTGTCTCTTCTACAAATACTTTCACGGCTTCTGCTCCGATGAATTTAACTCACTGGTACCCACTATATATGAATTTCCTCGAGCCACAAGATTAGCAACTAGGTCCCACCCTTTTACTGTGAAGCCAATAAATTGTAAATGCAAATTCTACTCCATCAGCTTCTTTTCTTGCACTTCCCGCTTGTGGAATAGCCTTCCGTTTACTTGCTTCCCTGACAGCTACAATCTCCATGAATTTAAATGTAAAGTCAATAGTCATCTCCTGTCTCACTAACTTACATCCTCTCTCTCGTGCTTTTCTACATCCACCCCACTCTCATCAGTACTCTCTTCTCTCTCGTACTCTCTTTCTGACATCCCCTGCAACCTCTCACTCCTCATAACATTCCTCCTCGTCCACCCCACTCTCATCAGTAATCTCTTCTCTCTCCTACTTTCTTCCTGACACCCCTTGCCACCTCTCTCTCTTCATAACATTCCTCCTCTGTAACCCCCTGCACAACAGTGGCAGTAAAATGCCTTGCTTTGGGCGACACGATGAAAAAAAACTGAAAAGTAACTCTCTATTTTATGTATGAGTTGGGTACCTCGACGTGGTGTAATAGCAAACTTGTGTCGCATAGAAATTATTATAACTGAGTAGTGAGTTCGATCCTCACTGGGTACCCTCTACTTTCGGCTTTGTGCCACAGTTAAGCGGTGCTTTAAAATCCACTATATTATGAATGAGTGGCCAACCCCCAGTCAGTTAAGTGCCATTCGTGATACACGCTTGGGCGATCATATCTCGAAAGAGACATGACTGACTGGGCAGAAGATTATCCCGCAGTAGGTTGTCATTGCTTTCTGCGGTAGACTGATTGCCGACCAAGGCTATAGAACCCAATTGTCCTGCTATTTAACCCATAACTGGAAGGAATGGACGGCAGGAGTCCTAAAAACACCCTGTGATTTTTTCTTTGGGGTTGGAGCAAGTGTACGAGATCAAACCAAGAATTTGGAGGAAATTCAAGATTGAATGCAGGAAGTTATGTTTTTCATACAACAAGAGTTCCTGGTGGATTAAATGTTTTCCACCTTACAACGCGACATCACAAGCCTTTCGTCACTTTATCGCTATTTCCATGGAAAATGTTCTGACGAGCTACATTCACTATTTCTATCAATTGACACATTTACAGCTAAAGCCCGCCATGACATATATGCATGAACAAACCATTCTCATTCTGTTGATAAGAAGGACGTTCCATTCGAATAGCGTCTTTATAAGAAATTCTGCTTAATGCAACAGACTCCCAGAAGACGCTTTCTCGATCACTATACTCTTAACCCCTTCAAGTTTATATTATATATTTTTTGGTTACGGGGTATAATTTTACCAAGAAGTTTACTTTGCACAGGACAACGTAGAGTGCAAAATAATACCTTCCTGATTGGAAGGAAGGTAAATATTGTTTTGAAATGTCGTAGAGTGCGAAAACTCCAGGTGCGGACTGGGTTTTGTTTTGACGAACAGGTGAGGTCAAGGTCAAGGTAATAAACACTCGAAATATAACAAAATACAGCGGAAGCGTCGCGTGTCGAGCGAGGCTTGCCTATTTAATAGATCAGAGAAACAGTTGAGGATTTCTCTTTTTCTATTATTATAGTATTCTTTTTCATCCGCATGCAAAAGGAGATTAAAAATAATGGTGGCATTACTAATTAAAAAAAAGAAATCCTGCACATAATAACATCAGTTATGAACATGGTAACAATGTGCTTACTGTGTTCGGAACTTAACATAAACAAGACTCTATATGCATAAACTTTACACAAGTAAAACAAAATTAATTCTTGATAATGGCTAAAAGTATAGCTGAAAGCGCTCAGAAATACAAAATTTTTGGAGAATTATCATATAATTTGAGTTTCGAAAAGGAAAAATTTATATGAACACATAAAAAATAATTTAAAAAACTTAATGATAATAGCTTGTCTGTCATTTCTAATGAAATCTGTATAAAAGAGAGATTGTTGCCCAAATGCATATAACATACATATATATATATATATATATATATATATATATGTGTGTGTGTGTGTGTGTGTGTGTGTGTGTGTGTGTGTGTGTGTGTGTGTTGAATATATGGATAGAAATCCGACAAGGTAAATAGAATTATTAAAGAACAACTTCTCCAGACATTTTTTTTTTTTTAAAGACGAACGTTTTTTTTTTAATTTTTAAAATTACGATAAATCTTTTAGAAATCCACAGAGACAGTATGTTGATTATGTTTTTTTTTTACTTATTCTATATATATATTGAACACTTTCTAATACAACTGTTTACTGGCCTAATCTAAATCTAATTTAAATTTGACGTAAAATGGTTTAGTATATATATATATATATATATAAATTAAAATAAATTTTCAAAATTCTAAAACGTTGAATGAACATTTCAACATGAAATCCCTAAGAGAGATCTCACGTATCCTCAGTAACAGTACATATTCAAAATGAGAATAAAAATAAGATTAAAAAGAGAAATAAAAAAAATAAAAAATAAATAACGGTTAAGATTTGAGAAATTTACGTCACAAATTTTTTTTTTTTTTTGTAAATCAGTCTATTTTTGGTTTTTACTTTTATAAATATATGCAGCTAGAATTCGTTTAAACAAATTTGTCAAATTCAACTAAAATCTGTTAGATTTTTATTTTATTTTATTTTTACAATTTTCTAATAAATTGTTACTCACCTAAGTCAAAACTGCGGATAAATTGCTCAAATTTCAATTCTTTTGGGGGAGAACTATTCCCACAGTGGTGGGGGGCGGCATTTCAAAGTGTGTATAAAATACTCAATTTTCGTATAAAATAATAATAATTTATAATTCATATAAAATGTTTAATACATTTATTTTCTGTTGACTTCAAATTCTACGAAACCGTTCTGTACTTGACGTAAATTATAGGACATATATATATTTGAAATTGAAATGTAGTGCAACAGAAATTTACAGGAAATAGCCAACAAATCTTGTCTGCCAAAATGAAAACATTTAACACTAGATAATGATTCACACAGTCGAATGTATTTGAATGAAAACCTCACAAAAACCTTAACTTTGGGCAGATTATACCTAGTTTAAATTTAACAAAAACTGCTCATACAGCCTCTCTCTCTCTCTCTCTCTCTCTCTCTCTCTCTCTCTCTCTCGCTATATATATATATATATATATGTGTGTGTATACTGAAAATTAATTTCCCATGCTTTCTTTCTTCATTTTATGCTTCATATTCTATTTGTTTGGTCTCTGAATTCTAGCCTTTCCTTCTCGTTAGCTGGAAATCGGTTCATATTCTCCCTGACCCCTCCTCTTTTTATTTTTATTTTTATTTACTTATTTTTATTTATGTATTCTTTTTTTTTTTTTCATTTCCTGGATACACGATCTTACTCTTCCCGGATCGATGCTTCCCAACCACATTCCCTACCCAGGGTCATTGCGCCTGTCATGTCTTTCTTCGAAGAAAGACTTTCTCGAATTGCCATTTATCCAATGTCTTTTTCGAATTTCACTGAGTTCTTTAATCTCAGTAATGATTTAGTTTTTTGTTTTTGTTTATTTTGTTTTTTGTTTCCATGACATTTTTACCAATCATTTTTAATTTTTTTTTTTTTTTTTTTTTCCGGGGGAATGGTTTTTGATGTTTTTGTTCTATATTTTACGGATAATCAGCTTCCACTTCAGCAATACATAATGTTTCATATTTCTTTTTATCTATCTATCTATCTATCTATCTATCTATCTATCTATCTATCTATCTATCTATCTATCTGTCTGTCTCTGTTCAAATCTATCTCAGTTTATTTATTTATATTTATCTCAGTGTATTTATATCTACATATCTATCTTTCCTAGTTTAATTATATCTATCTATCTATCTATCTATCTATCTATCTATCTATCTATCTATCTATCTATCTATCTATCTATGTCTCTGTTCATATCTATGTATCGCAGTTTATTTATATTTATCTCAGTGTATTTATATCTATATATCTATCTTTTCCAATCTAATCATATCTATCTATCTATCTATCTATCTATCTATCTATCTATCTATCTATGTGTCTCTGTCTGTTCATATCTATCTATCTCAGTATATTTATTTATATTTATCTCAGTGTCTTTATATCTATATATCCATCTTTGCCAGTCTAATCATATCTATCTATCTATCTATCTATCTATCTATCTATCTATCTATCTATCTATCTATCTATCTAATAAAATCAATAAAGAACAAGGTTGGAAACATGTCTCAATCTAACACGTTTCACTTTTATTAAAGCTTCTTTAGAGATCAAGTTAAAGATGAGTTGTCTTTTTTTTTTTCATAGATCGAATTTTTCATTTTAATTCGATTTATGAAATGAATTTTAAGTGATACACAAGCAAACGAAAAGTCACGTTTATAAATAACCTAAATCTCAAACGAAAACAAACAATAAAATGCATGAATGAACCGTTTTGTCCTTCCTCTACGTTCGTGAATCCCCAAGTAACCTATACAACGGGAAAACTAAAGGAGTAGTGACGCACAATATGAAGATCATTTGAGACATGAAAACTGATAATCACCATACAATGTTGGTCTCTGTGTCCGCATTCTGTATGTCTACAAATGTGCTTTATTCTCGATAAGAATACTGATGAATATAGAAAATTTAAGATTACATACACACACGCACACGAACACATGCATGTATTCACATTGTGTATATAACACGCTAAAATCCTCCCCCCCCCCCCACCGAGCTGAGCGCCCATAGATTAAAGGTAGAATCGCCGACTGATGTCAAAACGGTCGGGTTTCTATCCTGGCTAGACGCAATCGGATATTTTTTTAAAATCGTATCACCCCGAGCAAGGCGGTAACGCCACTAAAGCGCAGGGGGCTACGTAAGAGAAAGCCGGGAACCATATCCTAAACAGGGAACAAGGGATGAGTCTCTTCACCTGTTCAATAGACGTGGGTGGAGTGTGAACCGGGCGATAGATTAGTCTATCTACTCCAATTGAAAAATAAATAAATAAATGAGTGAAAAGATTGGAAAAGAGAAAGCCGGGAACCACATCCTAAACAGGGAACAAGGGATGAGCCTCTTCACCTGTTCAATAGACGTGGGTGGAGTGTGAACCGGGCGATAGATTAGTCTATCTACTCCAATTGAAAAATAAATAAATAAATAAATAAAGGAGTGAAAAGATTGGAAAAGAGAAAACCGGAAACCACATCCTAAACAGGGAAAAAGGGATGAGCCTCTTCACCTGTTCAATAGACGTGAGAACCGTATTGATGAGCTGTGATATAGCAGAAGGGTATTGTTTACAGATATATATATATATAGTGTATCGAGTCAGCAGATAATTTTCTAAAGATATACTGTTAAGTATAACGGTATGTCTATTGTGTTTAATCATGAGCCATTCTAAACTTCGTATTTTCCCTTTAATTTCA
>JBBBDQ010001908.1:5865000-5900000 GCA_037127315.1 Ascarosepion bandense
GCGCTTTCGGCAATACTTTTAGCCATTATCAAGGATGATTTTTATTTTACATTTAACTCAATATATAAATTGTTTATTGCATGTATGTAGAGTCATAGGAATCTTTTATATTGGTGAGCACATTATGGCGGTGGGCCCATTGTGGCTGTGTTCATAGTTGATATTGTTGCGTGTTGGCTTCTTTTTTATTAGTAATGCTTCCATTATTTTTAACCTTTTCAACATGTGGATAATGCTACTGTACTCGCATTATCATTGAATATGTCACAGAATTTGGTAGGTTTCCATGTGTATTTAAATGAGACCTAATAAAAAAAAAAGGGTGTATGCTATGTTAGTCTAATAGTAACAATTTATTCGAATAGGGTTCGTGTTTATATTTCCAGGCTTTGAGATTATCGATCAACGTATTTCCCATTTAAAGATATATATATATATATATATATATATATATATATATTCTTATCTGTTCGAATTTATGTTTAAAATCCCTAAGATCTATTTGTAATCTGTAATCTGTATCACTTTTTCTTATTTAACTACGTATCTATCTATCTATCTATCTATCTATCTATCTATCTATCTATATATATATATATATATGTATATATTCAGGTTCTATCTACCTATTCCATTCTATTCCTATCGATTATATTATCTATCTATCTACCTATCTCTAGGTATCTCCAGTAATTCACGGGAAAAAACAACATAGCATGAAGAAAAAAGGTCCAAACTTAATAAAAACAAAATTTTTCCGTCGAAATACTTATGTTATTATTAAGAGGAAAGATCAAAGTAATTTTTGATTATTTTAATTATTTCATAATTTTACTTTCTTTCTTAACACAATTGAAATTTTGATAAAAAAATCTTGTTTTTTTTTGTTTTGTTTTTTTTTATCTTTTCGGCAACGGTTAACCAACTTGTTACCATTTATTATTTTGGATAATGTAATACATACACAGCAAACCAAAGGTTTTTGTCATTTAAATTTAAATGTAAATTCTCTGCACAACCAACAGCAACATTGCCTGATGATGAGAATCTTCCTCGAAACATAGAAATTTCCGTGTCGCAATGTACAATTAATTCATAACTACATAATTATATTAAGCTCTATAATACCCATTTTATTGAGCACTGTCCAAAATAAAATAAATGCCAGGGCCCTCAAAATAATAAAACATTGAGTCCCCTTCACCTGGAAATATATATATATATATATATATACTAGCAGTATAGCCCGGCGTTGCTCGGGTGTAATGAAAGCTTTAAAACTAATCTATGGTTCTGGAGCTCGGACTCTTTGGACGTTGGCACGAAAAGCTAAAAAGCAATAGTTGTTTCCAGTTAAAGCGAAACCGTAGACTGAAAGAAAAATGAATGGATGTAAATCAAATTTTCATTTCCCGGTATCGATATCAAATAAGTTTTTTTCGTCGTAAACTGAATTTTGAAGGCTAAATAAGTTCTCTGAGTAAATAGTATCATGGCTGAAACTAAGAACTACAATTATACCTACTTAGAGCCAAACCCGAAGCAAAAACTAAAATAAAAGGGCTGAAAAAATACAGACATACAGGCAGATAAACAGACACACACACAAACATCTTGCCTTCTATATATATATATATATATATATATATATATATATATATATATATGTTATCGATTTTCTGCACTATTGTAAGAACTGCAACCTCGAAACTTCTGAATATCGTTTCTTATGTATTTGTCTATGAGTGTTTCAAATTTGATTAAAATCGGACCACTCCTTCTACAATCTGATTTTTTTGGTTATTGACTTTCGATATTTATCGGGGGTACCTTGACACAAAACGTAGATAAGAACATTCGCCGACGCTTATAGAACAACAACTGTAAATTTTCAAGAAAATTGGTTCAGCCATTTCGGAGTCTATTGGTAACGGACACACACACACAGACACACGCACACACACAGAGACAAAGTTCCATTTATAAATAAGTTTATATATATATAATTATTAACCAGTTATTGCTTTGAGGAAAATTACACAAGTAAACAGTTGTAACAAAAATGCTCTGATTACATGTTTAAAATAAAAATTTAACATGTAGATCTTTTAAATTTTGAAATATTCTAATTCTGTAGATCAGTCGATTACGCTACCTTTTGGTATCTTCAGGTCTTTTATATGAACTGATAATCCAACGCATAACAGGAACTTGCAGAACGCACAACCGGAAGTTTAAAGTAAGGGAGGAGCTGATCAAGACTAGCGAAATAATATTGTAAACACTTTCGACCGGATTTGTACGAGCTCAAAATATATCTTCTAAGGCGTTTACATCCGGACATTACTTCGGACCTTTCATTTAGCAACCTTTCTCGTTCTGGAAATTATACTATGGCTAACTTCTCTTCTTTGCACAATCAGGAGACATTTTACATTGAGTCAAAAGCTAAATCCACTGCTATGAAGGTTGGGTCACTGTGTCAGGCCAGGAGTTTTTTTCCGCCTGAATCCCTGTTGCACATATATAAATCAACCATCCGTCCGTGCATAGAATACTGCTCTCATATATGTTCAGGCGCCGCTCTTTTCATCTCAATGTTCTCGATAAGCTCCAAAAGAAGAATCTCTAATGTGATAGGTACCGACTTGGCGGTTCGACTCCAGCCACTTTCTCACTGACGGGATGTGGCTTCCCTCTTTCTATTCTATAAATATTTTCATGGCTTCTGCTCCGAGGAACTTAAGTCACTGGTGCCCCTGCTACAAGATTTTTCTCGTGCAACCAGACTGGCAAAAAGGTCTCATCCATTAACAGTTAAATCAGCCAAATGCAGCCGACAATTCTACTCCATCAGCTTCTTTTCTCGCAGTTCCCGCCTGTGGAACTCCCTTCCATATTCTTGCTTTCCTAACGGCTACAACCCCCAGGAATTTAAATGCAATGTCAATACCCATCTTTTATTCACTTGACTCCAGTTCTTTCTACATCACCCTGTATATCTTGTTCTTTTTCTTTCTCTACCTTCGCAACTGTCTTCACACCTGTGTTCCCGTCCTTCTCTTTCCCTTTCTCTGACACCCCCTGTAACTGGTTCGTCTTTCTCTTCACTCTCCTCCTATCTAAACTTTTACTCTTATCTAGCCCCTGCGCATCAGTGGCGGCACCGACTTGCTTGGGGTGAAACGATAAAAAAAAAATTGTATTATACTTAAAGTTACATAAGGCTCTTTGCGTTTTTTGTTTTTTAATTTCCACACGTGCTTTGACTAGTTTGGTACAATTTTGAAGGCTTTCTAGCTTTAATGTTGACTTATGATTGTACCATCGTTTTTTTTTTTGTTTTTTTTTTTGTTGTTTTTTTTTGTTTTTTTTTTTTGTTGTTTTTTTTTTTTGTTTTGTTTTTTTTGTTTTTTTTAATCATTTCAGTACATCCAACAAATATTTTTTCTCATTTCATTTTTATCTTTTTCTTCTGCCTTTTAAATAACTTCTTCGGTTTTATAAATTCCGTTAAGTGAGCATTTACTTTTATCTCTGCAGTTACATTTTTCATTAACGCTATTTTGCTGCACATTATTTTTTTTAATTCTTGGAGTTTTGTCTCTTTATGTTATTTTCTAAATTGCGGGTACTGCTTTAACTTAATTTACTGTATTTCTATTAAATATCTTGTGTAATTCTGACTCTTAGTGAAGTGTTTATTAATCAATTTGAAAAATATTTTTCCTTTTACTCGTAAATTAAATGGTGGGTTGAATAGTCTTGTATGGTGATGATGAATATATATCACTTTCAGTTTCTATTTGTATCTATCCTATTCTGTTTCTATCTATTTATATCACATTGAGTTCCTATTTGTCTGTTCTATTCAATTTCTACTCTTTCTATTTATCACATTCATTTACTGTATATATATATATATATATATATATATATATATATATATATCTTTTTCCCTGTCTCTCTCTCTCTCTCTCTCTCTCTCTCTCTCTCTCTCTCTCTCTCTCTATCTATCTATCTATCTGTTTTGTTTCCACGCAGTATTCTTCATTTGCCTAATTATTTGAGGTTTATTTTCTAATTTATTTATATGACCATTTTCATTTAAGGCCTTTTTGTAATCTTTTTTCCTTTCATCGAAAGAACTTTTTTGATAACCTGTGTTCTATTCCTTTAGGGGTGTGTTTGATTATGTGAGCAGAATGATTAAATCCAGTGTTTACATACCTCAAATTTGTGTTGGGTTTCATATAAGGTGTGACACTGCCGGTTTGCAGATTAAATTCTCCATCTAAATATTGGATAACTTTTTTATTCATTTCTATCTCTATTTCAAAACAAAGGCTTTTGAAGAGTTCGAAAAGCGTTTTTCTTATTTTGTCATTTTCTCTTTTGTTGTCCATCACTATTATCAAGCCATCATATCTATATAATCCGTAGTTGACTATGTGGACTATTTCGTTGATTTTATTTAAAATACACAAACCTATCCGTTAGGAAACATTAGCTTCCTCAAACGAACCTTGTGGTACATAAAAGGTTCCCTTTTTGATTTTTTAAAACATGTTTCACCGTTGAAGAATAGTTTAGATTTACGGCAATCTAAAATTATGCTTATATGCTCTGATTATATATTTATAAACTGTTTAGCAAAATTTAAAGCTTCCAGCAACCTTTTTGAGATATTGATGGATAAAATTTTTTGATGTCATAGTTTATGAAAATATTTTTTCTTTATTCCTAATTTTCTGGAATCAAGGAATGCACTCACTTGTGTCCTTCCATTGGTTGGCTTATGTATCAATCCTTAATAAATTACACATATTTTTTTTTTAAATTTCCTGGCTTATTTTACCCAGTTCAGTTTTTGTCGAAAAAGGATTATTGGATAAGTCATCCTTATGATCCTTTATTATCAGAAATGGTTGCTTAACGGTTAATATTTGAACTTTGTCACCTATGCCCAGTTTAACTGTGATATTTTTCGCTTCGTAATTAATATTTTAAATGTAGAAATTTGGTGCCTTTTTGTACCATTTGGGGACTTTTTTTTTCCGTAATCCTTCGGGCTTATCGTATGTTGCCTTTGACACGGATATTTTATGTGTGTTTTTTATTAATTTTTTTACTGCAGTGTTTAATAATCTTTAGAAATTATTATTAACCATTTTAAATTTAATTTTGTCTATTACACAAATCATATCCTTTTCAAATTTAGCTAGCTCTTCAATAGCAGGTAGGGAACTCCTAGTTTTAAATGATTTAAATTTTCCCAGTTCTCTTTGTCACTTATCTATTTTTGTAAAAAAACAAATAGCGGCTTCCATCTCATTCGGGTAAGAAACTATTTAATATTAGGTAATGAGTTAAGCATGCATTCATGCCTGTTAGGAATAGGAACGTTTTTTAGCGAGTATGATATTTTAAATTCTTTAGTTTACTCTGTAGATGTTCAACTGTAGTCGTGCAATCTGGAAAAAACTGTATTAGGTTTTTGAAAGGGTTATAAAATACACTGCTAATAAAAGTGCTCAACTGTGAAACAAGTACAAATTAAATTATATATATATATATATATATATATATATATATATATATATATACAGCTGATGAGCTGTGATACAGCGAAATAGTCTTGTATGGGAATGATGAATATATATCACTTTCAGTTTCTATTTGTATCTATCCTATTCTGTTTCTATCTATTTATATCACATTGATTTCCTATTTGTCTGTTCTATTCAATTTCTACTCTTCCTATTTATCACATTCATTTACTGTATATATATATATATATATATATATATATATATATATATCTTTTTCCCTGTCTCTTTCTCTCTATCTATCTATCAATATATATATATATATATATATATATATATATATATATATATTATCTATCTATCTATCTATCTATCCCATTTTTTCGTATCTGTCAATGTATTTATCTATCCCACTCTTGTACTATCTATCTATCTATCTATCTATCTATCTATCTATCTATCTATCTATCTATCTATCTCAGTCTGTTCATTATCTATCTATCTAGTTATTTCATTTCAGTCTTTTCTACCTCTTCTTATCTGTCTGTATTTACGCATGAAATCTCAAAGATCTTTTTGTTTATCGGTATCACTTTTTGGTGTCGATCTTTCTATCTCTCTTCCCCCTCTGTCTTTTTATCTCTTCCTGTAAGTCTGTCTCAGTAAATACTGATTGTTTCTCTCCCTACCTCCAAGCTATTCACATCCGTCTCTGAGTTCATAAAGCTGAGCTTAGCTTTTAAAACTACGTTGATGACGATTTCGCCCTAGCTACATCTTAGATATCCCTTTCCCCAACGACTTTTCTTCTCAATTTGTCCGCCTTCACCTGAGTGCAAACGCATCTACACACAGATTGAATACGCATTTCCTCTCATTCTTCCCATTTTTTATAAATACCTTCCTGTCCTTTTCTGATCCACATTGAAATTCACCCCAGCGCGATCACGCAGTTTCTCTCTGGCCCGGAAAAACTACTAAATTTACAGTATCTACTGTATACATAAAATGGACACTACTATTAACGGCTATAAAAATAGAGGCAGCAAAAGAAATATCTTCATTTGTTGGACCTTCATTTTTCATAACAAATTTTAGAATACAAACCCCAGCCTAATAAACTATAAACAATCATAGAAATGGAAGCATTGTTTGGTTCAACCCTCCCTTTAACTTAGAAGTAAACACCAAGAGAGGACAAATATTTAAATCAATAAACACTTCCCGAAAAACTCAGAATTAAACAAAATTATCAAAAGGAATTCAATCAAATTAAGTTATAGCTGTATTATTCATTTCAAAAATTACATAAAAGAAAAGTACATAAAAAACTAAAACTAAATAACAACTTATAAGGAATGTAACTGTAGGAACAAGAACAAATGCCCACTTAACGGACTTTGTAATACAAAAAGGGTTTTATATATATATATATATATATATATATATATAGGAAAAACTACTAAAAAGTTGTAAGTTTAAAAATGTATTTTTCTGACAGTATTTATTTATTTCTATTATTATATTTGATATTTCAGACCGTCCTCGGCCTTTCATCAGAAACAAATGATTTTAAAATTTAAATTAGAAACGTATTTCGCGAGAGCGTTCGTGGAGACATTGTTTACATCACGTGACGCAGAAAGCGACAGATTTTTTAAAGATATTTGTAAACGTAAACCGATCTTAATAATACTTAGAAATTTTGTTTTAGACAAAAGATTTTTTAAGTGTATCTAAAAAATGTTTAGCTATTGAAATATTTTTAAAGATACAAAACACCTAAGTCCCTATTTAACCCTAGCCTGTGTGTATTTAATTTTAAAATCCAGTATTTTTCTTTCTTTATATATAAAGAAAAAGCATGAAATTCGACATATTTTGATTTCATTTGTTTAAAATGTTATTTTTAATGGATACTCTCACTTAGGCACCTCCACTAATTTTCAATACCTAAGTTTTAAATTGATTTTTTAAGAATAAAAATGTTTTCTTGAAACTTATATATTGATTTTAATTGAAAGCTAAATGAGTAAATTTATTATTTCTTGTAAGCAAAATACTCTGAAATTATAAATAAAAATAATCAGAAATTATATTGATTGGAATCTAAAATTTTTCAATTTTTTTCAACTTTTCAACTTTTTGACACATTTGTGAACAAAAGATAATTATCTGTTTAAAAAAAAAATTGTAAAAATAAAATATACATCTTTAACACGTTATTTTTGGGAAATTAGCAAATTTAAAGTTAAATTAATCTTATTTATACAGGTATTACTTGTTTATAGCATGAAATTTAGAATAAAACTATTTCTTAATCATGGAGCATTGATCTTTCTGACCTTTGCCGTAAATGATTGACGTGTGATGATAGGCTGATGTGTGATGACTGCCGGATAAGCTTAGTATAATAATAATAATAATAATAATAATAATTTATTCTTGCAGCACAAGACCAAAGTCTTTTCACGAGAAACTTTCAGGCAAATATTATGCATAATAATATGGATCCAAAATGCAGGTTTTGTGATAAACACCAAGAAACAATAGACCACCTAATCTCAGGCTGTTCTGTGCTTGCCCCAAATGAATATAAAAATCGCCACGATAGAGTTGGACAATATTTACATTGGGCAATATGCAAACATTATGGAAAAGCTGTAGGCAAACACTGGTATGAACATCACCCAGCACCGGTTACAGAAATAGAAGATGTAACCATTCTATGGGATTACACCATCTACACAGACAGAAAAATTGAAGCAAACAGGCCAGACATTATTGTTAAAAACCAGAAGGAGAAAACTTGTCTATTAATTGATATGGCTTGTCCAGCGGATTGCAACATAGCAATCAAGGAATTTGAAAAACTGTCAAAATATAAAGACCTGGAAATTGAAATAGAAAAAATGTGGAAATTGAAAACAAGAGTTGTGCCAGTGATAGTAGGTGCACTTGGAATGATAAAAAATGGAACAAAACAACACATTGAAAGAATCCCTGGAAACCCCAGCTTAAGAGATATACAAAAAATTGTCTTATTAAGTACAGACCACACACTAAGGAAAACGTTATCTATGTAATGCTAGGGATGATAGGGAAGATAGAAAAACATGAAATGGAGCCATAACAACACGCCACGACCTGCCTTAGGTCTCCCCGCAGACTTGGTTGGTAGTGAGACCAAAGCAGAAATCGAAATATGATAAAAAATGACATAATAATAATAATTGTCCATTTTTTTTCCTGTAAGGGGAAGAAACCGTAAAGCACACGACCTTTTAATGTAACAGAAAATATCATATTAAAAAATACTTCAACTACACACAAAAAACATTAAACATTCCTTAAAAACACGATGGCGCGACGATTTATATTAAACTACTTTCCAATTTCCGATTACATTTTCTGATTTTCCGTTTAATTGTTTTAAACTTTTTACAATATATGATGAGATTAATTTGATTATTATTATTTATTGGTTTAACATTTCTGCGTATGATGTTTTTGAGTTCTGTTTCATCTTGTTTGTAATTAATATGCATTTGGTTGCAATAGTATAAGTTATGTTTATTTTGACGTACACTATTATTATTAATATTATCAATATTGTTAAGTTTATTAAGATACATTTTGATTTGTTGATCAATGACAGAGTTAGGAAATCTATTGTTTACAAGTGTTTGTTTAATGTTGTGTAATTCTTTATAGAATATGGATTTGGAAGAAGATATCATTTGTGTTCGTTCAATTAAGTTTTTTATAACAGCTAACTTATATCGTTGGGGGTATTCACTATTATAATTAAGAAGACACGAATTGCTAGTTGGTTCCCTATATAGGGAAGTAGTAAATCTATGCGTGCTAGAATTAATGAATACATCAAAGAATGAAATTTTGTTATTAATATTAAGTTCTAATGTAAATTTGAGGACAGAATTACTTTCAAATTTGTTTTTAAGTTGTGTAATTTGGTCAATATTCTTAGCTAAAATGAAAATGTCATGTATGTAGCTTACATATATAGAGGATTTATTGTTGTCATTATTACCGCATTACAAATTTACGAATTGCGTCTGCTATTTGGTAACTGTTATCGTCACAAGATAAAAAAAAATCATCTTTGATGGTGGATGTTTTTATGTTAACGTCCTTGTAACCTCTCTGAAGATGGCTTATGTGAGCCGAAAGCTTAGAATCAAGATAATAAAAAATATCCAAATGTTGGAGAATTTTTGTCTTTAGTTTCGCCTAAAATTAAAGCCAAAATACGATGTTTAGAACGGTTCATGATTAAACATAATAGACATTAATTGTCTGTTATATTTGACAGTATATATATATATATATATAGGGATCTATTTCTTATTTATTAATCGACCTTTTGTAATTAAATATTATATTATCGGATATACATATTTGAATAGACATACCTTATATTCATTAAACATATTTATTTTCAATTACCTTGAAAATGTCCGTTAGAGGACGAAACGTGTTGGCTAAGACTAAATACAGTTTTCTACGTCTCTTTTTATTTGTATTGTCTTTTCAATGGATTACTTCCGAGAATATTCACACACACACACACACACACACACACACACACATATATATATATATATATATATATATATATATATATATATTACGAATCGTAGCTTAGTTCTTTCCTTTAATGTCAAATCAGTTTATTTTTCAATTGATGTACCGATTCAATTTAGGCTGAATTGCATCAGTCTATGTTAACGGAATTGTATATAAGATAATTGACTATTCCGTAGTATTTGAGATTCATATATATTCACTTTCTAACCCTTCTGTACACATATAATTTTCGGTGCCAATTCGTGATAAGCGCTATCAATCAGCTTCTCTCTCGTCCATTCAAACAACAAAATCTATTTTCTCTACTGTTTAAGGAGATTTACAATTTTTGCTCGATCTTTATTTTGTTACCTATGAAAAATATTCCTTTTTGCTTAGAGTTTGTTAATTATTTTTGCTACCTGTACTGGAAATCGTTTTTTTTTCTCTTTTTTTTTTTTTTTTTTTTTTACTTTATATTTCATTTTCAGTCTTTACTTTTTATTAAAAATATTTGGGCTTCTCTCATTTCGACGTTCTTCGTTCTTGTTTACACAGTGCCTTTCAATTATAATATGTATAATGTAATTCGTTCTGACTCGACATCTCGATTTCAGTCACTTTCTCACCGACGTGCCATGACTTCGATCTGTCTTTTTTACAAATATTTTCATGAAAATGACTCTGATGAGCTTTTTTTTCCTCGTGCCGCGTCTGCGTGAATTTAAGCGTGCTACTAGATAAGGATGTGCGTTGTAGTGCAGTGGATATCGGTTCGGAACGGGAAATCAGCGAGCCGAGTTCAGATTCCAGTTGACTTCATTGCATTCACTTACGCGCAAATACCCTTGGGAAAGATATTAATCCGTCTCTTCCTTCCAGTTATGGGTTAAATAACACTAACAGGACAGATTGGATTCTATATCCTTGGCTGGCAACCAGTCTACCGCAGAAAGCAATGGCAACCTACTGCGGGATAATCTTCTGCCCAGTCAATCATGTCTCTTTCGAGACATGATCGCCCAAGCGTGTTTCACGTATGGCACTTAACTGACTAGATTGGCACCTGGGTCCCACCCTTTTACCAATGAAATAGTTAAATGTAACCGCCACTTTTACTCCAACAGTTTATTTTCTCTCGCACTTCCCACCTGTGGAACTCCATTCCATTTATTTATTTTCCTGATAGCTAAAATGTCCAAAAATTTGAATGCAACATCAATTTCCATCTATCGTCTTGAATCTCATTCATCTTTTATCCTTTCTTTAATATCCTCTATATCCAGTCTTTTCTCTCACTGTAAACCCCTGCGCATTAGTAGCGATCCCGCCTTTGCTTGAGGTGAATATCATTATATATATTAATTATTACGTTAGAACATGTGCAAACTACAAACTACAACAAAATTGTACATTTTGTTTCGACTTTGAAAGAACAATGTCTCATCAAGTACTTAATAATGGTAACTACGTGAGGAGACATTGTTCTTTCAATGTCAACACAAAAAGTACAATTTTGTAGTAGTTTGTAGTTTTTCGCATGTTCTAACATAATAATTAATAATAAATACTAACTGCTCTATTTTTATATTGAGCACTGTTTTAAATTAATGTTTTGAAAGTTGCACTTATTTTCTTCGTTCTTATTCATTATATATATATATATATATATATATATATATATATATATATATATATTCAGAAATTATAACATGGATATGTTACAATATCACTACAAAAGTAGCTATTTTGTTTCGACACTTCTTGTGTCTTGTCAAGTGATGTGATTATTTTAAATTGAATGATTTTAAAAGGTTAAAAACAAGCAAAACCCATTTAATCAGGGAGGCATTATTGTGTGTACAATGTGGACCAATCAGAGTAAAGCAACTTCAAATTTGGAGAATAAGTGGGCAGACTTAAAATTAATCTTGGTGGGCATTGGTATTAAAATTTGATTAAATTGAGATCAGCATTATTAATTAACTATTATATCTACTTTAATTTTGTTGCGAAATTTAAAAAAAAATTTTTTAGTTAAACAATTTAGTAGATTTAGAAAGTCATTCATATATTAAACGAGGAAGAAAAAGAACGCATATATAAATAAACCTACAAACATCCACATATGGAAAAATAGACGAGTATATTCACAAACACTAGCAAACAGACACATATACAGATTAATACACCCACGCATATATACATACACAAATTACAAAATTTAGCCTTTATCGATTTGTCAGTTAGGTTGTTAACTTTTAAACAGACTAAATTGCTACATATTGGATACAGTCAAGGCGAATTCATAACGTTACTGGCCTTGGATGAATATATATATATATATATATATATATATATATATATATAGGCATTTCCCTTTTTTTCTTAACCAATTTTTACTGCAATATTTCTAAGTCTACCAACTGTCTAAATATTTAACTCCCTCTCTCTTTAAATATCTTACCATTTCTTTTTAATTACTTTATCCATATTTCTTTATATCTTTTTTTTTCTTCCTTACTCTCTATTCTTCTATTTCTTTCCATTACTTGGTCCTATTTTTCGTTTAATCTTTTAACTCTCCCTCTCTCTTTCTCCCTCTCTCTATATATGTATTTCTCACACTCTTTCTCACTCTCTCTTATTTTTTTTTCTTTTCGCTTTCTGCATTTTTTTGTCTCAATCAATCACTTCTCTTTCTTACAGTATCATTTCGCGTTCCTCTCCCTTCCTCCTTATTTGTCTCTATCCTCTTCTCTTTCTCGCGGTTTCATCTCCCAGTTTCTTTTTTTTTTTCTCTCTCCTTCTTACTAACTCTCTCTATTTTGATCTAGTTTTCTCACATCCTCCTTCTTACAAATGGTAAGCTCAACACAAAACGCACAAACACGCATAAGCAGACATATTAATTCCTTCCAATTCAAACGATATCACTCCAAGTTGAGTTGAGGATACTAGGGTCAGTTTTGGTGTAATATTCACGGCCGTCGGAGGTGAGAACGCACGAATAAGCAATCCAATTGGAAGAATGGAATATTTTCCTGTACATTCATCGAACGCATACTGCTAGAAGCAAACGCTGTGTGGGTTGACGGGTAGAAAATGGGTACACTCAGTCGAGACACGCAATAAAAAAATATTTTGTGTTTTTATTTATTTCTGTTCGCGTTCCTTTGTAGTCAACCGGTTTCTTGTTTGACTCTTCCAAGGGGAAATCTTTTTAAAAAATTAATAAATGAATAAATAAATAAGAACCTGCTCCTGCTCTTTCAAATGAATCACCCAAAAATATGCACATGCGCACAACTTACCTCAATTGAGCTTACATTTTTTATAATCATACGCATGCGTAACACACATATACAAACTCAAACAAAAAATTTCCTTGTTGTTCATACATACACCTTGTTGAGAATATTCAGAACAGTAATTAATTAATTAATGTGGCAATCAAATTAGCTTCATTTTCGAATTTATTTACGAATACCACATGAATAATACAAATACCACATGAATAATACAAATACCACATGAATAATACAAATACCACATGACTAATACAAATACCACATGAATAATACAAATACCACATGACTAATACAAATACCACATCATCCTTACGATTAACTAAAACTTCAAAATGCTTATATAGTTAAAATGTCTACGATATCCACGAAATATAAATACCTTCTTACTAACACAATATCTGTGAAAGAAAAGAGTTTACTAATTGTAACGGCATTCGATAGAATAGTTCATTTTCAAAATGAGTAAATTCAATACATATGGATTACTAGTGGTTCTGTCAGTCGGTTCATTATCTATCTCAGTTTCTTCTTTATACATAGGTACCTCCAAAGAAACGCGATACCTAAGTTTTAAAATTAATTTTTATTTCTTGAAAAATCTTTCTTTAAGCTTTTATTTTAGTTTTAATTGTAAGCTAATAGATTAGATTTAATATTTCTCATACGCAAACATTGTTTCAGTATTTCAAAATTAATTTGACTGGAAGGAGTTTTTGTTTTGAAATCGCTAAAATCAGTTTTTAGCCATCTAACATCACAATGTAATTCCCTTTGTTAAAAAATCTTTCAAAATTATTTTTCGGAAACTTCATTTGAGAAATATTAACTGATTTAAAGTTTAATAATTTATCTGATTTGAAAAAAATATTACTCTTAGTTTAAAATATTGCAGAAATGCATTTTTAACACAGCAGTAGGTGTTTATTTAAGGTGTTAACAGCTTTAGTGACAGACGGAAGTTTATGTAATGTTTTTCTACATATCTGTAAAGATTATTTATTTTCTGATAAAGTGAACTCCATTTTTATATAATGTTTAGTTACACACTTTTTAATCTTAAAAAATTAGGAAATATTCCTCGTTATTTAATGTTTAGCGAATTTTAGGTATTTTTATTTAAAATTTACAATAGCTTTTGCTCTTATTTTCTAGTAATGTCGTGTATGAACGACCGTATTTACACAAATCGCGCGTTCATACGCACAAAAACAAAAAAAAATCAAAATTCTTTATAAAATAATGGGAGTGGATGTATTGTATTAAACTTTTCTATATATGGCTAGTAAATATATATATATATATATATATAGTGGTACATTTTGGCTCAAATCTTGGTTTTCGTTATGGATAGAAGGAATGCTGACTGGAAACTGAATCTAGTAGATATAGATTCGTAGTAGTCTCAACGAATATAATTATGTAGAACTGGTAGGGAGACACTTCAGTGAAAAAAAAAGTGGTTTCTCTAATGGGAAAATTTAATGCAGGTTCGATTCTGTCAAAGGTAGCTTCTCCGTAGTAGGATTTCTCGATTGAGACCAGTTGTTATTAATTTAAAAATTTGAAATAAAACAGGGATAGCAACTCAAACACGTGCACTCACTAAAATTATCTTTTATAAAAATATTTATACATGTATGAATAGAATAAGTAAAAAAAACGTGTAAGAAAAAGTGTTTAACATGTTTCACTTTAATGAGCTTCTTCAGAGAATTGTTAAGATGTAGTGAGATAAGAAATTAAGAATTAAAATCAACCTTCTTCTTCATTTTTACAAAATTCACAATGACGTGTGAAATCCTGGTTTTTCCCAAATAGAAAAAGGATTGACCATGTGTTTAAAGAAAAAGCCGAAACTAGATTTTGCAAGTAGGTGCTAAAATGATTTTGGACCAATTGTTCACGTTTTACTAACCAAAAAGGATTTCTCGAGTAAGTGCGAAAAATCTAGATTACAATGTCTATTTTAAAATGCTAAATGTATATTTTATTCTTACACTATTCCGCACATTTCCACACATTCCAACACTTCAATCTACAACCAACAACCTTCTGATGCATACCTTCTGGTGATAATTCAGCATAAAACTTGTAAGCTGTAGGGAGTTCGGTTATGTATGACACAAGGCCGATTTAAGAAACATTACCCATCTCCCTACGGTTACAAAGACGAATGATTTAAAAACAATTTTTTAAATGTAATTTTTTTTTATTTTTAAAAAAATCCAGAGTCAGTATGTTGATTAAGGTCTGAGTTCATTATGTGTCACGTGTAATGAAGCAATAGATGATCCTTTTTAAATGTAGAAAAAAATTATGCCTGTTTAAAATGCGTCAATATAAGAAAAGCAACCGATGCTTATTTTAAATGTAAGCGTATGCATGCGAAAATAATGCGCGTGTCAAGCGTATTTGGACTATAGATTAATTAAATGTGTTTATATGTCGGAAACATGTGTGAATGACAAAATGAAATAAATTTCCGTTCGAAATTGTAGCGAAATAATAAAGCGATGAACGATTTTCTTTATTTAACTATAATATGTGTAAGAGAGAAACATTGGTAAATGTATGAATGTGTGTGTTTATGCGTCGGTAACATTAGCATGTAGAAGTAGGAAGGTGGTTAATGTTTATTAAATTGGCCTTGTGTCAAACATAATCGAACTCCCTACAACTTAGGATTATTCGCTGTCCTCAGAAGGTTGGAGTTCGTAGCATTCCTTGCAAGAATGAGTTTATGTGTACGCAGACAGGAATGTATGTATGTATGTATGTATGTATGTATGTATTAGCGCTATCGTTGGTCTTTGAAGTTATCGTTCAGTCTTAAAGAGTTCCGTTCGGTTATCAAAATCAGAAAAGGTAGACGGGTGAACTATGAAGAGGAAGGAGGTGAGAGAGGAAAGAACAGATAATAATAATGATCGCTTGACGCTTGTCAAGAGACGTGTTAATTACGCTCGTTATTCTCTCTCTGGCGATAGGTGGACTTGGTCGTCTTTTATTTCGTTTGTGCGGCCCCAAAAGATCATTTGAGAATTCACTCCTGGATGTGATTCTCGCCTTCCCATTAGACGACGAACAGACTTCGCGTCGGCTCGCGAAAAGGTTCCGAAAAAGAATTTGTTTCTGATAATTAACTGAATTTTGTTTTCAGATGTTTCCTAATTTTCTATTGGCCGAAAAACATTTCGCATCAAGGTGTGAAATTTAACGAGCTTTGTTTTGGATTTGCTTTTGCGTGTGTGCTAAGTAAATTTCGAGTAAATTTGGTTATTTCTAACAAAATCAATGAGTCAGTGCTTAGCGTTTAAATTTTAAATCTAGATCTTGTTTTGTTCACTAGATATAAATAATATAACAAAATATATTTCCATTTAAAATTGTAGCGAAATAGTGTATTGAGAGAACATTTTATAAATAATTTTTTGAAAGTGAATTATTAACAGTTATATATGTATGTTAGTTGTTAACGGCTAAAAATGTTAGTGTGCTTGTAAGTGGAGAGTAAGGGCTTCTTGACAAAATACAGCGAAGAATCTGTAACGTGATTGATACCGACTTAGCTGACCGCCTGCAGTCACTCTCCCACCGGCGTGACGTGGCTTCCCTGTGCCTCTTCTATAAATACTTTCATGGCTTCTGTTCTGATGAACTTAAATCACTGGTGCCCCCTAGGTGTGAGTTTGCACGAGATACTAGATTGGCAACTAGGTCCCACCCTTTTACAGTGAAACCGATAAAATGTAACCGCAATTTCTACTCCAACAGCTTCTTTTCTCGCACTTCCCGCCTGTGGAATTCCCTTCCGCATGCTTGCTTCCCCGCATGCTCAAACTTTTATATTCCAGTCAATATAATTTCTATTTGGAATAAACCAGAGAGTTTTGCTTACTAGAAATAGTAAATTTAATCATTTAGCTTTCAATTAAAACTAAAATAAAAGTTTCAAGAAAACTTTTTCATTTTTAAAAATTCAGTTTAAAAGTTAGATATAGAAAATGAGTGGAGGTACCTATAATGTAAAATCTTTTTGTTCTCTTTTATTCCCAGTAGCCTTTTGCGTTTTAGTATCGCCTTGTTTGCGGTGAATTGGTTGAAACACAAGACATTATTTGACAAGAACAAAATCTACATGAGCAAAGACAAAACCTGACGCACTTTAAACGGGTGAACACTTGATATTTTCTTTAACCGTATCGTTGTAGAAATTGAAATTTAATTATTTCAACTCAGTTTTTGTTTATGTTTACTTATTCTATATTTCGTTTATTTTTCTTGATTTAAATAAGTATTCTCTTTTATTATTTAATCTTCGTGGCACTGACGCACTTCGAAACAAACAAATCTTTTTAACATATTTTTCATCAATAAATTTCCATTAATATATTTTGAAGTCAGACAATACAACCTATAAAATTATTAATCTTCAATTTATGTATTGACTACAGTCTGTTCTATCTATCTATCTATCTATCTATCTATCCTAAAATGTTAATCTGTCTGAGACTCAGATGTTGGTAAATAGCCGAGACATATGGAGGAAGCTAGTGAAATTCAACTGTACAGCGATCTACGGCAAATCTACGTCATGTGACTGATAACGGTGATGGTCTATCTATCTATCTATCTATCTATCTATCTATCTATCTATCTATCTATCTATCCCCTCTCTCTCTCTCTATATATATATATATATATATATATATATATATTGCCCTACGTCGATGATACGACTCAAATTTTCGTACGTTATGCTATCATCAGGTGCTTATTTCAAACTGACAGTTAAATAGATTTGAATTGAAGTTCACACGAAGTTCATAGAAATTTGTTCATTTATCTATCTATCTATCTATCTATCTATCTATCTATCTATCTATCTATCTATCTTATAAATAAGTGTTTTTTTTTGTTTGTTTGTTTGTTTGTTTGTTTGTTTGTTTGTTTGTTTTTATATTCCACATGGGTAAAAATACAGACAAACTTAAGCTGAAAATTCAACTGGAGTCTTTAATATTTTTAAAGTAACTTTAGCGGTTTCACGGAACTCTGACTTTCAAATGTTAAATTGCGAATAAGAGACGCGTGTCTATGTCATGAAATATTTCACATCTAATTGAAGTTGGATAATTATTTCTGTTTTTTGCCAAAAATAGTGACTTCGATTGTTATCTGCTTAAAATACAATCTAGTAATTTTTAAGCAAAGAATTGATGATTATAAAATTTTATTGGCAAAATTTGGGTTCAGTGAGTCAATGACAACAAAGTGTTAAGTGCCAAGAATTCGTTTTAACTGGACTTTAGTGGTCAATGTACTAGAATTAAATGTGTTTGTGTTGTTGTTGTTGTTGTTGTTGTTGTTGTTGTTGTGTGTGTGTGTGTGTGTGTGTGTGTGTGTGTGTGTGTGTGTGTAAACAGTTTTAGTGTTTCCTACAATGTCGGAATGTAGAAAATAACATAACAACATGTAAAAACGACGATGATGATGATGATGATGATGATGATGGCAAAATAAACAAGAATTGGAAAGTATTGTCAATGTATACATAAATGTTTAGGCTCGCTTTGATGTATCAATGAGAAATCAGAGAGCCGAGTTCGAATTCCGGTTGAATTCGTTGCATTCACTTACGCGCAAATACCCCTGGGAAACGTATTAATCTATCTCTTTTCCATCCAGCTATGGGTTGAATAACAGAACAGATTGGGTTCTATAACCTTGGTTTGCAAACAGTCTTCTGGAGAAGGAAATGGCAAGCTACTGCTGGAAAATCTTCTGACTAGTCAGTCATAGATCGAAAGAGCGATTCGTTTACTGATTTAAGCCTATCAACGACTCCGACTTACAGAAAGATGGCTGATAATACTTGGTGCAAACAGATTACAACACCTTCAAATGAATTTCAAAGTTAGTTTTTCTTTTTTTTAATCGTTTCACCCCAAACAAGGCGTTAACGCCACTGATGCGCAGAGGGCTACATAAGAGTAAAAGATTAGATAGGAGGAGAGTAAGGAGAAAGACGAACCAGTTACAGGGTGTCAGAGAAAAGGCAAGAGAAGGATGGGAATACAGGTGTGACGACCGTTGCAAAGGTAGAGAGAAAGGAAAAGATATACAGGGTGATGTAGAAAGTACTAGAGTCGAATGGATAAGAGATGGGTATTGACATTGCATTTAAATTCCTGGAAGTTGTAGCCGTCAGGAAAGCAAGAATATGGAAGGGAGTTCCACAGGCGTGAAGTGCGAGAAAAGAAGCTGGTGAAGTAGAATTGTCGGCTGCATCTGGCTGATCTAACTGTGAATGTGTCGAAGCCATGAAAATATTTGTAGAATAGACAGAGGGAAGTCACATCCCGCCGCTGAGAAAGTGGCTGGAGTCGAGCCATCAAGTCGATATCTATCACATTACTGATTCTCCTTTGGAGCCTGTCGAGAACACTGAGATGAACAGCGAGGGCACCTGACCATATATGACAGTATTATTCCATGCACGAACTGATGTTTGATTTGTTTTTTGTTTAATACTGAGAATATGTCTTGTGTAAACGAGCAGGCATATTGCTTTTTTTTAATCTCGACTTCAGTCCCTTACTCACCAATGTGATGTGTCTTCCCTCTACTGGCAGTTATATTCTAACAGCGTATTTTCCCGCACTTGGCGCCTGTAGCACATTTCTGATTTATTGCTTTCCTGCCACCCCCAAAAAAATTAATGCAACGCCAATCACCCATTTCTCTCTTCTTGAAATCGGTTCTTTTATTGTCCTTCTTTCTCACTAAAGTCTTCTCATTCTTTTCCACTCTCAGTAACCTTTTGCGTCTTAGTGGCCTTATCGCCACGTTTAGGCTGCAATGATGAAAAAAAAAACACAATTTTCTTAGTAAAAATAAACAAACCTTACTGGTACATTGGAATAGAAAAATTATATTCATTAATTTATTCCTTATACATAAATCGCTCTCTCTCTCTCTCTCTCTCTCTCTCTCTCTCTCTCCTTATATTTTTTTTTTTATAATCATTTCACCCCGAGCAAGGCAGAAATGCCACTGATGTGCAGGGGGTTACACAAATGTAGAAAGATTAATTAGAAAAGAGTGAGGAGTACAAGCTAGTTAGAAAGGAACAATAGAAAGCTGAGAAAGCAGGTGCAATGACAGATACATGGGCGGAGAGAACGTGAAGATTATACAGGGGAGGGGAGAGAGCTAGAGTCCAGTGGTTAGTAGGTGAGTATTAACTTTGCTTTTAAATTTCTGGAGGTCGTAGCCGTCAGGAAAGCAAGAATACGGGAGTGAGTTCCACAGGCGGGAAGTGCGAGAGAGGAAGCTGCAGGAGTAGAAGTGTCGTCTGCGTTTGGCTAACCTGACTGTGAATGGGTGGGACCCAGTTGCCAGTCTGGTTGCACGGGTAAACACCTGTTGAGGAGGCATCAGTGACTTAAGCTCATCCGAGCAGAAGCCATGAAAGTATTTATAGAAGAGACAGAGGGAGGCCACATTTCGACGATGGGAAAGTGGCTGCAGACGAGTCGCCAGATCAGTACCTATCACATTACAGACTCTCCTTTGGAGCTTGTCAAGAACACTGAGGAGAACGGCAGGGGCACCTGACCATAAATGGCAGCAGTACTCCATGCACGGACAGATGGTTATATATATTAATCTTTGTTGTATTTTCTGGGTTTTTTGGGGTTTTTTTTTTTTGTTTATCTCACTCAACTGCACCCACACATAATCAAGGGTGTTGCAGTCTGGGGAGTTAGATAGCCAGATGTAAGAGTTGTTGTGGTTGCAGAAACCATGACTGGGTCCTTCTGCTTGTGTGGCATGATTCAGAGTCCTGTTGCCAGACATTGGGTTTTCCAGAAGCCATCCTCTTGACCCAGTGCAACATTACCAACTCAAGGCACCTGATGTCGACCTCCGTGTTGAGTCTGAGTCTATTTATTATTATTATTAATAGTATAATTATTTTTTAATATATTTAACACAATGTAACTATTTTGATTAAACAATACACGTTTAATATATACTGTTAAATTGTATACAGTTTAATATATATATGAGTGGACACGGAGATCAACGCCGAGTGTTTCATGCTGGAACGTAATCTTCAAACTTGAAGATGGATTTTACAGATGACAAGCATCAACGCTTACAGCGAGAAATACGTGTTGTTAACGACACATTGAGTTGCTTTGAGTTATGCAATTTCATAGCGTGAATATGTAACAGAACTGCGCTGCATAGATAGATAGATAGATAGATAGATAGATAGATAGATAGATAGATAGATAGACTGACTGAGAGTATGATATATAAATCAGTCAGTTAAGTGCCATACGTGATACACGCTTGGGCGATCATGTCTCGAAAGAGGCATGACTGACTGGGCAGAAGGTTATCCCGCAGTAGGTTGCTATTGCCTACTGCGGTAGACCGGTTGCCAGCCAAGGCTGCAGAACCCAATCTGTTATGTATGCCGATATCCACTGCCCCACAACGCATATATAGATACAAAGGAAGAAGGATGACGTTTTTTTCTGTAGAAGCTATTTCTCTGATGGACAAGGAGGTGATGGTCCGATTCCTGTCGGGAGCAAAATTTTGATTTATTCAGACTTCTCAATTTAATGTTTGTTATTAATTTCACCGTTTAAGACAATAAAAAGAAATACAAGGATATAAACTAAAACCCACTAAAAATGTATAATAATAATAAAAATACGTGTGTGTTTGTTACATTTTAATAAGACCTAAAATCACAATACATTACTTTTTATTATTTTTATTTATTTTTTTTTTTTAGGTATTTTCTCTATCAACTTCTTCAGGACGTAGGCGATCATGGACTTCCACGTCTCCCTATCTCTGATAGCTCTTAGCACGCTTTCTTCTGTTGCCCCTCCAAAACCCTGATCTGCCATCCCTCTCATCGGGCCCTTTAAATATGTTATCCGTTGCTTTCCTCTGTCCATTTTCCCTCTATCTGGCCTGTGTGTATCAGATTCTCCCAGCCTTTCTTTCTCATCACATATCCCAAGAACTTCAGCTGTCTTTTTCTGATGCTCAGTATTAATTTCCTTTTCGTTTCCATCCTATCTAAAACCTCATCATTGCTCACATGCTCGATCCATTATATCCTCAGCATCTTTCTGTAGAACCACATTTCGGTTGTTTCAAGTTTTTCCTTAGTCTTTGACGATATTGTCCAGCATTCACTGTCATATTGAAGGACAGACATCAGGCCTAAAAAAATCACCCGAGTTAAATGCTGATAGAATTTTTTTTTTTTTCGTCCAAGAGGTAAAAAGCGTCCTATGCGCCAGCCTTTTTGTCGCCATATTGCGAACTACGGTCGTTACTGTCTATTCTTTTTCTTGTTTTAACTGCTCTGCATAAACAAAATAATATCACTGGGGAGGGGTTATCTATTTTTTTGTAATGTTCATCCCCTATAAGGTCCAAGAACCACTTAAGGTAGAGGGTTACTGAAGGTTTTTGTTGTCCGAGCGGTAAGAGTAAGAGTAAGAGGTATGAAGATACGAGGAAAAGATAACGGTTAACCTGAATTGTAGTGGTCGGAAAAGTATCCTCTTGGGTGTCGGTTCCACAAAGGTGTGCCTTGTGAGAAGAAGCTGTTCGAGTGAAACTTACTTCTAATATAATACGGGGGTGCCGTTATTGAGAATCAAAGAGAAAACTAAATTTGTATTCTTGCCTTCAACCTATGACAACTGTATTGAGTTCAGCTGTGTCATTTGTCTAAATTCATTGATTTGGTTTTACGGCTTATCAAATTTTTCAGGTTATTTAAAACCAGGAAATATTTTTAGATTATAAAATATAATAATGATTAACTGGTACAATTCCTACTAATTAACCCATAGATGGGGTTAAATAGGGTTTTTTTGTTCTTAAGGTTCACCCTTTACCAGGTCTGGGAGCCACTCGACCAAGTCTGTAGGAATAGGAGAGAATGGTAACAGCTAACAGTTATGGTGTCCTGTTTACAGGGAATGGACTCTTTCCCCGTCAATATAATAGTACCTGCGTGACTTCCAGGGATGTAGCTGTGAGACAGTCTAGAGAGAGTCGTGACACAGCGTAACTATACTGTTCAGACTTATACTTCTATTTGCTGACTACTAACACTGGTATTTGTATATATGTCCTTGTTATTCTAATACACTACCTTCCTGTTTCCGCGTCTTTCTTCCTGGCCCAAACAGGCCACAACTTGGCGACGAACATTTGCCACAATACTAACCCTAGACTTCAACAGGTTTAGATTGTAGTGAACGGCTGAAACATCCTCTTCGGAGTCAGTTCCACAGAGCAGCGGTTCACGGAAAGAAGCTGTTTAAGTGGAAGTTACTTCCCGTTAATGGAATACGGAAAGAACGTTGGTGGTTTGCTACAATCTAAGTGGCATGGCGTGTCCTTGCTGTGGAGTTTGGGCCTGATGGAACCAAGGAATGTAGTTTTTCCGGGCCTTTTCCGTAAAAGTTGCGATAGAGCAGCGAGAATTTGTCTAAAATTCTGAGATGTAGTTTTCTTCTTTTTCAATTACGGTAGCCACTTGTATCTTGATGATATTATCTTCTTGCGTGGGATCAAGCCTCTTACTCTATAATCATCTCTCTCAAATGGCTCTCGAGGCTTGTACAGGGTGAATAACTTTGTAAAAGAAGAAGTTATCAGAACAAAAAATATTCAATCATCTCAGACACTTTTTTTTCAGATGCCGTACCTATTTTTTGTTTTTTCCACGGACTCCGTACCTTTTTTTCAGGCGCCGTACCCTTTTTTATTGCCACTGGCGGGCGCCGTACCTTTTTTCCTTTATAATTATTTGATCATATTACCAAAAATACATAAATGATACCTTGTCTAGATCCAAACTTACAAACAGTTTTTGAAATGATTCTACTCAGAAACAAATACACTAACATTCAAACATTTTTCTCTCTTTGAGATAACGAACACATGCTTTTAGTTCAGGAAAGTTAAAAACGAATTCATACTCAGTATTTAAATTATTCGGACTATTGTTCTCATCTTTGATGCCATTTGTACGACGTTTCGGTCGTTGTACGCTTCGGCCTTCTTCAGGTGCTAGGAATTTTAGCCGAAAGGTCGTACGAATGGCAACAAAGATGAGGACAATAGTCCGAATAATGTAAAAACTGTAAGAGCAGCGAGAGTCTTGTCACATCCTACCTGCGAGAGAGAGATTGGAGGGTAGAAAATAATTCGTCACCCACAAGAACTCTGAGACATTTTTGGACTCAATTGAGGCTGGAATGTCCGGTCTGGACAGTAACCGCCCTAATATAACAATAGTACTTTATATTTAACCTCTTTCTTAAGGATATTTGCTTGTAAATTAGGTACCTTCACGAATTCGCTGAAAAAAAAAAACAGCATAGTATGAAGAAAAATGGCCTCAAACTAAATAAAAACAAAGTTTTATTGGCAAAATGTTTATGTTATTATTAAGAGAATAGATCAAAGTATTTTTAATTATTTTTTCATTTTTTTTTTTATTCTTTCTAACACGTTCTAAATTTTGGTAAAATATCTTGCTTTTCTTTTGTCCGGAAGTGATGAAATTTTTACAAGGGTTTACTACGACAAACGTAATATTACGCAAGTTACTTTTTGCCGGTGAAAAACACATTAATTTTCAAATTCTTGCAAAAATCAAATAATGGTTGGATTTTGATGAAAATTTCAGGACTTATTCGCAAATGACTGAAATCATTTGGGAAATAAGCTAACTAAACTTATATAAAATATGAGATAATTGTTGAAATATTGTGTCAAATTTTTGATTTTAATATATAGTTAAAAATAAAAAACGAAGCGGTCGATTAAGCTACATAAAATTATGCCAAATTCATCTACCATACTTATTATTTTTGACGCCTCTGATAACACGATGATAACCTCTGATAAAAAAGCTACCGTAATTAAAAAAACGCTTTTATAGTACATTTCAGGCAGTAAGAAAGTAATATTGTTGCAAATCAGATAAAGGTACGTTTAAATTTGTTAATTTGAATAAAATAGCATGTCAGTGAGGTATATTTTATTTTTGCAAGATTTTTTAAAACCGAAAATTGGCTTCTTTTTATATGTCGATCGATCAAAAAATGGCCGAAAAATTTAACTTTTTTAAAATCTTAAAAATTTTAGATTATAATCGATATACTTTCGGATTGAAATACACCAGAATATCTTGTTTACTGGAATTAGTAAATTTAATCTCTTGGCTTTCAATTAAATCTAAATTGAAATCTTCAAAATTGTTTTTTATGTTTAAAAATTCAATTTAAATTTAGATATCAAAATCAGTGGAGGTACCTAGACTGTAAATCTATATAAAGAACTCGATTGAAATTGGAACTTGGCTCTCTGATTTCTATTTCCAACCAATTATCATCAACTGTATACTTGAGCGTATAACTGCTGGTTTTCCCATGCAGTCATCCATCTACGAAATGACCAGGCGCGACGATGTTTAACTTTGGTGATCGTATGAAAACCAGTGTTTCAACGTGATTTTGCCGTTAGATTCCATTTGCCTAAAATCATTATTGGCCTTAATTTTCAAAATAACTATATGAAACTTCCTGTCTTAGTCATCTATAACTTTTTTATCGAAACATTATCTTCTAATTATTTTATCTTATGCGGGAAGCATCAATATGGAAGACGCTACTCTCCTAGAATGCAACACACAGCGACTTCTTGACATCACTCTCTCACCCAACACCAAGTGGAACACGAATCTATAGTTTCATCTACCGCTAGGAAGGTTGGGCCTCTGTTTCAGGCCAGAAAGTTTTTCTCGTCAGAATCCATCTTGCAAATTTATAAATTTACCATTGAATACTGTTATCATGTCTGGTCGAGTTCTCTTGCTATTCATCCTGAGGTTCTCGACAAAATCCGAAAAAGGATCTGCAATGCAATCGATCATAACTTAGCAACTCGCCTTCAGTCACTTTTTCAACGACGTGATATGATTTCCCTCTGTCTTTTCTACAAATATTTTCACGGCTTCCGCTTTGACGAGCTTCTTTCCCTGGTGCTCCGACCACATGAATTCATTCGGGCTACTAGACTGGCATCACGGTCCCACCTTTTTACCGTCAAAATAGTCAAATGTAACTGTCACTTCTACTCTAATGATTTCTTTTCTCGCACTTCTCGTCTATGGAACTCGCTTCCGTTTACTTGCTTCCCTGATAGCTACAATATTCAAAAGTTTAAATGCAACGTCAATTGTCAATTTCTATCCCCCTAAATCCTATCCACCTTCTTAAATCTCCTCTATCTCTTATCAATTCTTCAGTATCCCCGTGTACCCTGTTTTTTCACTCGCTGTACCCTACTGCGCACCAGTAGCAATTCTGCCTTGCCTCAGGTGAAACGATTAAAAAAATGTCTGAAGATGCTTTTACAGAAAACAAGCCAATCGTCAGCAAATCAAATACCAGACGCAATACATGTTTGGGCTATCGTATTTCTTTCGATTCATAGACAGAAGATTTTGCTGCTAGAGGCTGCTGTTAATTTTTGCAGTAGACTGGTTACCAACACAGGTTATAGGGCCCTAGTCGGTTCCTCTATTCAACACATAACTTGAGGACAGATGGAATCATACATTTCTCAAGGGTATTTGTGCATAAATTAATGCAATGTACCCGACCGGAATTCGAACTTGGTCCACAGTTTTCATTCAGAGCTGTTTATCCAAACCGTACATCCACCCAGAAAATAAATAGGCCTACAGGCGAAAAGCAAAATCATTTTTTATTTTTTAAAAAAAAAAAACTCTTTAGAGTAAGCGTAGATAGGTCTACCTATCACCCGGTTCACACTCCTCCAAAGTATTTTGTTATTTTGTTATTTATCCTTTATTTCCTGTTTAGGATAGAATTTCCGGTTCCTTCTAAAGTCTGATTTAACTGTATACTTTTAACGTCTCCGCCTAAAACCCTGAACTTTGGAATTATTTTGACGTTTTTCAATAAGAGTAGATAGGTTCGCTTATCGTCCAGTTCACACTCCTTCACGGTTTTTTGAAAAGGATGCTTATCCTGTGTTTTCTGCTCAACATTGGGTTTCCGGTTTCTTCTAAGTAGTTTACTTCTCTTTCACTTATGGTAGCCCCTTGTATTCTGATGATATTATCTTCTTGCGTGGGATGGAGACTTTTACTCTGTAATCATCTCTCTCAAATGGCTCTTGGGGCTTGTACAGGGTGAATAACTTAGTGAATAAATAAGATATCAGAGCAAGATATATTCAATCATGACGTGGGCATTTATATGAAGAGATGAGACACCACCGTCACAGACTCTTCTTTTTTTTTTTTTTTTTCAGGTGCCGTACCTATTTTTTTTTTTTTTTTTTTTTTTGCCACTGGCGCCGTACCTTTTTTTATTGCCACTGGCGGGCGCCGTACCTTTTTTCTTTATAATTATTTGATCATATTACCAAAAATACATAAATGATACCTTGTCTAGATCCAAACTTACAAACAGTTTTTGAAATGATTCTACTCAGAAACAAATACACTAACATTCAAACATTTTTGTCTCTTTGAGAAAACTAACACATGATTTTAGTTCAGGAAGGTTCAGATGCATTCATACTCGTCTGACACTTTTGACGTAGGAGTAAGACCAGTTAAGACAAGCCTAGACATGCTAAAACAAGCTTCGTTCCCAGGTACCGTGTATGCGGGTGCTGGGTAATATTTGGCCAGCGGCCCGAGTCTTAGCACTCTGGTTTCCCACATTAAAAACCAAACTTGTGTCACAACTCGCTCTAGTAGGGGAGCAGGGTAAATACAATACTTATGCGATAGAACGAATTTTTATATACATAATTCTAAAGCTGAAATGGAAATTATTTTTCAAATTGTTTTATTAGTTATATGTGTGTGTGTTTGTGAGTGTGTGCGTGTGTGCGTGCTTCAGGTTTTTCTTTTTTATTGGTGTCTGCATGTATCGCATTCAGCACCTGTATGTGTGTCTTTTTACGGGTGTGCATCAGGGGTGTATTTTGGGCTTTTTTTTTTCACGTGTGCGCATGTATGTGTCTCTGTAAAGCTGAATCTTTCTCTGTGCGCATGAGTTTTTCCGCGAATGCATTTTTTTCGTCTCTGTGTGTGTATGAGTGTGTTCACGTTTATACGTATGTATTTCTACAACTATATATATGTTCGTCATCCACATACAAATAGATGACTACAATTACCTATACTTATTTTCAATATCGTTCTGATATATTTAATAACTTTCAAATGTCATAATGTTTTGTATACTTATGTACGTCTCTGCACACACACACACACACACACACACACACACACACACACACACACACACACACATATATATATATATATATATGTACATATCCTTTTATCATGATAGCTATGTATTTATATCTGTTAAAATATAACGTGTTAAACAATAAAATATATATATGTATTAATTTTGTCTAGGCAATTCACTCCTGAAGGTGATCACGAATGATATTGAAAGAACTTGGAAAGGAAAAAAACAAACTACGGTGCCTTCCTTAATGAATTTAATTATCAACGTTAAGAATTCAATCAGAGAATTCGAGAGTAGTAAAATAAAATAAATACACATAATATGCCCAGTTTGTTCAACCAAACATGCTTGAATGAGGATATGCTGCTTAAATGCACACACGCACGTAAGCACACATATGTACACACACATATGTATATATAAGGAGAGAGAGAAAAATAGAATATATTCACACATATCAATATATCCATATGTGTGTGTGTGTGTGTGTGTGTGTGTGTGTGTGTGTGTGTGTGTGTGTGTGTGTGTGTTAGATCTATTGTTGTTGAACTTGGTTAGTGTACGCCCGTCGACCGGGTGGGGGTATGCCCGACATTAAAGGTTTAAGTTATGAATTTCTGACATAATATAGAAAACCATTGATTTTCACGTCTTTAGACTTAGAAATGAGTTTGGCGGTAAATATTAGGAGTTGAACCGAACGAAAAAATATCAAAAAAAAATTGTGTGTCGTTCGTTTCGTCTCCGATTTACAAAACGAAAAAGGGAGTTTATTGCGGATTTTTAATATCTCGAAGGGAATTTTTTCCTGTCCTTTTCTTCTTCCCCCTATTTTTGTGGACAGGTTTTATCTTGTTAGTTTGACGCTCGTGTTTTTGTGGTGGTGGGGTCTCAGTGTGTTTCTCTATTTGTGGTCCGTGTATATATATATATATATGTGTGTGTGTGTGTGTGTGTGTGTGTGTGTGTGTGTGTGTGTGTGTGTGTGTGTGAGGAAGAGAGAGAGAAAAAAAGTAAAGAGTGGCATAAACAGAAACAGAATTTTTATACATAAGTCATTTCGTTTCCCGTCTTTTTTACTTTTTTTTTTTTTATTTTCTGTTCCGACAGACTTTTTCTTACAGGGACAAATTTACAACTTCTCATTCGGGCGATGGAAGGGTGGGGACTTTAAAAAAAATCTTTTTTTTTTTTTGTGCGTACCTCCGTACCAGAACCACGTTTGGTATAGATTAAGAACAGTTATTAGAAAACTTCTCTTTTGCCAGAGGGCCTTTTCTACAAACAAACGAATATGTACGTATGCATATATACGCAAACACTTATACTTCCAGAACATCCATCATTCCAGGCAAGAGTTAAACCGTAAATATACCCACATATAGAAATATAGGTAAACATAGATGGAGACAAAACAATCATGTAACGCACGCACGCACGCACACACACACACACACACACACACACACACACACACACACACACACGTATGTGTGTGTGCGTGCGTGTGTGTACAAGTTTAATATGAACTTATTAACAGAATACTACTTCTATGTGCCATCGTGTCCTTTCAGGGAGTGGCTGATCATGGCTCTTCACAACGTCTTATTTTCTGTAGCTCCCAGTAAAGTTTGTATTTGCTCTATTCATCCCAACCCTTGTTCAGTAGGTACCTCCGCTAAATCGCTACACAGGCAGCTTAGTATGAAGAAAAAAGGTCCCTAACTTAATAAAAATGATTATTTTCCATTAAAATTTTGATGTTATTATTAAGAGGAATGTACAAGTATTTTTTAATTATTTAAAATAAAAAAAATTTTAATCCCTTCTAACAAGTCCAAATTTCGGTAAAAATCTTGTTTTTCTTTTCGTTAACGGGTCGCCAAATCATTACTTTAAAATGGAAAATCTAATATTACGTAACTCATTTTTTTCCGGTGATGAACACATTAATTTGGAAATTCTTACAAAAATCAAATAATTGTCTGATTTTAATGAAACAAATAATAAATGAAATTAATTTTGAAATCATTATTTTTAAAAAATTTTGGTAGAAATGTTTAGTTTTTTTTATCTGTAAATTCATGAAATTTCAAGAAATTAAATTTTGTAAGCAAAATTGGTTTTATTAGTTAAACGCAGGACTCATTGGGGAATGCAAATGATGTGTTATTTTTTTCAACCATTTGGCCCCTCTTTCCGGAAATTTCCTCAAAATAGTAAAATAAAAAAATGCAATAAAACTATGACATTATTCAATTAGAGAAGCTTTTAATTGTTTTAATAAATAATATAAATTGAGGACATTATAGTCTGAAGAAAACATTTTTTCACTGAATAATGAAATTTTAAAAGAATTGATTTCATTTTTAATTATAATTTTATAAAGTTTAAAAATATTTAAAAAATATTTCAGATACCTGTCGATGTTAGGTTGTTAATTTATTAATTGAAGACTATATTTACTAATCGAGAATTGAAAATTTAATACAAATCATCGAGCCAGTGTGTGTGTGTGTGTGTGTGTGTGTGAAGTTTTTTTTTGTATGGTGATTTGTGTGTGCACATTAAAAGGTCATGTGTTTCACGGTTTCTTTCTCTTACAGGAAAATAATTTTGACAATTTTATCAATTCCGGTCGCTATATCCTATTTCGCATCTGTCGAGCTGTCATCACCTGTCAAATATGGCGGAAAGATCTCAAAGATCAACACTGTGTTTAAGAAATAATTTTATTCTAAATTTTATACTATAAATAAGTAATACTTGTCTAGATCAGATTAATTTAACATTAAATTTGATAATTTTCCAAAAATAATTTATCACAGATTTATATTTTATTTTTGCAAGATTTTTAAATCCGAGAATTAACTATGGTTTATAAACGTGTCGATCGCTCAAAAATGGCCGAAAAATTATAAAAAAAATTAATCTCAAAATTTTAGATTTCAGTAGATATAATTTCTGTTTGAAACACACCAGAGTATTTTGCTTACTGGAAATCGTAAATTTAATCATTTAGCTTTCAATTAAAACTAAAATAAAAGTTTGAAGAAAAAATTACATTTTTAAAAATTTAGTTTAAATGAGTGGAGGTACCTACTCTTCAGCCATCGATTTACGCAAGCTCGCTTGGTAGGTCATTCGCTGCTTACCTTTACCCCTCCTACATTTGATATGTTATGTGAATGTGAAATTCTTCAAGACCTCTTTCCTCATTATGTGTACTAAAAATTTCAACTGTCCCTTTCTGATTTAAAGTCTTCTTTTTTCTTCCATTTTCTGTAAAATTTTCTCGTTACTGCCATTTTTAGTCTATGGAAATTCTCTGCATCCTTCTATAAAACCACATTTCTGCTACTTCCAGTCTCTTCTCCATCTGTGAGAATATTGTCTAATATTCACCGCCATATATCCTAGTGATCGGAACGAAGAATTCGGTTCGAAATTACTAGCACTTGAAGAAGCGAAACGTCGTAAGCATAACAATAAAGATGAGGACAATAGCTCGAACAATGTAAATAATGTAAGTTTTTATTTACTTAACAACAGACAGATGTGGGGAGTCATGAACGTCCACGTCCACGCTCTGAATGGACATGGCACAAAGAAGAAGTGCAGATGTTTGTGCAAGCTTTCACATTAAGACTGACAGCCATATTTTATTTTCACATCTGGATATGTTGATTCGTTATAATTTAAAATTTCTGTTCAGTCGGAGAGCTTGTACTTTGCGTCTATGGAAGCCTTTTCAACATTTAGATCAATGTTTCACAACACTTTTTTTTTTACTTCAGGGATCATTTGGAGAAGAAAATTGTGTAAAACTTGTGTATAATGTGCTTTGTTTGGCTGGTTGATTGTTTCTTTTTTATCACCTTGTATAGGTTGTTTTGAATGCAGTTGTATGGTTAGCTTTTAACTACAATATAATTTTAGTAAGTTTCCTTTAAATATATGTTATTGGTAATAAATAGGGATTGTTGATTTTGTTTAACGGCATATCAGCCTCTATGGGCGATTTAATGCCGATATCTAAGTGTTTTGTGCATAATTTTGTGATTTCAACTACAGATATTGCGTAAGTAAGAATACTAGATTGCTGTGTGATGTCAGTTCTTCAATATGGCAGTGAATGCTGGACAATATCATCAAAGATGAAGGAAAAACTTGAAGCAATTGAAATCTGGTTCTACAGAAGGATGCTGCGAATATCATAGATTGAGCATGTAAGCAATGATGAAGTTTTGGAAAGGATAGAAACAAAAAGGAAATTAATACTGAGCATCAGGAAGCGACAGCTAAAGTTCCTGGGACATGCAATGAGGAAGGAGGGCTTGAAAAAGCTGACACTCACAGGCCAGATAGAGGGAAAAAGAGACAGGGGAAAGCAGCGGATGATATATTTGAATTGCCTGATCAGGTGAATGACAGAACGTGGGTTGATTGGTGTAACAGGAGAAAGTGTGCTAAAAGCCACTAGGGATAGGGAGACGTGGAAAGCCATGATCGCCTACGTCCTGAAAGGACAGAGCACATAGAAGTAGAAGAAGAAGTTTGTAAATCATAAAATGTATTGTTGTTAGTTTTACTATAAAAATGTATTTTCATATTTTTAGTGTTGTATTGATTGTCATGTTTTTTATAAAGATGTATTGTTGATTTTTATTTGGGGGTTCAATATTTGCCCATAGCTGGGACCCTAAGAGGTCCCTGCATCAGGTTGATCCTGGGATCAACAGCAGTTAAGAGGTGGTTCAACGCTCTTCAAAACCTCCAATCTTTTGATCAGAGGCTTTGCTGCCGGATGTAGTTTATCGTCATACTCAGGACGAGGTGTGTTTTGGCAAAGAAGAATATTATTTCTAATGGTTTGTCATTTTTTAATTAGCGTTTTCAACGAAGATTAACTGTACAGCTTTTATTGAAAGGGGTTTATAAAGAGTCATCTATTTTTTTTTTTAAATAGAGAGGCTAATAATGATTGATTTAAATCTCGTGAAGAAGTCAAAAGTGAAAAGATTATCCAATTCTTGTTAAAGATTAAGGAATTTAGCATTCATTTTAAAATATCAAATGAAAAATTCTTGACTCAGGCATGACAACCATGTCTCCAGATTTTTAAAAATAATGATTTAAATTAAGAAAAAAAAAACAAAAAAAACAGTAATTTACTCTTCCGTTAACTTGAAGCGAATCTGAGAGCTTTTCATGGTGCATTAGTGCACCCAGGCGCATCGGTTAAGAAACGCTAATCTAGAAGAAGGTTAATTCTTAATTCAAAAGTGCATTTCGTAGGAAACAAAAAAAAAAATGAGTACTGACCTGTTAGGTGATATATGTCCTCCTATATGGCAGCGAATGCTGGATAATCTCCTCAAGGATGAAGGAGAGACTCGAAACAACAAAAATGTGGTTCTACAGAAGGATGCTGCCTATAATAAATACCATGAATCGAACGTGTGAGCAACAACGTTGCTTTGAAGAGAATAAAAAAAAAAAGGAGCGTTGATAGGTACAAAAGTTTATCTCTTTAATAGAGCAGATTCATGCCGACTTCGAAGTTTGGTGAGGACAACGTTATAATATTCTCACTTCGAAGTTGGCATGAATCTGCTCTATTAAAGCGACAAACACTTTGTACCTATATATATATATATATATATATATATATATATAATTTAGAACATGTACAAATTACAATCTACTTCAAAGTGTACATTTTGTTTCGACAATTAAAGGACAATGTCTCATCAGGTAGTAAATGCTATCTGTACATTTATAATAAATACCATGAATCGAACGTGTGAGCAACAACGTTGCTTTGAAGAGAATAAAAAAAGACAGGAGGAGTGTTTAAATTTCTAAGACACGTGATGAGGAAGAAAGTTTTGGAAAGTCTGATATTCACAAGGCGGATGAAGGGAGAGAGGGACAGGGAAAAGAAACACGTGACATACTTGATGAGCTTAAGCAAATGGATGACAAAGAAGGGTTTGGGAGGAATAACAAGACAAAATATATTAAGAGCTGCAAGAGACAGGAAAAATCTGGAGGGCCATGATCGCCTACGTCTTGAAGGGAGAAGAAGAAGAAGACACAGGAAACCATTTTACTATTTTTTTTTAAGAAGTCATAAAACTTGACATGCAATAAAGACAAAAGAAATTTGTGGAGAGCTA
>JBBBDQ010001908.1:5902500-6117500 GCA_037127315.1 Ascarosepion bandense
GTGTGTGTGTGTGTGTGTGTGTGTGTGTGTGTGTGTGTGTGTGTGTGTGTGTGATTTTTATACATATATGATTTTTAAGTAGTGTTACTAAACGCAGAGGAACAACATTGGAGACATTCGTGAAACTTAAGACATTTCTTGTATAAGACATTAAACACTTAGTATTAAATGTTAAATGTTTGTCATTAAAATCTTTAATTTCTTCACACGTAATTCAAATACCTTGTTCACAAACCAGACTTGTTTTTCTTTTCTCATAAAACATTTAGTATTACTTTACATATTCGAGGTGGTGCTGAAAAATTATTGCCCATTCCCAAAAGCCCATCCTAAATAGAAAATCCTTTAATTAGTCATTTGGCTTGACTTGTGGACTTCCAGCCCCTTTCCCCGCAACTTCCGCTTTACAAATCTGAAGTAAAAAAAAATATCTTTTTCGTCTCATGAGCAAATATTTTTTATCGTTAATAGTTGGATATATTGAAATTGTAGAACGTTTAATTCCTTTTTACTTATAATCTGCTTCATATTTATTATTTAGTTTTAAAAAATGTACCAACTTCCTTTATGTCGCAGACGATCACGATTCTTTATAAATTGGATAACCACCTACCATCCCTCAATTTTAGAAGATGGATGGTCTTCGTTAAGATCCACCGCCTTAACGCGCTCAAAGCCATTTTTGTGACGAAGGCGATCAAGTTTCTCTACAGATTGTATAACTGCTTACTGTCTTCAGGCGCCCAATTTTTGGCTATTTAGAAAGCGTTTGTTCAATCTGTACAGAATCGTGACGGCCTACTTCATAAAAATGGCTTTGAACGCGCGTGGTCAGTGGATCTTAGTGATGACCATCCTTCTTCGAACTTTGAGAGCTAGTAATAAAGAATTGCAAAGAACTGTACCCGATACCAGAAAATACATCACTAGAGGACCTTCAACAACTAAAACGGGTATCAAATGAAACTTGAAGAAGAAATACTGACATAATCAAGATGCTGATATTATACACTGACAAAAACAAAAAATTTGGAAGAAAGTCTCCATCAATACAAGGAAAAAGCGATAGCAGTGGACATGAAAAACCTATTTTCATTATTCTGCAAGTTTCAACCGAAAGTAGTACTGGATGCTCGGTCAGTAAATACTGAATGTTTCCTTAAAAAGAAACGGCTAATATTAGCATTACCATTATCGATGAATTTCTATGCTTTCTAGTGGAAGATAGTTAAATACTTTCCTGTTGCCGTCTCCACGGTTTTCCTTCTCTTAGAATAGTTTCTACGAAAGTCTAGATACTCCTGTTTACCATACTATCTATTGTCTTCTCTACTGTCTTCTGTCTACCCTATAGTCGACTGTCTATCCTACCCTACTGAAGAAATTGTTTAATTCCTTTTTAAGAGGATTAATATAAATGATAACGCAACGGACTAGCCTTTGAGCGTGACTCACCGATTTCGCTGTCTGGGCCTACAGCCATTACACTATGTTAATATCATAACATAGTACCCATAAAATACGGTGGGATTATTTAAGCATTGATCGGCACCCCTGCATTCGATAAGAGTATTTTACGCACTGCAAAGTTTCTCGATGGTTGTGCTAGCAATAATTCACAAGTCATCTTGAACGCGCATTTGATCGTGCTGATCTTGTTTAACTATTGATCATGCCAGGTTATGCGTTCTTTCCCAGAATTTTTAACTGAGATCTACTCAGCATAGATGCAATATAAACCACAGGTGACCCTATGAATGTTGAAAATGTACAAATGTGCTTGAGCAGGCGTCTGTAACAAGGATTAGCAAATCACATTTGGTAAAATTATTACTGGCCACTCATTTACGGGCAGTCATCACACATGCAAACACATATATGCACGCACACACAAGCGTGCACCCACACACAAGCGTGCACCCACACGCGCGCACACACACACACACACACACACATATATATATATATAATTACTAATCAGTTATTGGTCAGAGTCAAATTAGATCAGTAAAGAGTTGGAGCAAAAAGACCTCAATACATAATTTTAAAAAAATTAACATGTAGCGTTTTTAAATATTCTTATTCGGAAGATCAGCCTATTACGCTACCACGGTTTCAACCTTTCGACATCTCCAGGCGTTTTATATGAAGTGATTATCCAACGCACTGACCTGCCTTTTGGTAAGTCCGTGGGATCGGCTATGACAAGCTTAGACATGCTAAGAAAAGTTTAGACATGCTAAGACAAGCTTTGAACCCAGTTACTGCGTAAGCGAGGGCTGGATAATCTTTGATCAATGGTCAGAGCGTCTGCGCTCGGGGTTCTCACATAAAGACCCTACCTTGTGTCACAACTCGCCCTAGTGGAGAGCAGGGTAAATAAAAATTGATCATCCAACGTTTTTAGATAATCAGTTAATATAAAATGCCTGAAGATACCGAAATATTGAAACCAAGCTTGCGTAATCGACTGATCTTCCGTATATATATATATATATATATATATATATATATATATATATATATATATATCCTATCTTCATCATTTCATCCTCAACGGTAAAAGACGATGTTACAAATTCATTAAATCCACAAGACTAGGCACCACTGATAGAAATTCTAATAACAATACAAAATTTAAAATCCTACCCTCTAACACCCTTTCTCTAAAACTTATAAATAAATTAGTTACTTATCAAAAAAGTTGCTTACAAAGCCCTCAGTGACATTCTTCTTCTTTATGTGCCATGTCCTATCAGGACGTAGGCGATCATGGACTTCTACTTGCCTCTATGACGATACCATGGACCGAACATGTGACGATACAAACGAAAAAGAAACTTATACTAAAATCAAGAAGAGACAAGATTTCTGGAACAGGTATTGAGAAAAAAGGGCTTGGTGACGCTAATACTCACAGGATGCATAGAGGGAAAGATAGACAGAGGAAATCAGCGTTAGACTTAGTGGTATTACGAAATCTAAATCCTTGTGAACATAAAAGTAATTTACGTTTAGACAACCATTCAAACTTGTTTGGTAATACGCAAGAACAAAACTGGACATTACTCTGATTTTACAAATGCTACACTAATTAAAAAAGAACATAATTTTTCAGGTAGAAAGTAGACCGCGAGATTACTTATAACCATATTATCAACTGATAGCACACGTCAAAAGTATTAAATTACATCACCAACCTTAACTGAATTTAATGTAACGTACGTTTATTTAAAATAAACGGTATCTACGGAATTTTGAATAGGAGTTGAGGTTTGCCCGTTGTTTCCTGTTTAGGACTGGATTTCCGGTTCGTTCTAATGTCTGAACACCGAAATTTTATTTACTTATTATATATATTATTATTATTTTCCTCTTCAACAGGATTAGATAGGTTCGCCTCTCATCTAGTTCACATTCTTCCCTAGTCTTTTGAGCAGGGGTGGAAGTTTATTACTTTTTCCTACTTAAGCCTGGGTTTCCGGTTATTTCTAAAGTCTTTCTATTCTTTCACTCCCAATAGCCCAATTGCCTCTTAGTGACATTATTCTTTTGATTGGTGTGATATGATTAATATATATACATATATATTTGTCATCCACATACAAGCCTGTTTTGGTGTATCACAGCTCATCAGTGTAGCTAGACAACTACTTGCTCCTGGTCTCAAGTTGGTCTCAATCGAAGTGTCTACTCCCTAAGAATAGGCGCATAGAATGAGAGAGGGAAAATTTTAGCGTATTCTATATAGGCCGTGTATACACATGGCAATCACCGGAAGAACTCAATTCATAGCTGAGGAGTAACGCGTAAATAGCAGAAGTGGTAACTGTTATTAAATTTTTCCTTTCCATATATATATATATATATATATATATATATATATATATATATATATTCGCAGACAGATCTGTTTTGCTGTATCACAGCTCATCGGTACGGTTAGACAGCGGATTGCTTTTTACCAACCTGACCGAATTGGCGTCAGTCGGCGATTCTACCTCTGAGCTACGAGCGCTCGGTAGAAGGAGGCAGACTTTTTAGCGTGTATATTATCATTATACAAGCCAAATAGCTGAGAGTATTCTAATTCATTGCTAAATGAACGATGCATAGATGCCAAAGTAGTTACTGTTTTTCAAAGTCTACCATTCTTCCAGCGTGTATCAAATCACCGGGAACCGGAAATCCAGTTTTAAACAAGAAATAACGGATAATCCTCAACTCCTGTTCAAAAATGATTTATATATATATATATATATATATATATATATATATATATATATATATAATGATTTATTTACGATAAATTTTTGTTACAAAAATATGTCACTCGGCAGAATTCGAACCTGCAACCCCTATCAACATAGGGGAAGCCACCAATTGATCTAACAGATACATTTCAAAGCGGATATAATTATTTACGAGAAATCGAAAATTTTGTATGTAAGGTTTGATTTGACTTCGCTTAAACTTTGAAATCATTCTTGCTCGAGTGGTCTAATACGCACCATATCAATTAGTGGCTTCCCTTATGCTGTTAGGGGTCACAGGTTTGAATCTTGTCAAACGACGCACAATTTTTCTAACAAAATTCCTCATAAACAATTAGACTGGTATATATATATATATATATACTCTTTAATTAAAAACAAAATATCTGCTCAAGTACGAGTATCAAATGAAAATAATGTTCAAACAAATAAATTATATATATATATATATATATATATATATATTCTTCATTATTTCTACCATGATTGATATTTTTGGGTGATTTACAATAACTGATTTTACCATTTACCGTTTTTTAAGAACGCTCACGTAACGGTGATTGTTTGAACACTCACGTAAGGGAGAATTTTTGAACACGCAATTTTTAAAATTAGAAGAAATTATAACGTTTTCACCCATGGTTGTATGAAACTAATAGATTTTTTTAGTATGCTTATACTTAGTCAGGGATGTGCGTTGTGGTGCAGTGAATATCGGCTCGGAACGAGAAATCGGTGGAGCTGAGTTCGCATTCCAGTTGAATTCATTGCATTCACTTACGCGCAAATACCCTTGGGAAAGGTATTAATCCGTCTCTTCCCTCCAGTTATGGGTTAAATAACAGGATAGATTGGGTTCTAAAGAATTGGCTGGCAACCAGTCTACCGCAGAAAGCAATGGCAAACTACTGCGGGATAATCTTCTGCACAGTCAGTCATGTCTCTTTCGAGACATGATCACCCAAGCGTGTATCGCGTATGACACTTAACTGACTGACACTGTCATAATTTCTGTTTTTTCATCAATAATTCATTTTTATTTGGGAATAGCATAATCGCTAACTTTTCTTCCTGGCACAGTCTACATATTTTGCCACTGTTGTAAACTGTGTCAGGAAGAACAGTTAGCGATTATGCTATTTCCAAACCAAAAGGAGACAAGGGAAAGCAGCGGATAACATATTTGAAGGGCCTGATCAGGTGGATGACGGAACGAGTGTTGCGTGCTGTAACAGGAGAAAGTGTGCTAAGAGCGACCAGGGATAGGGAGATGTGGAAAGCTATGATCGCCTACGTCTTAAAAGGACAGGGCACATAGAAGAAGAAGAAGAAGAAGAAGAAGAAGAAGAAGAAGAAGAAGAAGAAGAAGAAGAAGAACTCAATGCACGAACGAATGGTAGATTTATATATGTGCAAGATGGATTCTAACGATAAAAATCTTTCTAGCTCGACACAGAGTCCCAACCTAAGAAGGTAGTAGGTGCAGCTATAGATCCGATATATTCGTTCCACTCCAGATCTGTTGAAAAAGTAAGGACTACGCTGGTCATTTTAGTTTGCTTCAGTCGACGTGAGTTTTTCTGTCTCTTCAACTTTAAATACAAAGCTCATTAAATTTTTCAAGAAATTTCAGATGTCGCCAATAAGTTGTCCAAGTTTCAGAGGCATTCAAAGACATACAGAAGAATTGGAATCACTACTGTAAATTATTATTTTGTTGTCTGTTCTATGTCAGGATCTTGTAAAACCTCTATTTAGAATGCAACCAAAAGCTGACCCTTAACATTTGAGAAGGTGTCGTATCTTATCTTGAAACTCAATCATAAATAACCGATAGATACCAAGATAACGAAAGTGCTTAACATTCTCCAAGACTGTTTTGCCAAGTTGTATTTTTAGTTTTATCCAGACTGTTTCAGTTTGTCATAGTTGATAGATATTTTTTGTCTTATTTTTGCTGATTTTTACTTCAAGTTTAGTGCGCTCATTGTTGAAGGCATTCAGTATTTTTTATCATATATTTTAGATAACAAAGCATTTTTTGGCATATACTTTATATAACAAGACAGGCATAGCAACTCAAATGTATATACCCAACAAATGTTTATATATATATCATCCTACGTCTTTGACATGAAACTCCGAGTCGTGCCATGACGTAGTATAATATATATATATATATATATATATATATATATATATATATATATATATATATATAATACAGCTCTGTTCATACATTGAGCACTCTTTTATTAATATCTGAATAATAATACGATACATGTGTACACCCTACTCATTTGTATATTGATAATTTACGTTACTATATATATATATATATATATATATATATATATATATATATATATATATATATATAAAATTACTGGCTACTCATTTCCGAGTACATCTATATGTAAGAGTTGCTACACCTGCTCAGACAATCTGTTTCGTGCGACAGATAGCTTCTTGTTTCAATGTAATCTAACAAATTGATGCCGTTCGGTATTAACTTCATTGTTCATTTTTATATTTAAACACGCTCTATCCCTGATATGGAGCACTTTTACTCATAAATATGACACAGCTTAGAAGTATATATACACGTATATGCCCGCGCATTTATATATAGAGGCCTATTTTTTAAATGTTATATATATATATATATATATATATATATATATATATATATATATATATATATTGATAAGAATTTTAAGCAATGACATTTGCTGATACAAATCCAATTATTTTTGTGTTTAGTGCACTTAATAAACAAGTGATTTTGTTCAATAAAGTCGACCATTTGAGGTTCAAAATATAATTTTGTTCTATTAATTTCTAGTATTTATCATTTCATCCAATAAATTGTGCTCATACATTTAAAATGAAAAGCTTAAAAAAAATGAAACAGTTGTTTTATTCTAGGCATATTAAAAAGAATCACTCAACAGGTTTCGTCGATATTAATTCTACGCAATGATTCCTCCTTTTTCCACTTTCCAAGATTGAATGTATTGAAATTGTCGAGATTGTATTTTTTATTCAATTACGATTTCTTTCAGTATTCTTTAAAATCTAGATGGGTGTTTGCAACACTGTCTGGTTCACTGTTAGCGCTATCGTAATGCTGTGGTCAGTGAGCAAATTTCGCAAACTCTTGTTCTTACGTTCGATATTTGTATTTTGCTTCAATGTTATTGCATTTTGTTTTATACTTTTTTCTATTTTGTGCAATTGTATGCAAGCGGTGTTCTTTCCGGTTTGCGGTTCTTGGTTATTTTATCATCTTTTCCAGAAAGATCTAGTTTTCCTAGCCTTTCAATAGATCCTTGTGCCATACCTTGTCAACTGCTTTGGTTTAATCTATAAAACATAAGTGCACATCCTTTACCATTTGTATTGGTTTCTCTAATATCATTCTAAACATGAATATCACATCTTTTGTTCCGGTGTTTTTGACAAAACCGCACTGTTCTGCTTCGCGTTCTCTTCATCACGATTAGCATCATTATGTTGTTCCTTCATGTGTAGTGCAAAGTTACGAGATATTAAAATGAAGGGAATTCAACCGTTTTCTTTAAAACTTTTTATTATGTATGTTAGTCTGTTTTAGAATTCCTTCATGTGTAGTGCAAAGTCACGAGATGTTAAAATGAAGGAATTGCACTGCACATGAAGGAATTCTAAAAACTAAAATATTCTGTTAATCTTTTGAAATGATTTGTGAGCGTTTTGTGGTTGCCAACACTGTCCACGTCTATTGAACAGGTTAAGAGACTCATCCCTTGTTCCCTGTTTTGGATGTGGTTTCCGGCTTTCTCTTTTCCAATCTTTTCACTATTACGTAGCCCCCTGCACATCAGTGGCGTTACTGCCTTGCTCGGGGTGATACGATTAAAAAAATAATACGTAATTTAGAATAAAGCTCATTTCGTCTTTTTGCCTTGATAAAGTCTATCACAGGACGAAACGCGTAGGCGATTTAAAATACAGTTTTCCTCTTGTCTGTATTTTATTTAACCACACACACACACACACACACACACACACACACACACACACACACACATATATATGTATAGGATACGGTTTCCGGTTTTCTCTTTTCCAATCTTTTCACTCTTTTCCTTTATTATTTTTTTTTCAATTGGAGTAGATAGACTAAACTATCGCCTGGTTCACACTCCACCCACATCTATTGAACAGGTGAAGAGGCTCATCCCTTGTTTCCTGTTTAGGATGCGGTTTCCGGTTTTCTCTTTTCCAATCTTTTCACTCTTTTCCTTTTTTATTATTTTTTTTTCAATTGGAGTAGATAGACTAAACTATCGCCCGGTTCACACTCCACCCACATCTATTGAACAGGTGAAGAGGCTCATCCCTTGTTTCCTGTTTAGGATGCGGTTTCCGGTTTTCTCTTTTCCAATCTTTTCACTCTTTTCCTTTTTTATTATTTTTTTTCAATTGGAGTAGATAGACTAAACTATCGCCCGGTTCACACTCCACCCACATCTATTGAACAGGTGAAGAGGCTCATCCCTTGTTTCCTGTTTAAGATGTGGTTTCCGGCTTTCTCTTTTCCATTCTTTTTACCCTTACGTAGCCCCCTGCTCATCAGTGGCGTTACCGCCTTGCTTGGGGTGATATGATTAAAAAAAAAATATATATATATATATTGGTTCGTTACCGTAACGAGACAGACCACAATTTTGACATAAAAACTTGCTACTGTGATTAAGGAGAATATTCACGACGTGGAAAATCTTTAGAGAGTGCTTTAATCGAATGCTCATCCGCAGTAAATTTGTGATCTGGTTCTTACATATTTCACTATTCCTTGCAAAACGATTTCATCGCAGTGTGGGATATCTAATAACAAATGTGGGGAAAATAAATAGCAAAAGAAAAACTATCTAAATTATATTGGAGATATTGGGGGGGGGGGGAAGAATCAAATTTAAAATTCCCAGAATTACTTGTTCTTGCGCATGTGTAGTCGCACCAACATAAAGCTAGTCTGACAAAACGCGTCACTTAAAAACTTTTTTTTCTGTTTTGTCATAAATTTTTCACTAATATTGTTTTTGATATGTAAATATATGTATATCGCTATGAGATAGATAGATAGATAGACAGAGAGATAGATAGACAGACAGATAGATAGATAGATAGATAGATAGATAGATAGATAGATAGATAGATAGATAGATAGATAGAGAGATAGACAGAGAGATAAATAGATAGATAGATAGACAGACAGACAGACAGACAGACAGACAGAGAGATAGAGAGAGAGAGAGAGAGAGATAGATAGATAGATAGATAGATAGATAGATAGATAGATAGATAGATAGATATTATTACTGTTATTTTTATTATTTAAATTATATATATTGATTGTTTAATACTTAGTTTTTGGTCCTAATAGGGTTAAACCAGTACACATTTTGCATTAAAAAATGTTCGATACAATTATATTTTAGAACTTTTGAATATTTTCCATTTTTAAACGAGTTATTTCACTCCCCAGGTTTCTACCATGTGTGGTGTCTTCAGGTGATTTTTAATAATTTAATAATTTTATTAAAAATCGCCTGAAAACACCACTGGTGTTAGAAACCTGGGTAGCGAAATAACTCGTTTAAAAATGGAATATATACATATACAGAGAGAGAGAAAGAGAGAGATTGAGAATTAATGTGGGGAGGCTTTTCACTTAACTGAGCAGTATTGTTTAAGTCATACCAACTTCGAAGTTTCGTGAAGGCAATATTACAATGTCTTCACTCTTCAGGAGTTTTGTTTATTCTGGTCAGTTAAGTAAAAAAAAACCTCGCCACGTTAATTCTATTAACGCTCTATGCTAATATCGAGCACTTTATGACGAAAACCTGCACGCCAAAAACGCTTCCTTATCAGTAAACTACTGAAAATTCAGCAATTTTGCCACTACGCGCCATTATAATTCAATACTATATATATATATATATATATATATATATATATATGTGTGTGTGTGTGTGTGTGTGTGTGTGTGTGTGTGTTTATTCAGCAATGAATTAGAACACTCTCAGCTATTGGGCGTGTATAATGATAATATACACGCAAAAAGTCTGCCACCTTCTACCGAGTGCCCGTAGCTCAGAGGTAGAATCGCCGAATGACGCCAATTCGGTCGTGTTTCAGTCCTGGGTAAAAAGCAATCGGCTGTCTAATCGTACTGATGAGCTGTGATGCAGTGAAACAGATCTTTCTGTGGATGGCTATATATATATATATATATATATATATATATATAATATCAATTAATTTTTAATAGTTCTGCCTTTAATATTATACCATATATGATTAATGGCTAATAAATATTTCAGTTGTTTTAGATTTTTCATCTAAGATTTCCAACCAACTTATAAGCAAATTCTCTTTGACTCCCTACGCAGCTTTTGACGGTTTCGACTCTCCGTCGGGTCGGACGGAACAATTATAACCCTAAAAAACATTTCACCCTTGACTCAACAATGACTGCCTAATTACTTGTTGTCCGTGTCGTCATTGTTCAGTCACGCATGCGCCGAACGTTGTTTTCTTTACCGTCACACATAATGATGTCGGAACGGCGCCATTTCGTTTTTTTGTTCGCATGTCGCCTCGACAGCGAACGAATATTGCAAACACATGTTCACCACCGGTCGTCGTTTTCCGCTGCTGTCGTTACACGACCTGAAGACGTGACGGCGCTATTACACGACGGAAGTGACGTTTTGAGACACCAGAGTGCGGTTAAAAACTCGGCGCTAAATCGGTCGGAAAGCAGAGCTCTCATTAAAGCCGATGGTGTTAGAGCCGTTGAGTGGAAAAACCTGAAGGACAGGTGCTATGTTCGTCATAGGCGGTCAGGCTTTTCCAATAAACATATCTTATTAGTAAACATTTTATACCCCAAAGAGCGTATGTATTTAAATATTTAATTCCAGTTTAAGAGGACATCCTATGTTACTTCCACAGATTTAATCATCTTCATTAGCCCTGTGTTCCAAATGCAAGAAGGACATTTAACACTTTCTTCACTGAATACTTCTAAAAAATATTTTAATCTCTACAGTTTTTGATGGTTTCGTCTCTCGGTTTAAATTTAACGAGGATTTGTCATTATAACTAATGTAAACATTAAACGATAGGAAAAGAATTTCTCAAAATTTCATAGAATTAAATGTCGAGAGAGAGGAAATTGATGTAAAAAGAAATTACCCAGCCATCCTAATAAGAAAGCATTAAAAACAAACAAACAATTTCATTGGTTTGTGAATAAAGTCTGTAAGTTTCATCAAAATCTTAGTGGTTAATTTTAAAAGAATTTCCATAATGACTCAAGAAATACAAGATTTTTAAACAAAATTTCGAAATTACGAAAACATGTTAATTTTTCCTAATTTTTTAAAAATTATTGAGAGGAAAATTCAACGCATATTTAAACTGATATGAATCAAAATTTTTTCGAATGTAAATTTACTTACATTGACTCGTACAGACCGTTGAAAAATAAATATATTCACTCAGAATATTTTAATATTTTAAAAAATACTGTGTATATATATATATATATATATATATATTAATTCGGAAATCTTGAAAAAGCGTTAGCGAATCAGTTGATATAAAACGCCTGATGATATCGAAAGGTTGCGTAATAGACTGACTTACAAATCTAAATATTTGAAAGCTCTACATTATATATGCATTGAGCACTTCTTCTAATACAGCTGTATACTAGTCTAATTTAATTTAGACATATAACTGGTTTTATATATATATATATATATATATATATATATATATATATATATATACAAAAAAAAACACAAACCCTTTATACATCCACCCAAAATCTAACCACCCTCCGTCTATCATCAAGCATATACCCTCATCAATAGAATACAGAATTAGTAGGAACTCGGTTAATGAGGGAGTGTTCAATAAACATAGCGATTTTTATAAAATTGCATTGAAAAATAGTGGATACATAAACCCAAATATTAAATATGTAAACAAGAAAAGCAACCCTGGAAGAAAAAATAGGAATAAGAAAATCATCTGGTGCACACCCCCTTACAACCAGATGACTAATGGTAGGTTGGGAAGAAAATTCCTCGAACTAATTAGGAAACACTTCACGGAGAAAAATCCACTTAGTAAGATCTTTAATAGAAACACTATAAAATTAAGTTACAGCTGTATGAATAATCTAGAAAAAATTATAAAAAAAAACACAATAATAATATTTTTAAAAAATTCAACAAAACTAGTAAAAATAACCAGACAACAGAAAATAACAATTTAGACGAGAAAAAATCTAATTGTAAAAACCCCATAAACTGTCCGCTAGAAAATAGGTGTTTGACGAAATCGATAATATATCAATGCGAAATATGGACGAAGGAGAACCCAAACAATATAAAAGTCTATATAGGGAGTACTAAAAACACTCTTAAACAGAGAATTTACCAGCATACCTCAAATACCTCAAATACAGAAATAGAACATCCCTATCGAGATATCATTGGTACCTAAGGAAAACAAACAAGACACCCAAAATAAAATGGAAAATCCTAAAAGAAGCTAAAACATGTAAGTCCTTAAATGAGCCATGTTCATTATGCTTATATGAAAAACTATTTATTATTAGATCCCTCAAAAATAAAAATTTATTAAATAAACGTAACTAAATTAATGTCATATGTAGACATTGTAAATTATTCACATTAGAAAATGGATAAAACCTAAATTAAATAACATGCTCACCGATGAATTAGGTAAAAATAGAAATGAAAATAAAAATAAAGCCAAAGATAGAATAAGTTAGTTCTCCCTTTTTTTCCTTTTTTTTAATATAATTCTCTCCCTCCCCTCCCCTTTGTATCAGGATAGTAAACTTTACAGCAAATTGATAGATGTAGCGAAAAAATAGCAGTTCAGGGTTTACTCGAAGGAAAACAGACAAGAGGGGAATAGGGTCAAGGAAAAAGAAAAAAAGAGGAGGAAAAAAGTTGATAGCACGTAAATTCCTTGAGGTCAAACCCCTAAGTGAATCTCCATTCTGATTAGCCGAACACACACACACACACACACACACACACACCCACATACATTCACAGTAAACCGAAAGTATTTGTCATTTAAATGTAAATCGTCTGCACAACCACACCAGCATTGCCTGATGATGAGAATTAATCTCGAAACATAGAAATTTCCATGTAGCAATGAAAAATTGACATAACCATATAATTATATTATATTATATTATATTAAGCTCTATAATACTCATTATATTGAGCACTGTTCATAATAAAATAAATGACAGAGAACTCAAGATATTAAAAAAACCTCGAGTCCTCTTCACTTGTAATTATATATATATATATATATATATATAGTGACGTGAATTAGTAAATATACATATGTAGGTGTACATATGTATAGTATTATTATTCAGGTGTTAATAAAACAGTGCTCAATATATGAACAGAGCTGTATATATATATATATATATATATATATATATATATATATATATATATATATATATATATATATATAATTATAAATATACATATTACCCTACATCAATGACACGACTCGGAGGATGTTATGTATATATATATATATATATATATATATATATATATATATATATATATATATATATATATATATATATATATTTAATCGTCTCACCCCGAGCAAGGCGGTAAGGCCACTGATGTGCAGGGGGCTACATAGAAGTAAAAAGATTAAGTAGAAGAGACTGAAGAGAAAGACGAACCAGTTAGAAAGGAGCAAGAGAAGGATGTGAATACTGGTGTGACGACAGTTGCAAAGGTGGAGAGAAAGGAAAGAATATACAGGATGGTGAAGAAAGAACTAGAGTCAAGTAGTTAAGAGATGAGTATTGACATTGCATTTAAATTCCTGGAGGTTGTAGCCGTCAGGAAAGCAAGAATAAGGAAGCGAGTTCCACAGGTGGGAAGTGCGAGAGAAGAAGCTGCAGGAGTAGAATTGTTGTTTGCATTTGGTTAATCTAACTGTGAATGGATGGGACCCAGTTGCCAATCTGGTTGCGCGAGTAAACACCTGTTGCAGAGGCACCAGTGACTTAAGTTCGTCGGAGCAGAAGCCATGAAAGTATTTATAGAACAGACAAAGGGAGGTCACATCTCGTTGGTGGGGAAGTGACTGTAGTCGAGCCGCCAAGTCGGTACCTACCACATTACTGATTCTCCTTTGGAGCCTGTCAAGAACACTGAGATGAACAGCAGAGGCGCCTGACCATATATGGCATTATTCCATGCACGGACGAATGGTTGATTTGTATCTATGCAGGATGGATTCAGGCGGGAAAAACATCCTGGCTCGACACAGTGACCCAACCTTCTTAGCAGTGGATTTAGCTATTGACTCGATGTAGTGGTTCCATTTGAGATCAGAAGAGAGGGTAAGGCCGAGGAGACGCAGTGTATTGCTCCCAGGGAGACTTGCTTGGTCCATGCTTATGGGAGGCAGGGTAGGTTGCCTACGATGATTGACAGACAGCATCTTGGTCTTAGACGCATTGAAAAATTGACAAGCCACGTCTTACCCCAATTCACCACAGAATGTAGATCCCTATCAAAGTCAGATGTGTATGTGTGTGTGTGTGTGTTTGTTTTTTTTTATAGACGCTACATGTTATTTTAAATAATCTGTACTACATCTATCGACGGATGTACACGAGAATCTTTAATGAGGGAGAAATATTTTTTTTTAAATTCTAATATGGATATCCACTGAAAATAATATTTGAAGTCATAAAAATGACAGATTAAGAATAAATCTATATTAAAATTAATACAGTTTAAATTGCGACACGAGGTGTTTACCTTGTCATCAAGCAATGTTATATAATTGCCTGATGACGAGGTAAAAATCTCTAAACATAGAAATTTCTGTGTCGCAATGTAAACTACATTAATTTTAAATAAAAAACAAATTATATATATATATATATATATATATATATATATATATATATATATATATAGTTGTATGTTATTTTTAAGTTTTTCTAGTTTCAATGTGAAATTCTGATTATTCAATCGTATTTTAAAACTGCCTTCAGTTCATCCTAAGTATATTTTTATCTTTTACTTCTGCTCTGCGGATGACACCTTCGGTTTTACATACTCCTTCAAGCGTAAATTTCTTTTTATCTCTGTAGTTACATTTTTCATTAACCGTATTTTGCTGTATGTTGTTTTATTTTTGTTTGTTTTTTGTTTTTTGTTTTTTTGGCATTTTGCCTCTTTATGTAATTTTTCTAAATTATAAGTACAGCTATAACTTCTTCTTCTTCTTCTTCTTCTATGTGCCCTGTCCCTTCAGGACGTAGGCGATCACGGATCTCCACGTCTTTCTATCCCTTGTGGCTCTTAGTATGTTTGTTCCTATTGCTCCTGGCAACCCCCGTTCCGTCATCCACCTGATCAAACCCTGCAAATATGTTATCCGCTGCCTTCCTCTGTCTCTCCTTCCTTCTATCTGTCCAGTCAGTATCAGGTTCTCCAGGCTCTCCTTCCTCATTGCATGTCCCAGGAATTTCAGTTGTCTCTTCCTGATGCTCAGCATCAATTTCCTTTTTGTTGCCATTCTTTCTAACACTTCGTCGTTGCTTGTATGCTCAGTCCACGATATCCGTAGCATCCTTCTGTAGAACCACATTTCGGCCGCTTCCAGTTTTGTTTTCATTTTCGATGATATTGTCCAGCATTCACAGCCGTATTGAAGAACTGACATCACGTAGCAATCTAGCACTCTTTTCTTCGTTTCTATTGAGATTTTCCTGTGTATTAGTATTTTGCTCATCTTCTGGAACGCGTCCTTTGCCATGCCAATTCGCCTTCGGATCTCCGTGTCGCACTTACCATCTCCTGTTAGAACACTTCCTAGGTACTTAAATTCTTGGACTTGTTTGATTCTGTTATCCCCTACCTGTATTTGGCATTTTGGGTTGTATCTTTTGCTGATGACCATGCACTCAGTTTTCTTAAAGTTTATTTGTAGTCCTTTCTTGTCACTCTCCACTGCTACTTTCCATACGTTCCATTGGTTCTCTCAGATCTTTTAAGAACAACACAATCTCTTCTGGATTCCGCTATTGGCCGACATCTTTTGGACAATCAAGTGTGTGTCTCGGCAGATGAGGACAGCTGGTTTACTGTCTTGCACAGCGCTCGGTCTACACATCATCTACGTATTTTGGAAGCAATTTGCTTGAAAATTCAACAGCCGAGCCTGTGCAGACAGAAAGAGCGGTTTTTAAGCTCCTTACAATTGCTGGTGAGTCTTTGAGTGTAACATTTTTTCACTTTTAAACACTCTTATGGAATTACATGTGTACACCCCACTTACATTTTGTATTTTCTTTTTCAATAAATTTATTTTTAAACGAGTTCCATCATCTCCCAGCATTGTAAGTAATTTAATTTATTTTGCCTTGTCCTTTTCCTTAATTTCCTTAAAATTAAAGCCAACATGAACCCTTAATAAGAGTTGGCCGAAAGGTTCCTCGGGTTTAAATAATATGACGTCTGTTTTTTTTAAAGCCATTAGTAATTTCTGTTGGTACAAATCGTTATTTATATATATATATATGTATTCATTCTTCATTTGTAAACGAGTTATTACGCTACCTCGGTTTGTACCATGTCGTTTCTTCAGGCGATTTGCAATAACTGATTTTACCGGGGGTTTTTTTAAAGAGCGCTCTCGTAACGGAGATTTTTCGAACGTTCAATTTTTAAAATTAGAAATGATAACCTTTTCATCCATGGTTATATATACTCTGGAAGAATGGTAGACTTTGAAAAACAGTAGCTACTCTGGCATGTACACATCGCCCATTCAGTAATGAATTCGAGCACTCTGGCTATTGAGCGTGTATAATGATAATATATGCGCTAAAAAGTCTGCCTTCTTCTACCGAGTGCCTATAGTCCAGAGGTAGAATCGCCGACTGACGCCAATTCGGTCTTGTTTCAATCCTGGGTTAAAAGCAATCGGAGTCTAACCTTACTGATGAGCTGTGATACAGCGAAACTGATCTGTATGCGGATGATTATATATATATATTAACCCCTACTTACTCATCTCACATCAAATCAGATATTTGAAAATACTTCTTGAATAGACCGAGTATTTTTTATGAACAGCTTTATATATATATATATATATATATATATATATATATGGGAGGTGTAAATACAAAAAATCAGATTTTTGTGTATTTTTTTTTTGTGTGAAAAGACATATCCTTTCAAAATCGATAATTCTCTGTGTGTGGGAAAATCACAAAACAGAATATGCAGCAAAGATTAAGAAAAAGAAAATGAACACCAAAAAATAAATCCAAATTCGCAGCCGTTCGGAAATCGCGCCAAAATGCTGAAGTGCTCTTTCCGTTGTCTCCGTAAGATGACGTTATCAATACAGCTGGTCGAATGGCATCAAGCATATTGAAGTCTGTTCGCTGAAAGAACGCGAAACTGATACCAAAGCTGGTCTATAGAAAGAAAGTTGAGGGGAAGAGGCTTTTTGGTTTGAAGAAAAGAGAGAAAACAGAAAAAGAAATAACGAACGATAGAGAGAGAATAATGAAAGAAGAAAAGATGAAAGAATGTATCCGGTATGAACAATAAATCAAGATGGAAAAAAGAGGAAAAAGAGAAATACAAAAGATGAGAGGTTGAATAATATAAGACGGAAGGTTGGATAATAAAAGACGACTGAGATTAAATATAAATGCAAAGAAAGACACAAACAAATGCAAATGAAAAGGTAAAAGAGGAAAGGGAAGAAAATGATAGAATGGAGTGAAATTAAAAACCCAAACACAGAGGTAGAGAAGTGATTTTCAAAGCGCTGCTGTGACCAAAGACCAAAACTATGGGGCACACAGTAAGAATCGAACTCGCTACTCAATTGTAGCGAGACAAGCTTGAAGTCGAAGTGACCTATTTGGTGATTTTCTAAGCGCTGCTTAGATGCGGCACAAGGTCGAAAGTATGGAGCTCCCAGTGAAGATCGAACTCCCTACGCAACTGTAATGGTTACGAGGAGGATAAGCTTGCTAATCACTGTACACGCGTAGGTACTTAACAGAAGTTGATAGAGATGATATAGACAAATATATAGAAAGTCAAGAGTAAAGCAAGAGAGTTGATTTTCTAAGCATCGCTTAGATGTGGCACAGGGCCAAAATTATTAGGTACCCAGTGTGGACTGAACTCACTACTCAGTTGTAATAGGTTCTAGTGAGATAAGCTTGCTAACCCTTACACCACGTCGACGTGTCCAAAGAGAGAATTGCTTGTGTAAAGAGATAAATATCGGGAGAGCGTGAGAGGCGTGAAAAGAGACGAGAAAAGAAAACCAAATCTAAACAGCATGATAAATATAAACTTAGATGGACATGTATATAAAAAGAGAAACGCCAAAAAGAAGCCAAAAGTCTATCGACAAAAAGATGTTACGTACAATTTGAAGAAAGAAAAGACAGAGTTGAATAAAGAAGCTAAACTGAAAACCGTTAGCAGATTTTTGTTGATATGGAAGCAAAGATAAAGTTGTACACAAAGGTTAAGAAAAATGTGTTCGTTTATGAATGGCAAAAAAATTGGAAAAGCGATGAAGAAAGAAAAAAATCAGCTTGAAAAGCACTTTCAATATAGACATTAGTTAACAGATTACTGACTCACAAACACTCCACTTGCATACTATGAATATTTGTGAAACTTGTCTGGCCATTATGTCGTGGCGAGAAATGCTACTTGACCATCTGTTCACAGTCATCGGCTTGTGTCCAATACCGTATTTCCTTCTTTTTTTTTAATTTTATTTTATTTTTTCTCGCCATCTTGTTTCTCTTCGGCGATAAAGTGAGCGCAGGGTTTAAGGGTGAACGAGAAAAGTGGATACTTTTAACTTACACACCAAATATATATATATATATATTTTTAGCCTGTACTGGTCAAAACTGACGGCTGGAAAAAAAAGCGAGAGTTCTATAAAAAAAATTAAAGTTAAAAAACATGATATTAAATTAAAAAATATAAGATCAAGCAAAGCACACGTAGTACTACATATTTTAAAGAAATAGTTGTCAAAAAAGAATGGGGAAAAAAACAAAATGGCCGACAAAAGTAATCTTTTTATCCAACCATTTTAGCTATTCCATTTTTTTTTTCTTTGTTTCTATACTTTTATTCCCTTAACGCTAATTTTATATTCCTATTTCTACGATTTACGTGTTTTATTTTATATCATTTTTCTTCTACTATTTTTTAGTTAAGGAGCGATAATTCTGGCCACTCCAGTACTTCAATTTCAGGCCATGAACGTAGGGACAAATGGTCGGTGCAAAGGACATGTGTTCACATCTCAATGTCACTTCTCTCTTAAAAGAAGTGATCATGTGATTCTGTGACGCGAGAATGAAACATTAATGTACACAACATATCGATATACACTTGTCATAAGCGCGTATTCACGCAATCTGGTTTCTTTTACCAATTGAGAGAAATAAAATAAATCGATTGAAACATATACATGCATCCTTGTATTCAGTCCCGCATTGCTGGTTACACTAAAAAAAAAAAAAAAAAAAAAACTCCTCTCCTTTTCTCTCTTCTCTTTTCTCTTTCAATTCCTTTGCGCGATATTTTGAAATATAAGTTGGTACCTCCACTCATTCGCTGAAAAACCAGCATAGCATGATGTTAAAAGGCCCCAAACTTAATACAAACAAAGATTTATAGTCAAAATGTTTATGTTATTTTTAAGCGGACAGATGAAACTATTTTATAATTATTTTATTAAATTTTTGAATCCTTTCTAACACTTTCGAAATTTTGTTTAAAAATCTTGTTTATTATTTTCGTCAACGAATGAAGATTTCTTACACGAGTTTACTACGGCAAACACAATATTACACAACGCACTGTTTTGTTGGTGAAAAACATTAATTTCATTAAATTCTTGCAAAAATCAAATAATGGTTGGATTTTGATGAAACCTTCATGACTTATTCACAAATGACTGAAAGTATTTTTAAAATGATTATTTTTTATAAAATCTTGGTATATATATATATATATATATATATATATATATATATATATATATATAGTGCGTGTGTGTGTGTGTGTGTGTGTGTGTTACCCTATCGCCAATTAATTTTCTAAAATTTCTAGAAATTGACAACTGGACCGAAATTTTGTTTAATTAATTAAATGCAGGACTTCTTAGGGAATGTATTTTTTTTTTTTTTACAGATGCTCTATTTTAGTAAATCTTCTCTGAATAGTGAAAACAAAAATGTAATTAAACTATGCTATTTTTATTTAGGCAAATTTTGAAGTAAACAATATATATTAAGTATAGGATAGTCTGAAGAGAAAAAAATTTAATGAATAATGAATTTTTATAAGAATTGTTTTCATTTTTATGCTTTAATTATAATAACTTATAAAATTTCAAAAATCTATTACAATTTCTTTCAGTCATCTGCCCAATTAGGTTATTAAGTTAATAAGTGAAGACTATATTTACTAATCGAAAATTGAAATGCTTTATATAAATTTTAACGCACCAAAATTTTTAAAATCTTTTAAACATTTTTTGTATGTGCAAATATCTGGGTTTTTTTTTTTGGTTTTTTTTGTTTGTTTTTTTTTGGGTTTTTTTTTTTTTGGTGGGCAATACGTGCCATATCACTAAAGGGTCACGTGTTTCAAGGTTTATTCCCCTTATGAAACGTTAACATAAATTTAATAAATTTGTCAATTATGTTCAACCATATACTTTGCCAGATACGTAAATGGTTAATGAGAAGCCTGTCATCGCTTCCTTAAAAAGTCAGAAATCAGAGATCAGAGATCAGTGATTAAGAAATAGATTTATTCTAAATTTCATGACATAAAAAAGTAATATTTGTTTTAAATCAGATGAATTTAACAGTAAATTTTCTAGTTTTCCAAAAATAACATGTCACATTTTATTTTTACAAGATTTTTAAAACCGAGAATTAACTTTTGTTTACAAATATGTCAATCGCTAAAAAATGGCCGAAAAATTGAAAAAAAATCTTAAAATCTCAAAATCTTAGAGTTTAATCAATGTTTAATCAATGTTTGAAATCCACTAAAGTATTTTGCTTACTGGAAATAGTAAATTCAATCCTTTAGCTTCCAATTAAGCTAAAATTAAAGCTTCAAGAAAACATTTTTTTTATTTAAAACAAAATTAATTTAAAGTTTATGTATCGAAAATAAGTAAAGGTACCTAAATATACGTATATAAAGAGTGATGTGAGCTAACTTTTATTTGTTCAAACATTAACACATTCACATATCTATGATTAAAATCATTATGCCTGTATGTAACCGCTTTCTAAGATCAGTAGTGAAGAAAGACTTTGAACGAGCGAAATCAGAGGATTTTGGCAAAGATCATACTTCTTTGAACATTGTGGAGTGGCGTTACAGAACCACAACCAAAGAAAGGTACTAAATACCAGAAACCTCATTACTTGAAGACTGCCAACAGCGGAAAGAACTAAAATGAATATTACATATATCACGAAAAGAAATCAATGATATAATTAAGATGTTAACATTCAAAACCACATGAGAGTTTTGAAAGAAGGATTTTATTAATTTCACCCGAAGCAGTACTACCTGCTCAGTTAATGAATGCTAATGGTTTCCTTATAAGGAAACGGCTAATTTTACCATTACCATTATCTATCTAACCAGACATAGCCGTTTCTATCTATCTATCTATCTATCTATCTATCTATCTATCTATCTATCTATCTATCTATCTCAATCTTTATATATATATATATATATATATATATATATATATAGTAGCAGTATAGCCCGGTGTTGCTCGGGTGTAATGAAAGCTTTAAAACTAATCCATGGTCCTGGAGCTCAGACTCTTTGGATGTTGGCACGAAAGACTAAAAAGTAATAGTTTCCAGTTAAAGCGAAACCGTAGAATGAAAGAAAAATGAATGGATATAAATCAAATTTTCATTTTCTGGTATCGATATCAAATTTTCTGCACTATTGTAAGAACTGCAACCTTGAAACTTCTGAATATCGTTTCTTATCTCTTTGTCTATGAATGTATCAAATTTAAAATTGGACCACTCCTTCTATAACCCGATTTTTTCGATTATCGATTTTCGATATTTATCGGGGGTACCGCGACACAAAATCTAGCTAAGAACACTCGCAGACGCTTATAGTACAACTGTGTAAATTTTTAAGAAAATCGGTTCAGCCGTTTCGGAGTCTATAGGTAATGGGCGCACACACACACACACACACACGCACACACACACACACACACACACACACACACACACACACACACACACACACAGAGACAAAGTTCCATTTATAAATAAGTTTAGAGTTAGATAGATATATATCCTAGTCTATTAATATCTATCTATCTATCTATCTATCTATCTATCTCAATTATGTCGTCTGTTCACACTCCGCTCTCTATGCCAACGAAAGCTAAAGAAAGAAAGTCAAGCGGCGGCAGAAAGAGCCACGTTTGACAGCAAGGCTTCAACTACAGCTGCAGTAAGAAAGTGAATCAACAGGCGCAGGGTGTTAAGCGTGAAACTAAGGAAACTACAGACAGACAATAAAAACATTAGGCTTAAGGCTCTTTATTCTAGATTTAATGGATTAAAGCTTTTTCCTGAATATGGTAGTATAGTAACAGTCATTTACACCCTTAGCCCGGTTGGTATAGGCTTGGGCGCAGTGAAAACAAGGCCAGTAACAAACTGAAAACAAAGACAAGACGAAATATTCTAGACATAAACTATGAAGAAAAAATCGGCGCCATTCTACTTTTTGCACCCAACTCAAAATACTATATGTTTATTCCACGCACACTGAAAATTGTATTATGACATTTAAATTGAAATCATAACAATTTCTAGATGTTCAATAAATGAACATTGAAAATTCTCTTTCGGCTTCTTGCTTCCCAGTCAACTTTGATCTTCAAAAATTTAAATGCAGTATCAACTGTTATCTACTGTTACTCTTCTATTGTTCTTGCTTCTTAATAATGTTTCTGTTTTCTAATTCGTTCACATCAAGTAAGTTCCCATATCTTAATGGCTTTACTGCCTGAAATGGGGTGAGTTTGATTATAAAAAAACAAAAAATAAATAAATTTTTCCTCACCGGAAGCACAACACATTCCGTCTTCTGAAATGAACTAGAGTTTTATCCCTTTTTCCTGTTTAGGAGTGAATTTCCTGCTGCTTCTAAAGACTTTTCATTTTTTTTTCATACTCTGTAACGCCTTGCCGTCTCAGTGACATTGTTGCCTTGCCTGGGATGAATTGATCAAACAAAATACATGTTCAGGTCAGTTAATGTATGCTACTGGTAAAATGTAACCCACTACCTGCCGCACGATCGGGTTATCGGCAACTAAACTGGTTCCCCCACCAGGCTTTTCTTGTGAGGAAGATGGCTGGACTCACAGCAGGATTAAGAATAACACCTGCCATATGTCTAATGAATCCTTCTAATAGCCATTTGGCACAGGTACAGAGATGTAGAAATACCTGGCTTAATGTCCAGGTTCGCAGTTAGTTCACTGGGAGTCGAGATGCTTCTTTGACTCTCAGTAAATTCTCGTGTCACAGTGGCTTTCCTGCCTTGTATGGGGTGTAATGTTTTTTTTAAAATTTAATGCAAATTCAAGAATCAATAATATTAAACATGATGTAAATTCGTGGCGAATTAATGCCAAAAATCGTGTATTTTAGTTTACACTTAAATTTGGTTTGTTGCTCTTTCCATTAATTTGATTTTCAATCTGTATCTTTGCTACATAGTTTAACACGATTTGTAGTGTCTGAAGGTGCTGAATCAGCGTTTGAGTTAGTTAAGTGCCATACACGCTTGGGCGATCATGTCTCGAAAGAGACTGGGTAGAAGATTTTCTCGCAGTAGGTTGCCATCACTTTCTGTGGTAGACTGGTCGCTAACCAAAGCCATAGAACCTAATCTGTTCTTTAACTCATAGGTGGTGAGAGAATCGACGGATTAATATCTTTTACAAGGGTATGAGCACGTAAGTGAATGCAATGCATTCAGCTGGAATTTGAACTCGGCTCTCAGATTTCTCGTTCCAGGGGGATATCCACTCCACCGCAAAAGTATAAAAGCGTCAAATCAATTTACCCCTGTAAATTAAATAAAAGATACAATCTGATAATTATCCAGATCGGTAGATAACTGACGAAGGTCATTGACAAAAAACAACAACAAAAAAACGCCGAAATGTTGTGATAACGGCAACAAAAATGAGGACATTAGTCAGTGTGTAAATAATGCCAATGAATTCTTCTTACGCTATTCTTGTGATGTTGATTCTTGCTTCTTTCATTGAACCAGATCAATGGATTGATTTAAGACTGAATCCGTGATCACTAAGTAATGTGCATGCATTTAACCAACGTTTATCCACTAAGCTAATAAAGTTGTGAAATTCTGCAACCTCACGCGTATTCCAATCAATGTTTGGGTGTTCGGAATGTAATTACTTAATCTACTGCTACGAATTATGGGATCAAACAATGAAAACAGAACTAATGTTCAAAGACAGGAAACTGCATCTAGAAGTAGTTTATCATCTCTTCTGTTTGGCTGTGCTTAGTTAATAGAGAAATAGTAAAAAACAGAATGTGAGTTTCTTATAAGCATACGGAAAGCACGATAGGGTAACATATTGTGGGTCTGATTGAGGAATGGGAGAGTCGAGTTCGAATTCCGGTTCGAGTTCATTACATTCACTTACGTAGGAAAGGTATGACTCGGACTATTCTCCTTCCCAGCTATAGGTAAATAGTAGGACAGACTGGCTTCTACCGCAGAACGAAATGGCAAACTACTCAATTCCCATCTCTTGTCCATTTGAATCCAGTCCATCCCTCGTCTTTTCCCCCATCACCTCGTGTATCTTGTTCTTTTCCTTTCTTACTCTACCCTCGTAACTGTCTTCACATTGGTATTCCCATTCTTCTCTTGCCCTTTCTCCGACATCCCCTGTAGCTGGTTCGTCTTTCGTTTCGCTCTTCTTCTGCTTAGACTTTCACTCTTCTCTTATATAGTGGCGGTACCGCCTTGCTTAGGGTGAAACATTTAAAAAAAACCTGCAAAGTATGCTGCCTAGTCAGTCATGACTCGAAAGAGACATGTTCGCCCAAATGTGTGTCACGTATGGCATTTAACTGACTGATTGATAAACATACGCTTGAAAACTGAACAGAACGTTCCACCATCTACAGGAATCATTCAACCAGAAATGTCAACCTTTCATTTTTATATCGCATATAAAAGAAAATGTATTTTGCCTATCAGCAGACAAAGACAACTGTTGTCACAAAATGAGGAACTAGCCAGTCAGTAAAGTGCCACATGTGATACACCCTTCGACGATCATGTCTCAAAAGATACATGAATGACTGGGCAAAATTGTTTCCCTCAGTATGTTGCCATTACACCTGCGTTAGACCGGTTGCCAACTAAGGCTATAGAATCTAATATGTTCTGCTATTTAACTCATAGCTGAAGGGAGAAGTGACGGATTAATACCTTTCCCAAGGGTATTAGTGCGTGAGTGAATGCAACGAATTCGACTGAAATTCGAACTCGGCTCTCCGATTTGTCGTTTCGAGCCGATATCCATTGCACTACCACAACACCAAAACTGACCACAGAAATATTTGGGTTGTCTGGTGGAATATGAAAAACATCGTCCATTACATGCCAAAAGGAAAACGGAAGGACAATCATTGCAGACATTTATTGCCAGCAACTTGATTAGGTAAATGAAATATTATGTCGAAAGTTTTCTGATAGAGAAAAGGTTTTTATAATTATTCCCCTAAGCGGTAATACCTCGACGTGGGGTAATGGTTGACAAGCTTCCTCTGATAGAATCATTGCAATCGAGTAGTGAGTTCAATTCTTACTGGGGGTTCCATGCTTTCGGCCTTGTGCTGAGAAAATCACCATTCACATAAGTGGTATAAAATAATTCGTCAACATTCTGCTTTACTTAAGCGGCATAAAATCAAATGTCATATATATATATATATATATATATATATATATATGTTTTAATTTCATAGACATTCTTGGTCTAAAATAGTTAAATATCACGTAGCAAACAAAGTGCCCAAGTGTCAATCGTTCATCCGAATTATAATTTTTCATAGTAAAAGTACCAGCAATACATTCTGGGGTGAAACTTGCCAGCAATACATTTTTGTAAATGAAATTACTAACGCTCACAACAAAATTACTTTTAAGTATTAAATGATATTTTGAAAGATGATGGGTGTTTACTGGAATTCGACAATCCTGACACTTAAAAATTTGACACTTAAATCCGAAGACGCATTTAGGTAGCGAAAAATGCCTTTCTAAAGCTAAGCAAATAATTTAGAAACAGGAAACAAAGCAAAGAGTACTGAACTGTTGAGTAATGTCAGTCCTCCTATATGCCAGCGAATGCTAGGCAATCTCCTCACAGATGAAGAAGTGACTTGAAGCAACAGAAATGTGGTTCTACGGAAGGTTGCTGAAAATATGACCGAACATGTGAGCAACGACAAACTTCTAGAGAAAATGGAAACGAAAAAGGACCCTTATACTTAACATCAGGAAGAGACAATTGAAATTTTTAGGGTATATAATGAGGAAAGAAGGCTTGGAAAATTCACAGGACAGATTGAAGGTAAGAGGGACAGATGAGAGTTTGTATGAATATATAACGGAATAGGGTTTGGAAGTTAGTAAAAATTTTAAAAAAAAACTTAAGAGCTAGAAAAGACAGGAAATTGTGGGGTGCCATGATCGTCAGTACCCAGAAGTGACACATAGAAGAAGTTACATTACAGTTCTTGCCTTAGAGAAATGATTATTGCACTCATCTCGCAAGCCATGAGGGTGTGATATGGCGAAAACCGTTTAAACATTCAAAGTGTCTATAATTTATGAAATGCTGTCAATGAAAAACAAAGACACTTACAATTCAATTCCATCTTTCTCTCTCTCTCTCTCTCTCTCTCTATATATATATATATATATATATATATATAAATGGGGTGGGTAAGCCAATATGCGATTCAATTTCAAGAAACCAAATAAATTCATTTAACATAAAATACCGGTGTGTTTATGATCTGGGAAATTTCCTGTAATTTGAGAACGCAGAACGTTGCAGAAAAAAACTTCTAAATAGGGTATGAAAGATCGCATTCCAACTTCAGTTTCAGCCGCCCAGATTGTAAAAAGGACGGCACCCATCCCCTCTTTTCTTCTTTAAAGCAGTTCAAACATCACTGACCCAAGTCTCTTGATACTGGTAAGAACAAAACCTGATTTGTTGGCCAATTTTACAACTGAAATTATTCTATCAACCCCAGAAAAGTCATTTCATTATGATCTACCAAGTAAATAATAGAATATATTTATTTTATTATTATTTATATATCTAATCTAACCTTATATAATAAATGGAATTCTGTGTGTATGTCTGTGTGTATGTGTCCGTTACCTATAGACTCCGAAACAGCTGAACCGAATTTCTTGAAAATTTACACGGTTGTACTATAAGCGTCTGCGAGTGTTCTTAGCTAGATTTTGTGTCGAGATATGCCGGATAAATATTGAACATCGATAATTGAAAAAATCGGGTTATAGAAGGAGTGGTCCGATTTTAATCAAATTTGATATACTCATAGACAAAGACATAAGAAACAATATTCAGAAGTTTCAAGGTTGCAGTTCTTACAATAGTGCAGAAAATCGATAATATATATATATAAGGCAAGATGTGTGTGTGTGTGTGTGTGTGTGTGTGTGTGTGTGTGTGTGTGTGTGTGTGTGTGTGTGTGTGTTTATCTGCCTGTATGTCTGTATTTTTTTCAGTCCTTTTATTTTAGTTTTTGCTTCGGGTTTGGCTCTAAGTAGGTATAATTGTAGTTCTTAGTCTCAGCCATGATACCATTTACTCAGAGGACTTATTCAGCCTTCAAAATTCAGTTTACGACTAAAAAATCTCATTTAATATCGATACCAGGAAATCAAAATTTGACTTACATCCATTCATTTTTCTTTCAGTATAAGGTTTCGCTTTAACTGGAAACAACTATTGCTTGTTAGTCTTTCGTGCCAACGTTCAAAGAGTCTGAGCTCCAGGTCCATGGATTAGTTTTAAAGCTTTTATTACACCCGAGCAACGCCGGGCTATACTGCTAGTTATTAATAACACGCAACAATAATTTTCTGCCCAGGTCATTTTAAAAAAGTTATTGTTATTGTTGCTAATAATTAATTGTATTAGAACAATGCTCAAAGATAGTTTTGCTCGGTAGGAAGTCATGGTAAATGACATTCATTCAGAAGCGAAATCGACGCTCTTGCCTTGTGAAACAATTCCACAGACATTTTTAGACACAAAAGAATAATAACGCAAGTGCAAATAAATACTTTTTTGATAAATGTTCTGATAAATTCTCCTTTATTGAACTTACATTTTATTACCTGGACCCCAAATCAACTCTCAGTTGTATATCTGTCCTCGAAGACAGAGCGCGGCTCAGTTGTAGTTCTGTTCGAGGACAGAGATGCATGTGAGAAAAATTATAATGTGTAGATGCCCGGTCCAAGGGAGCAGTGTCCCGAGGCCTTGCCACCCCATTGCACCAGAGGGGTGGACCAGGTGCTCGTTAGCTGGTCCATCCCTCTGGTCGCTTCTGCAGTCGGCACTTGGATAGGTTTTACAGTGAACAACTGCATTTCTGAATCTCTTTTTGATAGTTGTATAGTCGATTTGATTTTTAGTTTCCCCTACTGAGTTTCTTTATGTCTATAATCGGCTTGGATGTTCTTGGAGTCAGATACCTAGTCATTCATCGTGCATCATATATTTGAGTCATTTCACCTTCTCAGGCTTTTCATCTGGCATTGTTATTGGTCATGACCTGGCATCTCACTTTCAGTCATTTTCCCACATCTGTAATGTAGCTTCTCCGTGACTTTTCTATAAATATTTGCATATATGACGAACCCTCTTCTATGAGACCTAGACTTTATGAATATAATCGCAGTCTTACATTGGCGGCAAGGCCTCATCATTTACACTTGAAATGGCTAGATGTAACCGTAAGTTCTATGCAAACAGTTTCTTTTCTCGCACTTCTCACTATTAGAACTCTCTTCCGGCTTCTAGCTTCCCAGTCAAGTTTGATCTTTACAAGTTCAAATGCAATGTCAATCGTTATCGTTTGTCTTCTTAATTCTTTTCATTCTCTCTCTTTAATAGCAAGTGTTAATTATGACGGTAAACTACATCCGGCAGCAAGGACTCTAGTCGAGAAATTGAAGGTTTTGGGGCGTGTGGAACCACCTCTTAGTTGTTGTTGTTCCCAGGTCCATCATAACGATGTGGTAGCGCCAAAAAAAAAAAACATCATAAAAATATATAAATACTAAAATTACCAGCAATATATTCTTATCTAGTAAGATTACCAGCAATACCTATTTATAGTAAAATGATAAAATATTTTTAAAGCAAAATGGCCATCAATGAATTTTATAGCAAAATGACCAACAACATATTTTATCTGTAATTAGAGGCATACAATTTTGCCGGTGGAATTCAATATAATATATTTGAATAGTTGAAATGGCTAGATGCAAATATAAGTTCTGTATTAGAAATTTCTTCTTTCACACTTCTTGTAAAGCTCTCTTCCGGCTTTTGGTTTCCACTCAAAAATTTAATGCAATGTCAGTCGTTATCTTCTGTCTTCTTAATTTCTCACAGACGACAAAATCAAAAACAGACAACGCGCATGGTCGAAATTAAAAATGAAAAACATGGTGCTAAGTTACCCATCGCACCCTATGTATGTATGTGTGTGAGATAGATAGATAGATAGATAGATAGATAGATAGATAGATAGATAGATAGATAGATAGATAGATAGAGCGAGAGGTGTAGGCACCAAAAGTTTGGGTGTTATTAAGCCGCACTCGATATCCGAAGTTTGTATGAACTTTTTCTAGCTACTCTTTGTGAGTAATATTGATTATGAGTTTGTTAGAAACATACCCAAGAGGACTATTCTGAAGGCTGAAACCGAATATTAGTTGAAGTAACCTTTCCAAACAGAAATACTGCGAATTTTCGTATAGTCACTAGTGGATGTTATTTTCACAAAACTCAGAGTAGAAACAACATGTGATCCTTTAATTTTATTTATTGCTATAAACATTCATACACGCATTTATGCATTCACATACGCACCGATATGCAGACACGCACACACACACACACACACACACACACACACACATATATATATATATATATATATATATATATATATAATCTAAAATTATATCGGAGATCGAATGGTTGTAAATATAAACAGTTGAACATAGGAATCAACATTGCATAGTGACTGACTGTATACGAATACATATTCACATATACATACACGTACACGTACACTGAAAGCCGTACAGACACATACACCCATCGAGTAACAATTATCAGCTAGAAAAATGAAGCAAGAATTTTGGTTATGGTTGCTTATAATCTGAAAAGGCATAAATCTACATAATAATATTTCTCAAAAAATATTCAATCATAACTGCCTTCCAGACTGGAATGACTGTTAAAATATGTTGTTACACTCATTCTCAGACTTGACAAGAGTCATAACGTGCGCGTACGCACTCACTCACACACACACACACACACACACACACACACACACACACACACACACACACACACACAAAGACACGCTTAGAAATATATATATATATATATATATATATATATATATATATATATATATGTTGTGGGGAGTTACCCACTTAATAATGGACTCTTCTTTGCATATATTAACCGAGAGTTAATTACTCTCAAGTACAGGGCAGGGGCGACAGAGACATTGGATTCCAGTACGACTTCAGTTTAGCTCAGCCAAGTCTGTCTGTCTGTCGGTCACTTGTAGCCAAGCTGTTATTAATCCTTTTCTTTGTATCTCTTTGTATCTCTTGTTGACGTAATATATGTTCTTGTTGACTCATTATTTTATGGTCCCATACAGGGTCTATATCAATATATATATATATATATATATATATATATATATATATATATATAAACCCCAGGAACCTTTCGGCCAACTCTTATCAAGAGTTCTCGTTGGCTTTAATTTTAAGGGAATTAAGGAAAAGGACAAGGCAAAATAAATTAAATTACTTACAATGATGATGGAACTCGTTTAAAAATAAATTTATTGAAAAAAAGACACATAAAATGTAAGCTACCCTCTACCCGCGGCAATTCCCGAGGAGTTATTCCTGGAATGTATGCGATTGGCAACTGAGGGGGTCGAATTTAGCTTTGACGGGACAATGTTTGCGCAGACGGACGGTGTTGCTATGGGTAGTCCTTTGGGTCCTGCCCTTGCGAATATTTTCGTGGGATTTCCTGAGCGTCTGCTATTTGAGAGGGTAGCTGAACCTTTGATATATCAGAGATATGTTGATGATACCTTCTCTTTCTTTGACAGCGCCATTGATGCTGAACATTTTTTGGTTCAGCTAAATTCTTTACATCCTTCCCTTCAGTTTACCATGGAGATTGAAAGGGATGGATGTCTCCCATTTTTAGATGTCCTTGTTCAGCGGCGGGACGGTGCTTTCGTGACTTCTGTTTTTCGCAAACCAACTTTCACAGGTTTGTATACTAATTGGAAATCGTTTGTCCCTAAGTCTCGTAAACTGGGTCTGATAGAAACCTTGGTTCACCGTGCCTTGAATATTTGTTCTCCTGAATGTTTAGAAAGCGAATTAATTCGCTTGCAGGAGATTTTCGAAGGCAACGGGTACCCGGTTAATGTGGTGAAACGGGTAATTGATCGCAAGATCAAACCTTATAAAGGACCTAAGCTTGAAGGACCTAGCCGCTGTCCCTTGTATCTGAAAATACCCTGGCTTGGTAGAAGATGTCAAACTGTAGCCGACAAAGTTTCGGCATGTGTTTCGTCCTGTTATTTTGCGGTCCAGTTACGCGTTGTTTTTCAGACTAGACCTGTGTTTCCTTCCTTCAGTAAAGATAGGTTGTCCTATTTTCGAAAAAGTTCCATTGTTTACAAATTTAAATGCTGTTGTGATGCGGCATACATAGGACGTACCGATCTGAGGTTGGAGACGCGGGTTTCACAACACGTCCCCGCTAATATACGTTCCAGTGGCTCTCTCAGACCTACAAGAACAACACAATCTCTTCTGGATTCCGCTATTGGCCGACATCTTTTGGACAATCAAGTGTGTGTCTCGGCATATGAGGACAGCTGGTTTACTGTCTTGCACAGCGCTCGGTCTTGCACATCATCTACGTATTTTGGAAACAATTTGCTTGAAAATTCAACAGCCGAGCCTGTGCAGACAGAAAGAGCGATTTTTACGCTCCTTACAATTGCTGGTGAGTCTGTGAGTGTAACATTTTTTCACTTTTAAACACTCTTGTGGAATTATATGTGTACACCCCCCTTACATTTTATGTGTTTTTTTTTTAATAAATTTATTTTTAGACGAGTTCCATCATCTCCCAGCATTGTAAGTAATTTATTTTGCCTTGTCCTTTTCCTTAATTCCCTTAAAATTAAAGCCAACGTGAACCCTTGATAAGAGTTGGCCGAAAGGTTCCTCGGGTTTAAATAATATGACGTCTGTTCTTTTTAAAGCCATTAGTAATTTCTGTGCGTACAAATCGTTATATATATATATATATATATATATATATATATATATTAAAAAAGGATTAATTCAAAGATGTTGAATAGCCATTTCGATATGAAGATCCCCACGGGGGACGACACATCACCTCAGCAACTGAAAAAACCTTTCAGAAACCCTGTTGCTGAGGTGATGTGTCGTCCCCCGTGGGGATCTTCATATCGAAATGGCTATTCAACATCTTTGAATTAATCCTTTTTTAATATATATATATTTGCTCTGTAATATTTTATTACATGGAGCTCTCTTCCTGTATCATTTTTTAATATTAAAATAAATTTTTAATATTAATTAGGATCGGGTTTTTTGGAATTTACCTTCCTGCTTTTTTCCCTTGGATTGAAGTATCTGAATTAAAATATATATATATATATATATATATATATATATATATTACGAATTCTACATCCGCTGAATAGGTATTTCAGCGAGAAAATTCTCGCTTCTTCAGAAACGATCAAAAACAAAAATTTATTAATTCGAATATGGTACAAAATTTAACATGCCGGTAAGAGCCCCAAAATATATCCATACACAAGAAGTTTTTTCCAAAAAAATAAGAAGGGGGATTAAGAAAGAAAAAATTATTTAAAATTTGTCGTCCAAATATAAAAAAAGGGCCAGAGACAGAGATTCATGGCTCGATATTAAGGAGACTTTTAGATTACGTCTGTATTAAAGAATCAAAAATCAAAATTTAACCGTGTCGCAGAAACGTCTTTAATACAGACATAATCTAAAAGTCTTCTTCTAATATCAAGTCTCTGTCTCTGCCCCTTTGCTTTTTTTATGTCTGGACGACAAATGTTAAATAATTTTTTTTATTTCTTAATTCCCCCACCTTTTTTTTTTTTTTTTTAAAAAGCTTCCTGTGTATGCATATGTTTTAGGGTTCCTTACGGTATGTGAATTTTTTTACCATGTTTGAATTAATAAATTTTTGTTTTTGATCATTGCTGAAAAAGCGAGAATTTTCTGGCTGAAATAGCTATTCAACGAATGTAGAATTCGGAATTTTATACATTATACATTTATACATACTTGGCTCTGTAAATAGATAATAATATTTACATCGAGTCCTAGACCTGGATCATTTTTAATATTAATAGAATTAGTGTAAATAGAATCTGGTTTTTGAGATTTTACCTGTATGCTCTTCCTTTTTTTATTATATATATATATATATATATATATATATATATAGGAACGTTTTGTAATTTGCTTGAATCATTGTGTATATTAGGTGTATGGTTAGGTCTTGAAGGCTATTACAAATAAAGAAAGGTAAAGAAGTTGTTAGGCATTACCTATCCATTATACATTAATATTTCGTGATCAAAATCTCATCTTCAGAATGCTAGAAGAGCTTGTTTTCGAATTTCTCCGTGAACCGTGCCTTTCAACGAATGGTCATCCTTCGCTGCTACTGCTGTCGTTAATTGTAGTGTGTGTGTGTGTGTGTGTGTGTGTGTGTGTGTGTGTGTGTGTGTGTGTGTTAGAGTATTCGCTGAAAGGCGCGGTAATACCCAACAACTTTTTTAGCTTCCTTTATTTTACTAAACGCATTGTGATAGCCTTCAAAACCTAACCATACACTATATATATATATATATATATATATATATATATATATATATATATATATATAATCATTTCTCCCTAAGCAAAGCGAGAGCGCAACTAGTTCGAAAGGGGTTACAGTGAGGGAAAAGACTAAAGAAAAAAGAAAAGAAAAGATGAACTGGATTCAAGCAGATTGAAGTTTCATTTAAATTTTTGTAGATTGCAGCAGTCAGAAAAAAACGGAAAAGAATTTCACGAGCGTGAAATGCCAGAAAAGAAACTGTTGGAGTAAAAGTAGGTGTTACATTTAACTGTTTCACCGGTAGAAAGGGTGAGACCTAGACGCCAATCTAGTAACACGCTTTAATTACTGTGATTGAGATATCAGGGGAATAAAGCTTGCCGGTGCAGTTGACAGGAAAATATTTGTAGAAAAGACAGAAAGAATCCATGTCACGCCGGTGTGAAAGTGATTGAAGTCGAGATGCCAAGTCAGGACCGAATTCATTGCAGTTCTTTCTTTGGATTTTTGGAACATCATGAGGAATATTAGGAGCACCCGACCAGATATGGCAACAGTATTCAATGTATATATGAGAGGTGTAAAGATTAGGCCAGGAAGTCTCAGATTGTGTCTGTCTTTCTCTTAATCGTGCGTGTTTTCTTCTATGAGGCGAACATCTACAACCGAATCGGAAACATCATTCCAACTCAGCCAACAATGTTCTTTCCATTTGGAAATTAAGACAAATGTTTCGTCGTGTCACTTACCCCCAACTCCAGTTTCCATGCTTCAACTGATTAACCTCTTTCTGCTTCTCACTTAGAAATGTGTTTCGGTTTTAATGAAGCCTGAAGTCGGTATTTGATGACAGAGAGTGAATTTCAATATGCTAAGTGCCTTGTTTGCTGCCTTGAAACGTATGTCTCAAGTTTGGTTCGACGGTGAGAAAAGAATATTACTCCTATGAAAGATGTCTACTCAAAAGAGCGATATTGTTAGACGCCTTGTAATAAATCACTGAAAAAGAAAAGTTCTGATTTCACAGGAAAGAAAAAGACCCCCATTTTCTTAAGGTCAGGTTTTTTTTTATATCATCTTCTTTATTTTTCTCTATCCTTTAAATGACTTTGAGCGAAACTGATTCATGAATATATTCTCTCAATTATATGTCTATTAAGTTTATACGTAACACACCAGCAATAACCAGTTATTAATAATAAAAAAATTGAATCTCGTATTTTTCGATATTTCTCGTCTAATAATTTCTTTTCTCGCACTTCTTGCTAGTTGAACTCTCTTCCAGGCTCTTGTTGTGTAAAAAAACATTAAAAATTTAAATGCAAGGACAGTTGTCATCTGCTATCTACTTGAGAACTGTGCTTTTTATTGTCCTTTCATACACCATCAGTAATCTTTTGTGGCCTTATCACCTTGTTAAGGGTGAAATGATTAAAACAAAATGTCATTATATATCAGATGTTCATTTTCTCCGCAATACGTACATCATTTTTAGAATATTGACGATCTTTTACCTGGTGGCGGTCAACGCAATATTGTTGCCTGATTTCGAAAACATTTTTTAATCATTTCATCCTAAGCAAAGCAGGACTGCCACTAGTTCGCATGTGGTTTCAGTGAGAGAAAAGACTGGGTACAAAGGGTATTGAAGAAAGGATAAAAGATAAACAGGAGTCAAGACGATAGAAGATGGCAATTGACGTTGCATTTAATTCTTTGGAGATTGTAGCTATTAGAGAGGCAACTAAATGGAAGAGAATTCCACAGATGAAAAGTGCAAGAAAAGAAACTGTTGAAGTAGAAGTGGTGGTTACATTTAAGTATTTCAACAATAAAAGGGTGAGACCTAAATGCCAATCTAGTAGCACCAAGGAAAAAATCTTGTCAGAGCAGTTGCCATGTATTTCTATAGTAAAGTCATTACATATGTACTAATATCTAAACTTATTTATAAATGTAGCTTTTCTCTCTGTGTGTGTGTGTGTGTGTGTGTGTGTGTGTGTGTGTGTGTGTGTGTGTGTCCGTTACCTATAGACTCCGAAACGGCTGAACCGATTTTCCTGAAAATTTATACAGTTGTACTATAAGCGTCTGCGAGTGTTCTTAGCTAGGTTTTGTGTCGAAAATCGATAATTGAAAAAACCGGGTTATAGAAGGAGTGGCCTGATTTTAATCCAATTTGATACACTCATGGACAAAGACATAACAAACGATATTCAGAAGTTTCAAGGTTGCAGTTCTTACAATAGTGCAGAAAATCGATAATATTTATATATAAAAGGCAAAATGTTTGTGTGTGTGTGTGTTTAACTGCCTGTATGTCTATTTTTTCAGCCCTTTTATTTTAGTTTTTGCTTCAGGTTTGGCTCTAAGTAGGTATAATTGTAGTTCTTAGTCTCAGCCATAATACCATTTACTCAGAGGACTTATTCAGCCTTCAAAATTCAGTTCACGACGAAAAAACTTATTTGATATCGATGCCAGAAAATCAAAATTTGACTTACATCCATTCATTTTTCTTTTAGTCTACGGTTTCGCTTTAACTGGAAATAACTATTGCTTTTTAGTCTTTCGTGCCAACGTTCAAAGAGTCTGAGCTCCAGGAGCATGGATTAGTTTTAAAGCTTTCATTACACCCGAGCAACGCCGGGCTATACTGCTAGTTATACATATAATAATTATGTTTTATTAAAAGAAATTCTGTTTTATCAAAAAAAAATTTCGCTTTAATTTCTCATCACAGTCACTCGTTTTCTGATTTTCAGATCATTTCTCTACTAAAATTACTTGCAATTAAAATTTATAGTGTAACATAAGCAAATCATTTTATATCGCAAATATAATTACCCCATACTTCAATAACATTTGTAATCCTCTTTGATGACTGATAACATTTTTTGTACCCAGTCTTTTCTCTCACTGAAACCCCATGCGAACTAGTGGCGGTTCTGCTTTCCGATATGATGTAGCAGTTACAGTATTTACATTATTCGGACGATTGTCCTTATCTTTGTTGCCATTTGTACGACGTTTCGGCCGTTGTACGCACCGGCCTTCTTCAGGTGCTAGGAATTTCGAACCGATCCCTTTATTACAATTACTAGGGTATATGAACTCAATTCCTTGCCTAGAGCCTCTTCTGGTAGTCATGAGTTACCTTCCTCTAACTCTGTAAGTTACTTGTTCACTACTACTGTAACATGGTATTGATATAAAGGAACTTAAAACTTATAAGAACAAATTTTAGTTTAATATTTGAATAATCTGGAGTTTAGCACCTATTTGTCCTTCCCGCTAAAGTTATTTCTGTCTCAGAAAATTGCTTAAACTAACCAAAGTACTGGTTAAGTATAGATAACGTCAGTAAGTAATGATAAGAAAAGCCAAAACGCTGTCGACCTATACGGGTTCAAATGCAGTCGGTACCAAAATAAAATTGCTAATTATTGCTTCATGTTTTCCACTTTCTCACGAATTAGTGATACCGTTGTTCGAGAAAAAAAAAGGTTTTTCATGAATCTGTTTAACAAATCATTCTTGGTATATATGTAATGATAGGAGTGAATAAAAATTTCAATTTTATATGCAACCATTAAAAATCGTATGTATTCTTTTAATAAATCTTTCCTGTTCTATATGTAATCATTATAATGAATTAAGTTTTTTTTTATTGTATTCGATTAATAAATTTAATAATTATATTTTATAAATATAATTATTAAAAAGAATGAAAGTTTGGATGCATTTATTCAATAAAACCTCTGATATATATGTAACGCATAGAGTAAATAACACATATAAGTATTTGTCTATAGTTCTGAGACAAGGTAGTATTTACACTATTTACATTATTCTGACCGTTGTCTCTATCCTTGTTGCCATTTAAGCAACAGATGGTCCAGTGGCTATAGACGTTGGTTAGTTCCAGTGATTTGACCCAAAGATTTGTGCGTTCAGAACCAGGCTACAGCAGTGATGAATAGGTAACTTAGAGGGAGATAACTCATGACTACCAAAAGATGGTTTACACAAGGAATGAGAATGATATACCTAAGTGATTGTAATAAAAGGTTTGGTTCGAAATTCCTAGGACCTGAAAAAAACCGAAGCATACAACGACCGAAGCATCGTACAAATGGCAACAAAGATGAGGGCAATGGTCCGAATAATGTAAACAGTGTATATATAAGTATTTTTAAAAAACAGATTTGTACTTATGGAATCATTAATCTTTGGTGTATTTATTAGTCCTCCATGTTGCAAATGTAATCATTAGAGACGATAAATGTTTTTATGTATTTACTCAATACATCCTCCTTGTTATATATGTAACCATTAGAAAGAATTAATATTTGGATCTATTCCCTTAATAAATAGTCCATGTTATATATTTAAACATTAAAGTGAATGAATGTTTTTATGTATTTGCTTAATAAATACTCCGTGTTATACATGTTATCATTAGAGAAAATGAATGTTTCGATGTATTTATTCAATAAATCGTCACTGATATATGCGTAATCATCAGAGAGAGCGAATGTATTTTGAATGGACATGCTCAATAAATTCTCCATATTATATATACAATCATTAGTGAGGATTAATTGTTTAAGTATTTACTCAATAAATACCCCATATTATATATGCAATCATTAAAAAGAATGAATGTTTTGATACATTTTATTAATAAATCCTCCATATTATTTATGCAATCATTAGTGAAAATTAATTTAAGTATTTTCCCAATAAATCCTGCATGTTATATATATAATCATTACCGAGAATAAGTGTTTTGATGTACTGACGTAATAAATCCTTCTTGTTACATATGTAATTAATATCGAGAAATAATATTTTGATATATTTGTTTAAAAAAAACCATCACTGTTACACATGTAATCATGAGAGAAAATGTATGCTTTTATGTATTTGTTTAATAAATCCTCCCTGGTGTATATGAAATCATTTGCGAGAATGAATATCTTGTAATATTTCGTTAATAAATCTGCCCTGCTTTGTACGTAATCATTAAAGGGAATAAATGCTTTTATGTATTTGCTTAATAAATTCTCCCTGTTATATATGAAATCATTAGCGAGAATGATTTCATGTTGTATTTCGTTTGTACATCTTCCCTGCTTTATATGCAATCATTAAAAGGAATGACTGTTGTCTGTATTTGCTTAATAAATCTTGCCTGTTATATATGAAATCATTAACGAGAATGAATATCTTGTATTTCGTTAATAAATCTTCCCTGCTTCATACATAATCATTAAAGAGAATTAATGTTTTTATGTATTCACTTAATAAATCCTCCCTCTTATATATGAAATCATTATTAGCGAGAATGAATATCTTGCTGAATTTCGTTAATAAATCTCCCTTACTTTATACGTAATCATTAAAGGGAACAGATGCTTTTATGTATTTGTGTAATAAATCCTCCCTGTTATAAATGTAATCATCAGAAACAATAAATGATTCCATGTATTTTGTTTAATAAGTTCCCCTGTTATATATTCAATCAACAGAAACAATTTTGACGTATTTGTCTATATTTCTGAGATGATGTAGCAATTACAGTATTTATATTATTCGGACGATTGTCCTTATCTTTGTTGCCATTTGTACGACGTTTCGGCCGTTGTACGCACCGGCCTTCTTCAGGTGCTAGGAATTTCGAACCGATCCCTTTATTACAATTACTAGGGTATATGAACTCCATTCCTTGCCTAGAGCCTCTTCTGGTAGTCATGAGTTACCTTCCTCTAACTCTGTAAGTTACTTGTTCACTACTACTGTAACATGGTATTGACCCCACAACTTAGAGAAAAAACACAATATGGGAACCAGTAATACCGAGTGCCAGAGAAAATCATTAGTATCAAAAATTGCAATATGAGCTCTGGTAAAAATACTAGAAAAAAACCATTAACATCAAAAATACTAGAAAAAAAAATTGCAATATGAACTCTGGTAAACAAAAAAGGGTTACTGGAAATTAAGTTTATAAGTCTCAAAAATTCAGTTCTTGTCCCTAAGGCCCAGTGGATATAGACGTTGGTTAGTTCCTGTGACTTGACCCAAAGAGTTGTACGTTTAATGCCAGAATACAGTAGTGGTGAACAAGTAAGTTAGAGGGAGATAACTCATGACTATCAAAAGAGGTTTTACGCTAGGAATGAGAATGATATACCCCCATTGATTGTAATAAAGGATTCGGGTCGAAATCCCTAGAACTTGAAAAAGGCCGGAGCGTAAAACGGCCGAAATGTCGTACAAACTCATTAAGGTAGGCGCCGTAGTTTTTCTCAATTTCCCAACTTTCAGTTTCATCCAAGATCATCTTCATCTTCATCGATTATTCAGTAATGAATTTGAACACTCTCGGCTACTGGTGTGTGTATACATTGTATATAACACGCTAAAATTCGCCTTCTATCAAGTGCCTATAGCTCAGAGGTAGAATCGCCGACTGATGTCAATTCGGTCGGGTTTCAATCCTGGCCAGAAGCAATCAGATGTCTAACCGTACTAAGGAGCTGTGATACAGCGAAACAGATCTGTCTACGGATACGGATATATATATATATATATATATATATATTCCTCGGCCTAAGGAAGCCAAAGAGAGCAAATTTTCTGTCGAAAAATGTTGATAATAAACTTTCTACTTTGCCTCATCATCTTCACTTTTGTTTTGGAGACTATTATTAACCATCACAGACAATCGTTCCTCTCGCCCATTAGCATGGATCAGGCTTCTCTCCCTGAAAGTAAAACACTGCGCCTCCTCGGATTAACTCCCACATCAGACCTTAAGTGGAATAACTATATAAAATCCATAGCTAAATCCGCTGCTAAGAAAGTCGGTTCTCTGTGTAGGGTCAGAAAGTTTTTCCCGTCCGAAACAATCCTGCACATATACAAATATACCAACTGCATTGAATATTGCCGCCATATCTGGTCGAGTGCTTCCGCTATCCACCTAGGTGTTCTTGACAAAATCCAACGGAGAATCTGTTATATGATCGATCCCGACTTGGCAGCTAGCATACAGTCGCTTTCTCACCGACACAGTTTGGCTTCCCTGTGTCTCTTCTACAAATACTTTCACGACTTCTGCTCTGATGAACTTAGCTCCCTGGTTCCCCCTATATATGAATTTCCTCGAGCCACAAGATTAGCAACTAAACCCCACCCTTTTACTGTGAAACCAATAAATTGTAAACGCAAATTCTACTCCACCAGCTTCTTTTCTCGCACTTCCCACCTGTGGAATTCCCTTCTGCATACTTGTTTTCCCGACAGCTACAATCTTCAAGAATTCAAATGTAAAGTCAATTGTCACCTCCTGTCTCACTAGCTTACCGCCTATCTCTCATGCTTTTTTTCTCCGTCCACCCCACTCATCAGTATTCTCTTCCTTCTCATACTCTCTTTCTGTCACTCTTTCTTATAACATTCTTCCTATGTAACCCCCTGTACAATAGTGGCAGTAAAATGCCTTCCTTGAGGCCACACGATTATTAAAAAAAATACATCCTACGAACATGTGTGTGTGTGTGTGCGCGCGCGCGCGCGCATGTTGATAAAAAAGGGAAAAATAGAACGCAGGTAAAAGAGAGACAAGAGTTAATAAGCCTTCTTCCCCTCCACCAATCAGAATGTCTCATGTACCGGTGTTTGCTCAGTCTTAACAATTGTAACTTCAGTCAATTGCCTCGTTTGAGGTAAATTGCCTCGTTTGGGGTAAATTTCATCTTTATTTTTTCTGCGTGTTTTTTTTTTTTCTTTCTTTTATTACTATGTGATAACGAAACCTTCATTCCCTAAACATCATCCCGAATTTTATATTAACTGTGTACAAAAGGTTGCCTCTCAATATTTCTATCGCTTTCTCTATTTCCTCTCTGTATTTCTCAATCACTTTATATTTAATTTCTTGTACTGTTGTGCGTTGTGGTGCAGTGGATATCGACTTGAAACGAAAAATTGGGGAGCCGATTTCGAATTCCAGTTGAATTCCTTGCATTCACTTACGCACAAATACCCTTAGAAAATGTAAAAATCCATCTGTTCCCTTCCAGTTATGGGTTAAATAATAGGAAACATTGGGTTCTATAGCTTTTGCTGGCAACCAGTCTACCGCAGAAAGCAATGGCAACCTACTGCGGGATAATCTTCTGCCCAGTCAGTCATGTCTCGAAAGAGACATGATCGCCCAAAGCGTGTATCACGTATGACACTTGACTGATTGTTATAACATATATGTGTGTGAGTGTGTGTGTGTGTGTGTGGTGGGGTGACTTACGATGTAATCAATTTGAAACGCCGGTTCCCGTACGATCTCCGAAGTTAAGAAATGTCAAGCCTGGTCTGTACCTATAAGTGACCATTTAGGAATAGCAGGTGCTGTAATGGATGATGGTTCGGAATTTTTAATCGGAGAGGAAAGTTCGAATTCCAGTTGGGTTCGTTATCTACACTTAAGCACAAATACTCAGGGGAAAGGTATCAATCCACTGATTATCCCTCAGCTATGAATTAATTAGTATGATTTGTATCATTAAATCATTATCTAAAAAATCTTAAATTTCTTAGTTTAAAACATGCAAAGGCCGTAGAAAACGAATCAATTTGGTTAAAGATAAATCCGTTCTTTAAAAAAATCGATTTATTTCAAAATAAATTTATTTATTCCTCATATATATATATATATTGAAACTCGCTAAAATGTCCCCTCTCTCATTCCATGCGCCTATGGCTTAGGGAGTAGGAACTCTGATTCATACCCGATCGGTCAATTTTCGATCCCTGCTTGAAGCAAGTGGAAGTCTAGCCACACTGATACAGAGAAACAGGCATGTGTATATATAGGGAGAGACAGGGGAAAAGAAAGAGAGAATTAATGTAAGTAAAGCGTTGTCACTTAGCTGATTGATGTTACTTTCAACATCCCGACTCGTAAACTGACCACTCCATCCACTCTAGAGTTTATCGGCAATTCAATTATTCTTCTCTTAGGTTTTTTTCATATTTTATACTTTTTATGGTTCTGCTATGAGTTTATAAATTTAAACTAAACTGAATTCGAGATCTCATTAATTTACAGCTGAGTTTGCTAGATGTTACCGTAAATTATTAGGACCTTAAATAAGTTCTCGTTGTTCTTAGATGTAACCGTAAATTATTGACACCAAATCGGTCGAGTTTGGAAGCAAGGGGATGTCTAGCCACACTGATGAGCTGTGATGCAGCCAAACAGGCTTCTATGTGGATGACCTATATATACATATATATATATATATATATATATATATATATATATATATACATGTACGCAGGTTTCATTAAACATGGCAGACAAGGAATTATGTTTAAGTTTTATACAATTTTTCATTTGATGTTATACGTTTTTATCATCTCGTTGTTTTCCAAAAGATCGCGTTCTCAGAATTGCGTGCGTGTAGTTTCAGATGGTAATGCATCTATACGCAAGCTTAAAATTCAGTGAATGTCATTTTGCCGAAGTCTAAACAACTTTGTTTTTTATCGCGTTAAACATGTCAGATTTCGTGTCAAAGAAAGTGCATTTGCGGTAAATTTTATTGCACTACATTATTCAAAAGAAATTTGCAGCTGAAGCACACAGAATTCTTGTTGAGACAACCATGCTCTGATGGAAACAGCGGAGTTTGGCTTAAACGTTTTAAAAATAATGATTTGACGCACCGAAAAAGGTTTAAAGACATAGAACTGGACGAATTACTTCATGAAGACTCATGCCAGGCGCAAGCTGAACTTGCAGAATTATTAGAAGTTAATCACACAACAGTTTCGAAACGTTTGAAAGCATTAGGTATGATTCAAAAGCAAGGACATTAGGTGCCGTCCGAGTTGAAACCGAGAAAGGCGTCTTGTCACGTGTGAACAGCTGCTTCAATGTCGGAAAAGGAAAGTTTCTTTCATCGTATCGTGAACGGTGATGAAAAGTGGATACACTACGATAACCCTAGACGTAGAAGATCGTGGAGTAATCCCGGCCATTCATCAAGATCAGCGGCTAAGCCGAATATCAATGATTCGAAGTTTCTGCTCCGCATTTAGTGGTATCAGCTAGGTGTAGTTTATTATGAGTTGCTCAAACCGATCGAAATCAGGTAATAGTGAAGATTTGCACCGAAAAAGGCGCAGAATTGGAGCCATTATTTCATGAAGACTCATGTCAGGCGCAAGCTGAACTTGCAGAATTATTAGAAGTTAATCACACAACAGTTTCGAAACGTTTGAAAGTATTAGGAACTGTTCCAAAGCAAGAACATTGAGTGCCGTACGAGTTGCAACCAAGAGTTGTCAAACGGCGTCTTGTCTCGCGTAAACAGCTCCTTCAACGGCAGAACAAGAAAGGTGTTTTGCATTGTAGCATGACTGGCGATGAAAAGTGGATACACTACGATAGCCCTAAGCGTAGAAGATCGTGAGGGTAAAACCAGTTGTGCATCAACATCGGCAGCAAAGCCGAATATCCATGGTTCAAAGCTTCTTCTGTATATTTGTTAAATAACCGTCTACTGGTTAAACCAGTAGACGGATATTTCAATATATACTCAATGAACAATCAAAAGAAATGAATATGCAGAGCCAACAATATATTAAAGAGCGAAAGGTCCATCACTTACTTGCTCACCAGGTTTAAACCATATCTGCCTGGTGAAACCGATATGTTTGAAACCTGGGTAGCAAGTAAGTGGCAAACATTTTGTCCTTTAATATATTATGCTCTCATTACGATAAAACTCTCTAGAGAGGAACATTTTAAAAATAGTTACCACTTCTGCGATTTACGCGTTACTCCCTAGCAATGAATTCAGTTCTTTCGGTGACTGGCGTGTGTATTCACTGCTTATATATAACACACTAAAATTTCCTTTCTCCCATTCTATGGCTTAGGGAGCAGAGACTCCGACTGACACTAAATCGGTCGAGTTTCGATCCCGGCCAGAAGCAAGTAGATGTCTAGCCACACTGATGAGCTGTGATACAGCAACACAGGCTTGTATGTGGATGAATATATATATATATATATATATATAGAATAAATAAAGAACAGGTAGAAAAGGTGTCTTTAACCTAAGATGTTTCACTTTATTAAGTTTCTTCAGATATTTTTTTAATAAAACAATGATTCTTTTTATTAAATTTAAAAATCAAAGAAATAGTATATTGTTTGAGGTCTGGTTTTACTGGTCAGATACATATCAAGTGTAATAAAACAATAGATGAATGTAAGAATACAATGTAAGAAACCTATGCCAGTTTATATGTGTGTGTGTCATGTATAATTCTATTCATCTTGTCGGATATTTATCCATATACTCAAATATATATATATATATATATATATATATATATATATATTCGAGCTAGCACAACCATCGAAGACTTCTCAAAGGGAACCGTCTATCCAATTTCACTCACAAGGCTTGGGTCCATCTGTGGTATAGTTTTCAAGCACTTTCCAAAAGTGCCGCATGCTGAGATCGCCTTCTCCAGGCCAATAAGATTAAAACGTCACCTTCCTGACAAATCGATCATGGTGAATTCGAACTCGGGCTCCATGGTCAGAAACCAAACGTCCTGAACACTCGGCCACGCGTCGTTGTGCTAGCTTGAAGTGACAAGTCATTGTCACTGAGGAACTGAATGTTCTGGCCTTTTCAAACTGTTGTTCACTCCAGAAACTGTAGCTAAGCTACTCTCAGCATTTTTTTTTTTTAATCATCTCACCCCAAGCAAGGCATTCCACTGCCACTATTGCGCATGGGGCTACATAGGGGAAGGTCAAGAGAAGGAGTGGATAGACATAGGGAATGTCAGGAGAAAGGTGATAGATGAGTAAGGATAGCGAGGATGAGTGTCGGGCAGATGGGAAGAGTGTTTGATAGAATGGGAGCAGGTTAGTGTGTTAGGAGGTGTCTATTGACCTTACATTTAAACTCCTGGAGATTGTAGCCGTCGGGGAAGCAATCGTTTGGAAGAGAATTCCACAGTCGGGAAGTGCGAGGAAAGAAACTGTTGGAGTAGAAGTTACGGCTGCATTTTATCGATTTCACTGTAAAAGGGTGGGATCTAGTTGCTAATCTAGTATCTCGTACAAATTCGTATTTAGGGGGCACCAGTGATCTAAGTTCATCGGAGCAGAAGCCGTGAAAGTATTTATAGAAGAGACACAGCGAAGCCACGTCTCGCCGGTGGGAGAGAGACTGCAGGCGGTCTGCCAAGTCGGTATCTATCACATTACAGACCCTCCTCTGAACCTTATCGAGAAGCCCGAGGAGAAAAGCAGGGGCACCCGACCAGATATGGCAGCAGTATTCAATGCACGGTCGGATGGTAGATTTGTAAATGTGCAGGATAGATTTAGACGGAAAAAACTTCCGGGCCCTACACAGAGAACCGACTTTCATAGCAGCGGATTTAGCAATGGATTCGATATAGTCATTCCATTTGAGGTCCGCTGAAAGTGTGAGACCAAGGAGGCGTAGTGTTTTACTCTCTGGGAGGCAAGCCTGGTCCATGCTAATGGGAGGTAGGTGAGATTGTCGATGATGGTTAATTGACAGTAGCTTCGTTTTAGAAGCATTAAAATTTACTAGCCATTTCTTACCCCAGTCCAATATGGATTGGAGGTCTTTTTCAATCTCGGCTGCAAGTTTAGCTTTGACGCCTACACCAGATTTTTGTTGGAGGCGAGAGTAAACTGTGGTGTCATCGGCGTACAAACCTATTTGGGTTCTTATGGAATCAGGGAGATCATTAATATATATCAGGAAGAGTGTAGGACCTAAGATGGAGCCTTGGGGGACACCTGCGTTTGTATGGTAGTTCTGAGAGGCATGTCCGTTTAATACCACTTTCATTGTGCGGTTAGAGAGGAATGACTGGATTAGTTCAAACAAATGTCCAGTTATACCATAGCTCCGCAGTTTACATAGAAGGCCAGCATGCCAAACTCTGTCGAACGCCTTAGATATATCCAATGCAACGGTTCGAGCTTCGCCATTCCTGTCGAGTGCCTGGTATATGTACTCGGTGATGGTCGTTAGCATATCAGCAGTAGACCTGGTGAAGCGGAAACCATATTGCTTGTCCGAGAGGAGCCTGTGTGCTGTGAGATGCTGAACCACCTCGGCGTTGATAATGGCTTCGAACACTTTGCCAAAGATCGGAAGAAGGCTGATAGGGCGGTAATTTGCAGGGTCAGAGGGTTCTCCAGTGTTTTTAAATATAGGAACTATAGAGGAAGATTTCCAACAGGCAGGAAAGCAGGAAGCAGATAGGCAGAGGTTGTAGAGCTTAGAAAGGATAGAGGAGAGTTCAGGGGCACATTTCTTTAAGACTATGGTTGGGATTCCGTCACCACCGCTCGCTTTGTGAGGGTCAAGTTTTAAGATTATCTTAGAGACAAGCGAAGGTGTAATGTGGACATCATTCAGTTGTGCCTCGGTTCTAGGTGAGAAGTCGGGTGTAAAAACTCCAGACGAGTCCAGACTCGAATTGTTCGAGAATCTGCGGGCAAAACATTCAGCCTTATCTGCTGGGGAGGTGAGGACCTCAAATTTGTTGATTAGCGGGGGTATTGTGGACTTGCTCTTGTTAAGTACTCTTTTACAGAGTCGCCAGTAGTCTTTAGAGCCGAATTTAGAGCATGCTATGCGTTGCTTCATTCTGGCAGCAAACAACATCTTAGCTTCGTTAAGTACCCTTTTACACTTATTACGAGCTGAAATGAAAAGGCGCCTGTTTTGTTCCGACGTATAGTTACGATAAAGTCGGAAGAAATGATCCGGTGGGCAATGGCAGCCGAACAAGCGGGTGAGAACCATGGAGACGAATGAGATTTAAGCTGGAATTTCCTAGCAGGGATGAAGGCATCAATGCCAGCCTTAACCCAGGAAGAGACCTCGGATGCACATTCTTCGATGGGAAGACTAAAGACGTTGTTCCAAGGGATGTCACAGAGGAAGTCTCGGAACGAATCCCAGTCTGCTCTTTGATAGCAGTATGATATTCTACTTGTCTGTGTTTCATGGGTCGGGCGGGAGTGGAGTGAAATATTGACGGACACTACAGTGTGGTCAGAGTTTCCAAGTGGGCAGAGTTGTCTGGTAGTGCAAGAGTCTAGGATGGAAGTGAAGCAGAGGTCTAGAAGTGAGTTCCTTCCGTTAGGGTTGTCGGAGAAACGCGTGGGGAAGTCCACTACTTGCGTAAGGGATTGGGTGATTGAAAAGTTCATGGTGTGGACACCAGCAGGGTCAGTGACAGCGTTCTTCAGCCACTTGGTGTGGTGGGCGTTAAAGTCACCAAACACGAATACATGGGCAGAGGGATGGGTAGAAATGGCTTTGTCAATATTGTCAGAAATGATGTCAAGTAACGAACAGTCAGGGGAGGAAGGAGAGCGGTACAGAAAGAAGAGATAGCTAATCGAGCTGAGAAGTGAGAGGCGGAAGCACATGAAAGAATGATCTGGGGATTCAAAAGATGACACCCTAGCTAAGGGAAGGTGTTCGCTGACATAGACACCAAGCCCATGCATATGAACATTGGAGTCCTTCCTGAAGAGGGGAAGGTAGCCAGGAAGGCAGAACTCAGATGAGGGGATAGAAGGGTTAAGATTAGTTTCACATAGGGCTAATATATCAGGTGAGTTATTATGGAGGAAAGAATCTACGCTGGGGAAGTTGGTGCGGATGCCGCGTATGTTAGTGAAAGAGATGCAGACAGGTTTGGGCGTTTTCAAATGAGCTGGTTTAGTTTTGTTATTATGTTTGCTTTTTTCCATAGTAATTCAGTTAAGGAGTGGTCTTAGAATAGAATCAGTCGGTCAATCATTTGCAACTTGTGAAGGATGGAGACTGGCGCGGCCTACAACATAATGTGGCCTCGGGGTTGCCCACCGAACGTTCATGCAGGGACGCCCGTCCATGCGCGATATGGCACTGCAAGAACCCCGGTATTATTCAACTGTTGATCAGAGCAGCCTCTCAAGACGCTACGCAAGAGTTCGGGCTCCTAACTACCAGTCGGAAGCAGCAACCAGGAAACTGCCAACCCGGTACCCTCAGAATGTAAAGACGTTGCCACCATACTCCGTAACTGCAAAGAGCTTCCAGCTGAACTAACACCAAGACCAGAGAAAGGGGATGAACCGGGAACCCCTTCCTAAACAAGAAACAAGGTGATCACCTCTAAACTCATTCAAAAGAAGGGGGTGGAGTGTGAGACCGGGCGATAGTAGAAACTATCTACTCCAATTAAAAAAAAAAAAAAAAAAAACAAGGAAAAAATGACTGAGGCTTACAAAGTTTTATGTATAAAGTACAAGTGGGCTCTGTGGGTGTTGAAAAAACACAAATGTGCCTGAAAAGACGCCTGCAGCGAGGTTTACCGTCGTAGACAGGTATCCTTGAATACGAATAGCTAGTCATTATATATATACATATATATACACACACACACACACACACACACACACACACACACACACACACACACATATATATATATATATATATATATATATATATATATATATATATATAAGGTGAATTTCAATCGAACAATCTGCAGCCAGCCATATATATATATATAATGGCTGGCTGCAGATTGTTCGATTAAAATTCATATTATATATATATATATATATATATATATATATATATATATATAAAGGCTGGCTGCAGATTGTTTGATTGAAAGTCACATAATTACCATATAGTGCCTGTACACCCACACCTTATTTTTCCCTATTCATGTTCATCTTTTGTTTTAATATTTTAAAATATTGAAGAATTAAAATTCCCAGTTGACTCTGATGAAAAGACGGGATTGAAATCTGTCGGTCGATTTCGAGTTTCTTATTTTTTATTCTTTCATCTTTAAAATGCCTGTAAGGCATTTACTTTGTTTACTTTGTTTACTTTGTTTCTTGCTTAGTTTACTTTGTTTCTTGCTATTTTGTACTTTTGCTATTTTGTACTTATAACAATTTATTTATATATATATATATATATATATATATAAGAAAGATCAGTCAGCTACGCTACCATGGTTTTGGCCTGTTCGGTTTTGACATATATATATAATTTTTTTTCTTAATTCTTCCTTTTCAAAAAAAAGAAAATAAAAAAACTTCCTGTGTAAGGATATGCTTTTGGGCTCCTTCCGGTATGTGAATTTTTGTACCATATTTGAAATAATGTTTTGTTTTTTTTTGTTTTTGATCGTTGCTGAAGTAGCGAAAATTTTTCTCGCTGAAATAGCTATACAACGTTTATAGAATTAGGAATTTTTTTATATAATATATATATATATATATATATATATATATATATATATATATATATATAAATTTAGTGTATTGAGGTGGTAAATAATTTTCTAAAAATATACTGTTAAATATAAGAGACAATGAATGTCTATTATGTTTAATCATAAGCCGTTCTAAACGTCGTATTTTGGCTTTAATTTCAATTGAAAATAATAATTTTATCTTGTGTTGACATAAAACTCCGCTAAGCAACGTTTTATTGCCGTTGTCTAGCGGAGTTTTATGTAAACATAAAATAAAATCGTCGCTGATGGTGGATGTTACTGTGTTACCGTCCTTATAACCTCTCTGAAGATGGCTCATGTGAGCCGAAAGCTTAGAACCAACTCAATAAAAAATTATCCAAATGTTGGAGAATTTTTGTCTTTATTTTCAACTGAAATTAAAACCAAAATACGATGATTAAACATAATACACATTTATTGTCTTTTATATTTTACAGTATATGTTTAAAATATATATATATATATATATATATATATATATATATATATATATATTGCACAACAGAGTTGACATAATTTTGTTCTCTGGGATTTGAGATTTAATACGTAATTCGATGTTTGTTCGTATTGTAAGGAAATATACATTAAAGTTTCAAAATATGAATTCTATGTCTATATCTGTTTTGCTTTTTAGTTTTTTTTGTTTTTTTTTGTTTTTTTCATGGAAACCTTTGCACGCGCTCAATACATGTGAATCAACAAGCAACGAAAAATGACACGCACTAAAAGAGATCAGATAAAAAGTGTATCCAAAAAACTCTCGAATAAAAAAAATCAGTCCGACAACATTCTATTATCTAAGACGCTTGATTTGTTTTAAACCCCGTTATCTCTTTAAGTCATAACAAGCCAATAAATGTTTGTGAAACGAGATAAAACAACCCGAAAAAAATCTAAAAGAGAAAATTAACTGTTGTCTGGATACAAAAAAAAAAGTTCCGGCTCTGATATCGTGAAGAAAATAAACGGCATGCGTTGTATTTGTTATTGCCGAGACGCTGACGGCATTTCCTGGCAAAAATGCTGGCTCAACCACCAATCAGATTGCATCAATATCTAATTAGACGTCACCCTGGCCCCTGCTTCGTAAGCTGACCACTTCAAGTCTCGCTAAATCTTTCCACGCTCCCTACCCGCCGCCGCTGGCATGATCCGAGATTTGCACTGACTGGTCGATTTATGACTGACAGTCAGAGTACCGTAACCAAACAAGACAAAAGATTAAACGCCGTGTACATTATACTCACATATATTAGCACAGGGCGGATGGTTACAAGCCATAATTCGCGCTAGCTTTCGTCAAAAATCACTGATTAACCATGTTCAATCTGTTACGCCGTCCTAAAGCTGTCCAGTATTGCTCTCATTTCGCAATTTTGATCGACCCGAAAGGCATTTCGGACTCTCGAAATTATTGACGGAATAGCGCGCTTAGACGAAAGTGGGATCTGATGACTAGTTTGCGGACGTCGCTGTTAGAAACAATAAAGACAGTTCGTTCCGTCAGACCGCCTGACAGGTCATTGTCTTTGATTAACCATGTTCGTGCCTATCATATCCTGAAGCCGGGTTACAATTTGGAGGATTTCTCAATTTCGAATAACCTAGTGGGCACTCTCCGGCCTGTTGTAAACTGTTAGGGCTGACGTTGCTTTATGAGGAAGGTCATGTCTATTCGCCGTTTCTCTGTTTTCCCAATTTTCCATTCGACAGCTGTTTTTTTTTTCTTTTCTTTCCTGTCAGCTCTTTTAAGTTATGTTATATTGTCCATTGAGGTAATAATTGTTAAGAGAATGTTTGAGTCTACACTGGTCGACAATATCGGATTGTATGCAATACGCTCTCATACGAGTAAGCCCGAGACAATTTTGAAGATGATAAACATGAATTTGTGCGTATAGTCAGATGTATTATCGCAGTATATATACACAAACACTTAAACCTAGAAGCACAAACATGTGACGTCTGATACGAATATATAAACTCTTTCTTCTAACAGTTATGTCTCTTCGGTTCATTGGTGATCACGTCTCTCTACAATTCCTTGTTCTTTGCAGCTTTTAGTAAATTTTATCTTTTTGTTATCTCTTCTAAACCCTGTTCTGCCATCCTATTGCATATGCCCGCCATGCCCAACCTTCATCTGTCCCTCAATATGTGATGTTAAAGTCAAATTTTCCAAGCCTTCTTTCCTCATGATGTGCCCTAGAAACTTCAACTCTCTTTCTGATGTTAAGTGTAAGTGCCCTTTTTGCTTCTAATTTCTCTAAAACTTTCTAGTAGTTTATTCGTTTTTTTCTTCTCTTTCTTTTGCCTTCAGTCTGTCTTGTCAATATCAAATTTTCCAAACCCTCTTTCCTCTTTATGTGCCCAGAAATTTCAACTGAATATTTCTGATGTTAAGTATAAATGTTCTTTTTGTTTACATTTTCTCTAAAACTTTGTCGTTGACCGCATGTTCAGTCAGTCCATGAGATTAGCATACCCCTGTAGAACCACATTTCTGTTGCCTCAATTCTCTTCTTTATCTGTGATGAAATTGGAAAGCATTCTCTGCCATATAGAAGAATCCACATTACATAACAGTTCAGTGCCCTTTTCTTTGTTTCTAGAGTAATTTTCGTGTTTTTTTAATTATTTGCTGATCTTTTGAACGATGAATTGTATTACTTTGTTAATAATGGAAGATAACACGTTTAAAGAAATCAGCACACATATGTTCAAATCGTTTAATCAGCAGGGCAAGTATATATATATATAGATATATATATATATATCAATGAAATATGGGAGCCACTGATAAGAACTAATAAATACTTGATTTGAGCTTCCTCAATACATATATGAAGTGACGTTTCTGTAAAAGATCGCACAATCCTCATCAGAACAAAGTTTAACGTCTAATACAGTGGTTGTCAGGCGCCGTGCCGCGACACACTAGTGTGCCGCGCGATCCTCTTAAGTGTGCCGCGAAATATTTTACGAAACTGCGAAAAAACACCAGGCACAGGTTCCACACTAAATCTTCTTCTACGTACTTTGTCCTTTCAGGACGTAGGCGAGCATGGCCTTCCACGTCTCCCTATTCTTGGTGGCTCTTAGCACACTTTCTCCTGTAACACCACACAACTCCGTCCTGTCATCTACCTCATCAGGCCATTCAAATATGTTCTTCTGCTTTTCCCTGTCTCTTTTTCCTTCTATTTTGCGTGTTAGTATCAAGTTCTTCAAGCCTTCCTTCCTCATTGCATGTCCCAAGAACTTTAGCTGTCTCTTCCTGATGCTCTGTATTAATTTCCTTTTCGTTTCCATCCTTTCGAAAACTTCATCATTGCACACATTCTTGGTCCATAATATCCGCAGCATCCTTCTGCAGAACCACATTTCAGTTGCTTCAAGTTTTTCCTTTATCTTTGATGAGATTGTGCAGCGTTTACTGCCATATTGAAGAACTGACATTACATAGCAATCTAGTAGTCTGTTCTTTGTTTTTAGTGAAAGTTTCCTATGTCTTAATACTTTACTCAACTTCTGGAACGCGTCCTTCGTCATGCCAATTCGCCTTCGGATCTCTGTGTCACACTTTCAGTCTTCTGTTAGAACACTTTCCAGGTATTTAAATTTTTGTACCTGCTTGATTTTAGTATCCCACACCTGTATTTGGTATTTTGGGCTGATCTTTTTGCTGATGACCATACATTCGGTTTTCTTGCAGTTTATTTGTAGTCCTTTTTTGTCACTCTCTTCAGCTATCTTCTGTAGGAGGTCTTGTAGTTTCCTTTCCTTGGGTGCAATCGGCACTGTATCATCAGCGTACCTTATGTTTTTCAAATTGTGGCTTCCTATCACAAATTCTAGCATAATATCTAGGGTCCTCAAAATGAAATTAACTAGGTTTATATTTGTGTGTGAATTTTTAAAACCTGTGATTTTATTTTATAACATTTAAATATACACAAAGGCACATGTCTTCAAGGACCCATGGCCTAAGGATAAAAGCGTTGGTTAGATGCAGTTGATTTTATCCAAAAGTTGTCAAGACATGACTATAGTGCTACTTCCGATTTCAATGTCACATTTTGCATCTTCTGTTAAGATACATCTTACATATTTAATTATTTTTTTTTTTTTTTACTTACTTGATTTTGCCATCACCAATTTGTAGTTTGTATCTTGGAGTGTCCCTTTTGCTGACAACCATACATTCTGTCTTCTTTTGAATTCATATTTAGATGTTTCTTCTGAATTCTTTTTTACCGTCTTCAAAAAATGTCCCTATATTTTCCTTTCTGCACCTACTATCAACATTGTGTCATCGTTACGGTCAAACTGGCAGCCGACTTCAAAAGTGGCCTACAATCAGTTGCTAACTGGGGTAAGCCATGGCTTGTTCACTTTAAAACCTTCAAATCGAAACAGCTATCTTTTAATCATCTAAGAGAACCTCTTTCTGTTTTCCATCAGCATAGGTGATTATGCCATTTTTGTATCGTGGAATGAAGAGATACGCAGAGAAATGTAGATAAACTACTTTATTAACAGAGTGGTACAACCAAGATGTATATACAATATTTAGTCTCTCGCAGTAGTCGGTGTTACTACTCGAAGACCGTGATAATGATAACACCCCCGTGCTAAGTGCATATTGTCTTTTATACATCCGGGCGACCTGATGTCACATGGTACGAGCCACGACACAACAGCCTTTTTATCCTAAACTTTTTTTCTCGCTGACATAAAGTGGAAAAATCATATTGAATCAATTGCTAAGTCTGCTGTTAGTAAAGTTGTTTTATTGTGTTATAGCAGACAATTTGTCTCGCCCATATCTATCTTACATATTTATAAATCTACTATTCTACCATGCTTTGAACATTACTACCATATCTGGTCTGTTGCTTCTGTTGTATAGGGTGTTCCAATAACTTGGACCGATTTTAAATGTGAATTAAATTTAAGTGTTTAATGATTTTCTTTCAATTTCTTTCAGAGTTAACAACTTCAGTTTTTGGCAATTTTAACCATGGAAAGATTAACAATTAAACAACCTGCTAAAGTTATCGAAGCCTATTACGAAAATGAATGTTCAAACAAGAGAAGTTCCCAAGTTGCATTATCTCTCAAAACAGTGAGGTCAGTTGGCCTCCACGATCATGCGACTTGATGCCTTTAAATTTCTTCCTTCGGGATCATCTCAAAAGTATGCCAACAAGCTAATAACAATTCAACAGTTGAAGTATAAGATAATAGGACATGTTGGTGAGATCGAGGAGCAATTATGCAGAGGCGTCATCAAATATTTTGACCATCAAGTAGAGCTGTGCCGCCGAAACTTTGTTGGACATTTGGGTAATATTATTTTTCACACATAATTGCCACGACTCAAATAACATGATCAAATACTGAAATCAATAAAATTTTTACCAATAACACTGTTTTATTTACAGCTAACTTTGGTCTGTCTTAAGGGAACAGCCTATATATATTTTTGATAAAATCCAAAGAAGAATCTGCAATATTACTGATCCTAACCTGGCATCTCGGTTTCATTTCTTTCTCACTGTTGTAATGTAACTACTCATTGCATTTTCTAGGAATACTTTCACGGCAATTATTCTGAAGAACTTTGCTCGATGGTACCTAAATTTCATCAATAAAAGCGCAGTACTAGACTCGTGACAAGGTCTCATTTTACAGTTATGGCTAGATGTAAGTTCTATGCTAACAGTTTCTTCTCTCGCAGTTCTCACTTGTGGAACATTTTTTGCTTCTCTCTTCGAAATCAATTTTTATCTTCAAAATGTAAATGCAACGTCAATCGGTATCTTCTTTTTTCTTAATTCCTGTTCTTTTATTGTTCTCTCTCTCTTTCTCTCTCTTTCTCTCTCTCTCTCTTTCTCTCTTTCTCTCTTTCTCTCTCTTTCTCTCTTTCTCTCTCTCTTTCTCTCTCTCTCTCCTTAACAGTATTGCTTTTACTTATTTTCTCTAACACTCATTATACTCCATTGCCCTCCTGTCACTTTCGCTGACATCCTTGAAGCGAAGATGAAGTCACTTTCGTGCCCTCTTACCGATGGCAAATTCCCCATACAGAAAGCGATATCTACACGTAATAGCAAATATAGCCATTTTTTAAATGCTGTGTTCCTTTACGACGTAAGTGAAAAGACTCTTCACAATATCCTTTACTTTTATTATTTGCGGATTGTCAAGAATTTTGGGGTAAAAAAAAGGTGGATTGATTTCCTGTTGCCTTCTCCATAGTTTTCAATGCAAAACAGTTTTTTCTCCTTGTCTGAATGCCAGCAAAAACTAAAGAGCCCATCACAGCAAGTAATAGTAAATACATAAATGTGCTAGTAGCGTAACATAATTGTTGATTAAATAGCAGGGTAGACTGGACTATGTAGCCTGGGTTGAGACCCAGTCTCAGAAAAGGATAACTCTAAATTCAAAACCATGATGAAGGTAATAAGAAACTATTTTTCCAAGAATCTATCTCTTCATTGCTGTTGTTTCCAAGTCCACTCTGACCCTGTTAGGGTCTCAGCTATGAGAGGATAGTGAAATACGCGAGGGTTGCATCTCTTCGCGTTCTAATAAGCGGGGCGCATCTAATAAGCGGTGTTGAAAGAATCTAATGAGTGAGTATGTTTAGACGAGAATTGGGTTTATTTGAATGAATGAATGAATGAATGGTATACAAATATACAGTAAATTATTTAAAAGGCGTTAAAACAAGTTCCTTCTGTATCCAAATTTTACCGAATATATATATAAACCCTACACAGTAGAAGCTTATTATATAAGTATAAAATATAAATATAAACCCTACAAAGCTTTTTCATAATGTACTTCATTGTTTAATTTTTTTTTCTTAAAGGATTTTCGTAGCCATCAGCTGATTTTGAAAAGGCATAAATAATATTGAGATTTCGCAGAATTCTTCAAGCGCTCAATAGAACCACCTCCTCATTGCTGTTGCTGACCCGGGGTTATACTGTTAATGTCCTAGCTATGGTAAAATTGTGAAACCCCCAAGCAAAAACGTAACACTATTAAACTATAAAAACATATATCTTTATAGTAAAAAAAAATCAGCACTGTATTTTATACAAAACAATACCAACAATACTTTTTATTATAGCAAAATGACCAGCAATACGTTTTATAGTAGAATTACCAACTATATATATATCCACGTCTCCCTATCTCTGGTGGCTTTTAGCACACTTTCTCCTGTTACCCCACCCAAACCCCGCTCTGCCATCCACCTTTCAAATATGTTATCTGCTCCTTTCCTCTGTCTCTTTTTCCCTCTATCTGACCTGTGAGCATTAGATTCTTCAAGCATCAGATTCTTTAAGCCTTCCTTCGTCATTATATGTCCCAAGAACTTCAGCTATGTCTTCCTGATACTCAGTATTAATTTTTTTTTTTCGTTTCCATCCTTTCTAAAACCTCATCATTGCTCACACGCTCGATCCATGATATTCGCAACATCCTTCTGTAGAACCACATTTCAGTTGCTTCAAGTTTTTTATTAATCTCTGATGATATTGTCTAGCATTCACTGTCATATTGATGTACAGACATCACAAAGCAATCCAGGACTCTTTTCTTTGTTTCTAGCGAAATTTTCCTGTCTTTAAACACTTTGCTCAGCTTCTGGAATGCGTCCTTGGCCATTCTAATTCGCCTTCGGATCTCAGTGTCACACTTTCCGTTTTTTATAAGAACACTTCCCAAGTACTTAAATTTTTGTATTTGCTTGATTTTAGTATCCCCAATCTGTAATTGGCATTTTGAGCACCTCCATTTGCTGATGAACATACATTCGGTTTTCTGGTAATTTGTTTTTAGTCATTTCTTTGGGCTTTCTTCAACTACCTTTTCTAGGAGGTCTTGTAGTTTTCTTTCCAGTAGAACCAGCTATCAGCACTGTATCATCTGCGTACCTTACGTTGTTCAGATTATGACCTCCAATGACGAATCCTGGCATAACTTCTAGGGACCTCAAAATAGTCTCGCTGTACAAGTTGAATAGATCCGGTGAAAAGACACATCCTTGTCTTATTTCTCTTTCTATCTTTGTATATCTGCTGAATTCGTTTCCTGTCCTTATGCAGTCGGTTTACTGCCAGTAGAGATTCTTGATTACTTTAATGTCTTTCCTAAACATGTCGAGGTTGCTGAGCATTTCTAGGGTCCTCAGAATAGTAATTAACTTCTAGGGTCCTCAGAATAGTCTCGCTGTACAAGTTGAATAGATCCGGTGAAAAGACACATCCTTGTCTTATTTCTCTTTCTATCTTTGTATATCTGCTGAATTCGTTTCCTGTTCGTATGCAGGGGCTTTTCTGTTGAGAAATTATCTGTAAAGAAAAAAAAATTAAAATTTAGCATATCCCTACAAGATCTAAATGGCAATACCAAGCAGTTCGGATGTGAGAACCTCTATTGCATCATATTTTTATTACTTCAGCGCTCCCAAGAAAATTAAAAACTCGGCATTAAATGACCCATAAAGTGTTGATATGCCGTTAAACAAGAAAATTAAGAAAAATAGCTCTCCAAATGTTACCATCAAATGCATTGATGGTAATCCAAATATTACCATCAAATGCATTGATGGTAATCCAAATATTACCATCAAATGTATTGATGGTAATTATTTTTTTATATTATGAAAAGATATTGCTAGTATTTTTACTGTATAAAAGTGTTTTATTATCAGTAAAGAAAGCATTCACTTTGTAGGTTGCATTCACTTTGTGCATAAGTGAATGCAATGAATTCAACTGGAATTCTAACTCGGGGGGCTTTTACTCTTGGGAAAGATTAAGCTGTCTCTTCCCTCCAGTTATGGGTTAAATAATAGAACAGAGAGGGTTCTATAGCCTTGGCTGGCAACCAGTCTGCCGCAGAAAGCAATGGCAACCTACTGCGGGGTAATCTTCTGCCCAGTCCGTCATGTCTCTTTCGAGACATGATCGCTCAAAGCGTGTATCATGTATGGCACTTAACTGACTGAAAGAAAGCTATTGATAAGTTAACTAAGTTAACTAATATTTTAAAATATTAACTATATATATTTAATTTTTTTTTAATAACGAGAATAGACTGCACGTGACACGACTAAACTGTTAGTGTGAATTGTTATGATTCCAAGGCATTTTTAGAAATGAAGGAATTCTTTGAATGAAGACAGTATATCAAATCAGTTTCACAATGGTGATTATCTAAGCGTAGCTTAGATATGTCACAAGGCTAAAAGTATAGGGAACCCAGTGTGGACCGAACTCACTACTCAGTTACAATGATTCTGAGATAAGCGTGCTAACAATTACACCACGTCAAGGTACCCGAATCAGTTTCACAATGACGGTCTTCTTAGAGTTATACATATACTAGCAGTATAGCGCGGCATTGCTCGGGTGTAATGAAAGCTTTAAAACTTATCCATGGTCCTGGAGCTCAGACTCTTTGGATGTTGGCACGAAAGACTAAAAAGCAATAGTTGTTTCCAGTTAAAGCGAAACCGTAGACTGAAAGAAAAATGAATGGATCTAAGTCAAATTTTGATTTCCTGGTATCGATATCAAATAAGGTTTTTGTCGTAAACTGAATTTTGAAGGCTAAATAAGTTCTCTGAGGAAATGGTATCATGGCTGAGAGTAAGAACTACAATTATACCTACTTAGAGCCAAACCCGAAGCAAAAACTAAAATAAAAAGGCTGAATAAAATACAGGCAGATAAACCAACACACACAAACATCTTGCCTTACATATATGTATATTATCGATTTTCTGCACTATTGTAAGAGCTGCAACCTTGAAACTTCTGAATATCGTTTCTTATGTCTTTGTCTATGAGTGTAGCAAATTTGATTAAAATCGGACCACTTCTTCTATAACCTGATTTTTTCGATTATCGATTTTCGATATTTATCGGGGGTACCTCGACACAAAACCTAGCTAAGAACACTCGCAGACGCTGTGTAAATTTTCAAGAAAATCGGTTCAGCCATTTCGGAGTCTATAGGTAACGGACACACACACACACACATACGCACACAGACAAAGTTCTATTTATAAATAAGTTTAGATTAGATATATATATAATGAGTTTCAAAAATAAATAAATAAGCAGGTGCAGTTGATAATAAGATCGTGGCATTTGTTTTTCAAGCTTATCCATTGATGGTAGAGATCGAATATTATAGAAAAATTCCCAGCAAAATTTATTTACCTCAGGCTACGAATCTATTAATCAACATTTTCCCTCGATTATAACTTTCTTTGTCTCTTTTTATATGATGGCCGCTCGACGTCGATTATCGAATATGACCATCTCATTCTATCTTTGTTTAGAGGCATATCAACTCGTTATGGGTCATTTAATGCTGAAATTAAATTTTCTTGTGGGTATTAGTAATGTATTACTAGCCATTATGTTTTCCTTCAGTTATTTAAGTGCCGCATGTGATTCACGCTTAAGCGATAATGTCTCTTTCGAGACATGACTGACTGGGCAGAACATTTTCCTGCAGTAGGTTGCTATTAATTCCTGCGGTAGACTGGTTGCCAACGAAGACTATAGAACCCAATCTGTTCTGCTATTCAACTCATAGTCGGAAAGAGAAGCAGCGGATGGTATTTGCGCATAAGTGAACTCAACGAATTCAACTGGAATTTGAACTCGGCTCTCCGATTTTTCGTTCCGAACCGACATTCCCTGCACCGCAACGCACATACATTTATCCATACAAAAATATATTTCTGACAATTTTTAATTTTAATGATGGTAATATATTTTTTTCTCTTTTTACAAATATATTAATGGTAATTTTTTTACCGCGAAAATGTATTGCTGATATTTTTACTGTATAAAAGGGTTTTATTAATGTTAACCTCAGTATGGGATTAACTATTTTTCCATAGTTGGTACCCTAACATGTGATACCCCCCATTCTCTTTATATATATATATATATATATATATATATATATATATGTGTGTGTGTGTGTGTGTGTGTGTGTGTGTGTGTGTGTGTGTGTGTGTGTGTGTTAATAAATATACATATTATCTTACGTCAATTGCACAACTCGGAGTTTGGTGCGCTATGCAATCTTCAGATACATATTATGAACTGACCGTTTCTAGATTTGAATTTTTATTTTTACTTCACATGTCAGTTATAAATTATAAATCTGGATGCCATTTTTATTTTCTAAAATGTACAATTTAATTTGGTTCATACTGAACTTTAAACATAAATTTTGAAAGTATAATAATAATAAAAGTTAAATTAATATTAAAGAGCAAATTTTGTCACGGGCAGGTCAATATATATATATATATATATATATATATATCTTTCTTCGTTCTGTACTCACTCGGATATATATATATATATATATATATATATATATATATATATATATATCCGAGTGAGTACAGAACGAAGAAAGATTTTTTTTCACAGTCCAAAACATTAATTTTCGATATATGATGTATGGAGCTGTGAATATTTATTATAAATTATGCTTTAGAACATGTACATAATTTAAGTTTTAGAATTTTTTTCTATATATATATATATATATATATATATATAGGTATAGATGTCCAGTTCGTAAACGGCGAAGATAATCCAAGAAGATCAACTTAATATAAAATATTAAGTGTTATATTTATATAGAGAGCTCAATGAATGCTATCCAGAGCAATATGATATTTATAAAGAAAAACTCAACACGTCATTTAAATTTGGTTATACATTATAATTCATTTCAATGAGCTTAATTAGCTCATTTCATCAGACCCCACAATATTCCTTCCATTTGATACAAAAGATTTTGCCGTGAGAACACCTGATTATACCTTCATGTACTGATCATTCTACCCATATGTGTACAGGTTAGTATAAAAATTCCGAATGAGGTATGCTGGTATATATGGATATATATATATGTGTAATGTTTGTTAAGACGTACGAAAAGAAAATATACCACCTCGTTCGGGAGTTAAATGTAGATGGATAAGTGTACACAGGCATACATTGTTTTTATGTATAGGGGTATATAAAAAGTTGCTTGTAAACTTATATATATATATATATATATATATATGGATGGATGTGTATACATGTATGCGCCGATCCGCTCCTCATAGAATTGTGTGTGTGTGAACACAATAATTATATGTGGATATAAATAGATGAATGTATGTCTGAAGAACACATTTATGAGTATATCTACGTGTGGATGTGAGGATGTATGTAAGTATGAAAATATATGCTTATTTTGGGAGTATGTGTGAGAATTACTAGCATAATTATATATATATATATATATATATATATATATATATATATAAAACACTATTTATACGCGCAGAAATCCCGTCTTTATGAAATGTATATATGTGAGTATACGGACGCAAGATCCGTATGTAGACATGAAAAAGTGTAGGTCGGTAAATATGTACAAGCATAAACAAAGTCACATTTGTAGGTATATGTGGGGATGTGTGCATAAGTGTATATGGATATAAGTTAGTGTACATGGGTGGGTTAATTTATGGGGTTATACGTACACACATATCCATAGAATTAGAAATAAACGTTTAATTACTTAGCGGTCAACATCTTCACGACAGGTCTGAATACCCCCAGCTGATCTGACGCAAATGGCTATGTCCTGACTCTCTTTTCCTTTTTCTCTATTTTCCTTCTCTTTATTTTTTTATATTTTTATCTTTCTCTTCAGTTAAAGAAAATGCTTATTCCGGCAAAATTTTTTGTACCAAATGGAATGAATATTGTGTAGTCTGATGAAATGAGCTAATTAAGCTCATTGAAATGAATTATAATTTATAACCAGTTTAAATGACGCGTTGAGTTCTCTATTTTCCTTCTCTTTATTTTTTTATATTTTTATCTTTCTCTTCAGTTAAAGAAAATGCTTATTCCGGCAAAATTTTTTGTACCAAATGGAATGAATATTGTGTAGTCTGATGAAATGAGCTAATTAAGCTCATTGAAATGAATTATAATTTATAACCAGTTTAAATGACGCGTTGAGTTTTCCTTTATATATATATATATATATATATATATATATATATATATATATATATATTAAAAAGTGACCTGCCTTGATACCCGACAATACTGATTTCTTTCGCGACCCAAATCTTCAACTCCATGGTTACCTAATTCTTATTTTCATTGAACAATATTGACACACTCACTAGTATATTCACTACCTACTTCTTTTATTACTACCCCTTCAGTTTCTAAATAACTACGAATTCATCTTATATTTTCTAAATAAATTCATTTTCACAATTTATTTTAAACTATCACTAGAAGAAGAGCAGTATTGTTCTAAACATGAAAATGTTTGTGTAGTGATATAATGCTTTTTTAAACCATTGAAATAAAAACAATTTTTTTTTAATCATTTCACCCCAAGCAAGGCATTTCACTGCCACTATTGCGTATGGGGCTACATAGGGGAAGGTAAAGAGAAGGAGTGGTTAGACATAGGGAATGTCAGGAGGAAGGTGGCAGATGAGTAAGGATAGCGAGAATTAGGGTTGGGCAGATGGGAAGAGTGTTTGATAGAATGGGAGCAGGTTAGTGTGTTAGAAGGTTTCTATTGACCTTACATTTAAACTCCTGGAGATTGTAGCCATCGGGGAAGCAATCGTGTGGAAGGGAATTCCACAGTCGGGAAGTGAAATTACAATATATATATATATATATATATATATATATATATATATATATATATATAACCATTGCGAACCATTACATTACATCACATCGAGGTGCCTGATTGCATGCATTTAAGTGTGCTCCTAGATTGGCATTTAGGTCTCACCTTTTTAATACTGAAATAGTTGCATGTAACTGCCTCTTCTAGCTGAATAATTTCTTTCCTTCTACTTCAGGCCTGTGGAAGTCCCTTACGTTTATTTGTTTCCCTGATAGCTAGAACCTCCAAAAATTTAAAACCAACGTCAATTAATATCTTCTGTATTCTTGAATATTGTTTATCTTTTATCCTTTCCTCAATACCCTCTGTACCCAGTATTTTTCACACTGTAACTCCCTGTGCAATAGTGGCGGCCCCGTCTTGCTTGTGGGGAAATAATTTTTACAAATCCCTAGTTCTTTTAACAATACATATCTGTTGGTATGGGTCTGGTATTATCTATAATTAAGAATATTTATTTGAAAAAAATGTCCATAGTGTTTAAAGAAAGAATATATTTTTAAAGTGATGGTTGGGTGTTCGAGATATGCGCCTGCAACCAAATTACAATCACCAACACACAGATGCAAATAATTTCACCCCTAAAGTCTCTTAAATCTTTCTCACAAAAGGAAATTGAAAAATAAACTCAACTAGTAAAAGAAACTTATTTTTTTATCTACTTATTAGAAGAGAGTGATCTGGATTAGAATGATGTGTGTTCGTCTATGTCGGATGAGATCTTTAAGTAATCAGGTTTAGGAGGGGTTACTTTAAGCCGAAGGCGTTGTGGCCCACCAGCAATCTAGTACAACATGTTTAAAGCGCCCTACCGCAGTCGTAGCACCCACTCAAAGCACTCGATGAGCGGGCATCGATGGGCACATGTGAGGGCGTGGAGAAGAAAAAATAAATATTACGACCCTTGAGTTGTTGAGTTTACTTTTTGTCGGCCAGACCTTGGGCTCAGTGGCATATACAAACCTCTTAGTGGCCATTTTGCCTAGATGGCTCTCTCTCTCTCTCTCTCTCTCTCTCTCTCTCTTGTGGTGTCCTCCCTCTAAAGAATTTGAGTTGGACTCTTCGGCTTACTATAAGATTAGGAGGAGAGGAGACCTTGTGGGGGTAGTCGAATTGATTTCAGCTGAGTCTCTGTCCTCGGGCAGAGTGCTGCTTGGTAGTATGTATGAACGGACATGCGGCTAAAGGAAATTGGACTGATGAGTGTCAAACCCCAGGGGGTCATCCCCTCAGGCTTTACCTCTCCTTTGGTAGGGGGCTGAATATATTACCTGGCGCCTAAGGCTTCCTCAAAAGAGGAAGTGACGAGGGGGGTTGGGGGATTTTTCTACGACGTTGCCGATAAACCCACCTAAATACTGACCTTGTATCGCATCTTTTGCATGGTGGGACAAAAGTAAATACCAAGAGTCGAATTGATTGAACGTTGGACGCACTAGTTGTGTAATAGTTTTCTGTTGTATTTACTATTAAATATATATTTCTATAACACATCCTTTGTTATTTCTTAAACCATTCACTTGGTCACAACTCTATCTATCTATCTATCTATCTATCTATCTATCTATCTATCTATCTATCTATCTCTGTTTCTGCTATCTATCTATACCTCTTTCTTCTATCTATCTATCTATCTATCTATCTATCTATCTATCTATCTATCTATCTCTGTTTCCGTGTCATGAGAAATCCTTAATAAAGTTGGTTATTAAGAATCTCTCAATTGCTGGCTGCTTGCTTCTGAGCATTCCCGTGAGCTAGGATCACTAATTAATCTCTTTTGACTCGTTACCATAGAGACAACCTCTGGTTTATACTGCAATATTTGTTTCGTTTTCTAGGAGAGAGCGCATAATTGGGTGTGATCACCAATTTTGAAGTACAGCGTGTAGTTTACCGTAGAGAAAGATCTGGCAAATTAAAGAACTCATCTGATTGGGACAGCAACGTGAACCCTCTTTCGGTTGACACAGCTTTCTACATTTCGACATCATGTACTACACCAAAACAGTTCAGAAATGTCTAAACTCTCAGCTAAAGACAACCGCTTTCTAAGATCAATGGTTAGAAATGGTTTTGAGCGATTGAAGCGCATAGATCTTGGTGAAGACCACGCTTCTTCGAACTGTGTGGACTGGCGTTACAGAACCACAAAAACATTACGAGAAGATAAAAACATCATCAGTTGAGGATATTCAACAGCAGCAACAACTAAAATGAGTATCACATGTTGCTCGAAGTGAAAATAATAATACAATCAAGATGTTGACTTTCAACACTACTTTAAACAAAGGTTAGAAAGGAAACTCCCATCAGTACTTGAAACAGGATGACATTTACTGGACTTGAAAAACGTATTTTCCTTGAAAAATTGTTTCAATAGAAATATTTTATAACTTTCAATGGACATAGCCATTGGCTGCTTGGTCAATAAATGTCGAATATTTCCTTATAATGAAACGGCTTATATAGCCATTGTGTGGCAGTCAACCTATGGATTCAGTAGTTATGTTTATACGTAAAATAAACATTAGACACTTTTGATAATTGAAACTGAAACATTAGTGGAGTATATATGTGAACCTACAGATGAAAATTGGTCGGGTTTATCCTTGAATCTATAGATAAAAATTAACCAGATTTATATTTAAATTGGCCGGTATACGTTGTTCTGGTTTATACTTTTGTTTACACGTAAACGTTGTTCGGGTTTACATTTGAGCTTGCAGGTAAACATTGTTCAGGTTCATACTTGATTCTACAGGGAGATGTTATTCAGGTTTATACCTGAGTCTATGCATAAACAGACGCGTTTATGCTTGAGTGTGCGAAGAAACATTGGTTGCCTTTATACTTGAGACTATGGGAAAACATTAGTCGGTTTTATACTAGAGCCAGTAGGTCATTTTTGTCGAAGTTTTACTTGAGTTGAGCAGTATACATTTCTCGATTCTATACTTGAGTGATTAATTGGATTTATAGTTGAGGCCATAAGTAAACATTTGTAGGGTTTTTATCTGGACTTAAAGGAAAATATTGGTCGGGTTTATACTGAAATATTTGTTGGGTTGAAGAATACTTCAATTTATAGGTAAACATTCGTCGGGTGTATAGTTGGTTCTACAAGAAAACAGTGTTCGGGTTTATACTTCAGTCTTTGAGTAAACATTAGTTAGATTTATAGTTTAGTCCATACGTAAACACCTTTCGGGTTTATACTTGAGTTCACAGTTAAACATTGGTCGAGTGTATTCTTGAGTGTACAGGTAAACATTCGTCGGATGTATACTCGCGTCTGTAGATAAATATTTGTCGGGTTTATACTTGAATCCAAAAGCAAACATTGGCTGTGATTATACTTCATCTATAGGTAAACATTTTTAGGGTTTATACTTTTAGTATACAGGTAAACATTAGTCGGGTTTATGCTTGCATCTATAGATAAACATTGGTCGCGTTTTTACATGAATTTAAAATTAAACATTGATCGGGTTTATACGCAAATATTGGACGGGTGTATACTTGAGTTTACAGGTAAATATTGTATAGGTGAATAGATGATTCTACACGTAAGCATAGTTCGGATTTATACTTGAGTCTATAGGTAAATATCTTTCAGGTTTATATTTAAACTTATAGGCAAACATTTGTGGAATATATACTCGAGTCAAGCAGTAAACATTGAACTTTACTGCACAGGTAAACATTAGTCTACCTATACATTACTTAAGTCTATAGGTAAAAATTAGTCGGTTTTATCCTTGAGTCTTAAGGTAAACTCTAACCTTTTAGTGTTGCAAGAACTCCACATAAAAAGTAAATTTCTGTTTGGTTTCGGTTACACCGCTCGCTTCACTCGTGGGTTTGAAGCTTTCAGACAAAAATAGAGTCTTTACTCAATGCTCTCTCAGCTGCGCACGTCACCACGGTCACCACAACACTGGCAGCCATTGTCTCAGACAACTTTATATGGACAAAAAGCCCAATCATCGCCGTCGGTCTCATTCTCACTCAGTATAAAATGACAGGTCGAAGAATATTCCTTTCTTCGACCAAACTTGCGAGGATGCATCTGACGAGACGACGAACTGTCTGACGTGGGTTTACGCACGCATTCATCACAACTCAGCAACCCGACAAGCAAGACACCGTGGACGCTTTGGCTCTGGTAAGTGTGAATGTTTATCGTCACAATTTTGCAGAAGTGTCTTCAGGTTCGCTTTAGATTTAATGTCGTCCTTTTCTTCAACTTATTACTGCAACAAAACGAAAACCCATAGAGTATCCTCATTTATAAAGGGGGTTTGAATGTATAGCTTTTCTCATAAACCCCAGTTCGTCCTGTTATGAATCGAGGGCCCTTCTAAGTGCATTATTGCAAAGTAAACAGATTTGATATTAATTTGAACTCGGCACACCGATTTTCTTTTCCGTGCCGTTAACCGTACACCCATTTCATCATTAGTTTAGTCTCGTAGACCATTAAATTTCTGTGAATTTAGTTCTCACTGGTCACCCGATATTGATGACCTTCTGCCGTATTAAACTTACGAAATAATACCAAATATCTATTTCGCCACAAAAATGTCAATTTTACTCCAGCTATATATGGTCGAATGTGCGTTGGCGGGCAGTGAATATCGGCTCGGAACGAGAAATTAGGGAGCCGAGTTCGAATTCCAGTTTAATTCGTTGCATTCGCTTATGCTCAAATACCCTTGGGAAAGGTATTAATGTATCTCTTTCCTCCGGGTATGGTTTAAATAACATGACAGATTCGGTTTTATAGCCTTGGCTGGTAACCAGTCTACCGCAGAAAATAATGGCAACCTACTGGGGTATAATCTTCTGCCCAATCAGTCATGTCTCTTTTAGAGACATGATCGCCAAAGCGTGTATCGCATCACGTATGGCACTTAACTAACTGACTGAATAACTGACTGACTGATATATGAACGAATGTGCGTTGCTGTGCAGTGGATATCGGCTCGGAACGTGAAATCGTAGAGCCGTGTTAGAATTTTAGCTCAATTCGTTGCATATACGAAAATACGTATGTGAAAGGTATGAATCAGTCGTTTCTCTCTCCAGTTATGGGTTATATAGCATGATAGATTGGGTTCCATAGCCTTGGTTGGCAACCAGTCTACCGCAGAAAGTAATAGAAATCTACTGCAGGAAAATCGTATCTCCCCTTCGAGAAATGATCGCTCAAGCGCGTGGTACTAAATTGACTGATATATCGACAGTTCCGTCAATACATTCCCATTTCTTTATTTCGACAACCTGCAAAACACACACACGCACACACAAAGCTACATGATAAGCAATAAAAAAAGAAATGTGTGAATTGTTAGAAGTCGGCAAACAGATGTAAGTGATTTTGAAACAGCCGCCATAAAGTTGTAAGCAACAAAATGATAGAAAACGAAAAAGGGTTAAGAATTTAAATACATTGCAGCTAAAAAATAAAACGCCAAAAAATACAGAATGGCGAAAAAAAAGGTAAATAAACTAGATGGGATTTATATTATAATCCAGTACCACCTCTTGTTAATAAATATACAGAATTGTTGTCGCACACATGTAATTACGTACTTAAATGTTTTTCTGTTTACATGTCACCACCGTTAAAGAATGTGTCATAGATTGTGTATAAGTGTATTTACACATAACACAGCATACCTCCTGTATATATGTATAGCTTAAGGCATAAGAAACACACACACACACACACCACACACACACACACACACACACACACACACACACATATATATATATATATATATATATATATATATACAGAGAGAGCGAGTACGAGGACGGGACAGGAAACTTTACATCGGCACACGTGTTAACTATCTGAAAATGATAAAGCGTCTATTTTAAGTTTGGTGGTGTTAACAAAAATAGAAAGAAGTGTAAGACAAGGATGTGTCTTCTCACCCGATTTAGTCAATGTATAGAGTGAGGCGATTCTGAGAGAATTAGATGTCCTACCAGGATTTATTGTAAGCGGTCACAATCTGAAAAATATAAGATATGCGGTTGATAGCAGACACGGAAATAAAACTACAAAAGCTCGTACAGAGGGTAGTAAAGGAAAGCAAGAAGAAAGGACTACACATAAACTACAAGAAAACTCTGAGTAAAAAAAAATATTTCACTGCCTGATGAGGTTCTAATAAGAGAGTACCGAAACACAACGGTTTTTGTATTACAGTAAACTATGTTCTCATTATAAACCTATAATAAAAATATTACCATATATAACGCTCTACTCAGTATCGAGCACTCATAAAAAAGTAAATCACTACAAACAGTGACCTGTCAAACCATTAGTATGTACGATGTCTATGATATATATATATACAATATTACTATAGTTAATATTATATATATATATATATATATATATATATAATATTAACTATAGTAATAACAATACCAATAGTAACAGAACTAACTCTGCCGAAACTAGTATTAATTAAGCTATAATTTAAATCGTCTTGTACAACCCACCAAGAACGAACTCGGAGAGAAAAGAAGGGAAAGTAAAAAAAGAAACAAACGAAGAACATGAACAAAAAGTCAAGCACTCGTAAGAAAGAAAAAAAACCCAAGACGAAAACCCTAACACTAAAGCGCTCAATACGAAAGTAGAGCAAACAAAGACAGAAATCTAAGCAAGAGCCAACAACCTACCACGGTTTCGCCCTACGGCCAATTTCCCTGATGAGCCGTAGGGCGAAACCGTGGTAGGTTGTTGGCTCTTGCTTAGATTTCTGTCTGTCTATAGATATGTGTGTGTGTGTGTGTGTGTGTGTGTGTGTGTGTGTGTGTGTGTGTGTGTGTGTGTGTGTGTGTGTGTGTTAAACTCACCCCATGCAAAGCAGTAAAGTTACTAAGACACAGGGGGTTACTGGATGGGAAATAATTAGAAAATAGAAACGTTATTAAGGAACGAGAACAAATAGAAGAGTATTCAGGAAGGCAGTTGATAACGATTGACATTGCATTTAAATTTTTTGAAGATCAAAGTTGACTGGGAAAGAAGAAACTGTAAAAGAATTTCAAATGATTGCCATTTCATTCAGTAAACATCTAGCAATTATTATGATTTCAATTTAAATGTCATGATACAATTTTAGGTGTGCGAGAAATAAACATATGGCGTTTTGAGTTGGGTGCAAAAGTAGAACGGCGCCGATTTTTTTCTTCGCAGTTCATATCGAGGATATTTCGTCTTGTTCTATTTGTGTTCAGTTGTTGTTCGTCCTGTTTTCACTGAGTCCAAAAGCCTATACCACCCGGAATAAGGTAAATGACTGTTACTATAGCACCATATTCAGAAACCAAAACTTTAATCCACTAAATTTAAAATAAGGAAACTTAATGTTTTTATTGCCTGTCTGTAGTTTCCTTGCTGTCATGTTTAACACTCTTCTCCTGTTGATTCACTTTCTAACTGCATCTATAGTTGAAGCCTTGCTGTCAAGTGTGGCTCTCTCTGCCGCCGCTTGACTTTCTTTCTTTAGCTTCAGTTAACATAGAGTGCGGAATGAGAACAGTCAACCCGAATGAAGATAGATAGATAGATAGATAGATAGATAGATAGATAGATAGATAGATAGATAGATAGATAGATAGAAATGAGAATGTCTGGTTAGATTGATAATGAAGAGCTAGATAGATAATGGTAATATCCTTATGTAGAAACACTTGCATTCATTGATTGAGAAACCAGTAGTGTTTTCTTCTTTTAAAACAAATTTTTGCGGAAAATATGTTTCTTAATTCGAGTAGCTGTTATTGCTCTTTCCAGTATTGATGGGATCTTTCTTTTCAGTTGTAATTCATAAAATCTTTCTCTTAAAACAATATTTTTAGGAGAATAGGTTTGTCAAGTCCAGTAGCTGTTATTGCTCTTTCCAATATTGATGAGAGCTTTCTTTTCAGTTGTAATTCATAAAATCTTTCTCTTAAAACAATCTTTCAGGAAAATAGATTTCTCAAGTCCAATATCTGTTATTGCTCTTTCCAGTATTGATGAGAGCTTTCTTTTCTTTTCAGTTGTAAAGTGGTTGCATACAGACAAAATGTTTTAAGCATATGCAAATGTGTGAACGTTTGAATAAATAAAAGGAACCTAGAACACTTTCTGTACACTCATATATTTTAAAATTTCCCTCAAATAGATTAAGAGAGAAAAGGGAACAGAGAAAAAGTGTTTTATTTTTATTGTAACCAGCAATGCGCATGCGTGACTGAATACAAGGATACATGTTTCAATTGATTTGTTATATTTCTCTCAATTAATAAAATAAGCCAGATTGCGTGAATAGGCACTTATTATAAATGTATATACGTTAATATATACATATATATATATATGTGTGTGTGTGTGTGTGTGTGTGTGTACGTTACACATTTTATATATATATATATATATATATATATATATGTGTGTGTGTGTGTACGTTACACATTTTTTATATATATATATATAATATAATATATATATATATATATATATATATATATATATATAATATCAAATGAATTTTAGCATAAACAACATCCGTCACCCAACTAATAGCAAAAACGACGCTTCTAAAAATAATTGCAACTGCCGAAAAAATAAAACCTGCCCATTGAATGACTAGTGTATGTCCGAAAGTATTATTTATAGAGTTCGAATTCATTCGGATGATAATTATGTTAAATTTTACTGTGGAAACACTTTTAACAAGTGGAAGATAAGATTTAACAACCACAACCTGTTCAATAGACATGGGTGGAGTGTGAACCGGACGATAGATACATCTATCTACTCCAATTGAAAAAAAAAACAAAGTGAGAAGATTGGAAAAGAGAAAACCGGAAACCACATCTTAAACAGGGAACAAGGGATGAGCCTCTTAACCTGTTCACTAGACATGGGTGGAGTGCTGCCTTTAAACAACAGTAATTACAACCAAAGTACTGTTTTATCCATACATTATTAGAAATTAAAAACAGCAGTAAGAACCCAACTATTACCTGGAATATCGTAGCTAAATCCACACATTACAATAGAAAAGGAGATAAATGTAATCTATGCCTTTGAGAAAAACTTATCGGCTTAAACCATATCAAGAATCCAAATTTGCTTAATAAAAAAAAGAGATTTAATAACCACATGCTGCCATAGAAAAAAATACTTACTTAAATTCTTAGACCAAGATTGATATACATCCCTCTTTACGTTTTCCTATTTCTTTCTTTCTTTCTTTCTTTCTTTCTCCCGCAATATTACTTTTAACAATTATAAATTAAACTCCTTTTATTTTTGCTCCTTACATTTTTCATTCTTAATTCTAAATGTTCCCTCATAATTTTTCTTTTCATTTTTATTTTATCTTATTTTTATTTTTATTTAAAATTTGAAAATTTTAACTTTCCCTACATTTTTATGTACATGTAACATTTGAATATTTAATTTTTTAAGACTCATTATTTACGCCCTTTTTCTTCACTCTGATTTTTTTTTACTTTATTTTAATTTTGTATTTTAAATTTTATTTTAAAATTTTTATGCACATGTAATCGTAGAATATTTAAATTTTTAATCTTGTTATTAAAAAAAAGCAGTAGCATAACTTTACAAGATTTAAATTCCATGAACATCGAGTTAAATCAAAATTTATTAAACTTATATATATATATATATATATATATATATATATATATATATATATATATTAATTATAATTTAATAATATCAATGTTTTATAGGACTTCATTTTTTTGCAAACCGTCAGTTTTGACCGGTACAGGCTTAAAAAATTATTTGGCGTGTAAGCCATAACTATTCTCGTTTCTTGTTTCATTATAGTGTGCTGAGGCAGCAGATAATTATTTAAACATATATTGTTAAATATAACAGACAATGAATGTTTATTATGTTTAATCATAAGCTCTACTAAACATTTAGCTTTAATTTTTTTTTTTTTTCATCGTATCGCCTCGAGCAAGGCGGGAACGCCACTGATGTGCAGTGGGCTACGTAATAGGGAAAAGATCGGAAAAGAGACAGCCGGAAACCATATCCTAAACAGGGAACAAGGGATGAGCCTCTTAACGTGTTCACTAGACATCGGTGGAGTGTGAACCGGGCGATAGATATATCTATCTACACCAATTGAAAAAAAAAGTATCAGAGAAAACAAGTCTGAATTCTGAACGATGGTGAAGACAGCAGGAAATCGCTCACAAGAAGTCTTAGCTTTTCACAGATAATCAAGAAAAATAAAATGATAGCCCAGGTTCTGTAAAGACGAGGCATTTATAAGGATACATAAATGTATCTATCTTGGAAGTGTTTCAACAGACGAAGCATTGGAATGACGAATGTGCCTTCCAAAAGTTAAGTAAAGTATTAAGAAACAGGAAAGTGTCGTTAGAAACAAAGAAAAGAGAAACTGAGCTGTTATATAAAGTTAAACCTGTTATACAGTAGTGAAGGGTAAACAGTTTCCTCACCGATGAAGAAGAGACTTGAAGCAACAGGAATGTGGTTCTACAGAAGGATTTTGAGAATACTATGGAGCAATAAAGAAGTTTTAATAAAAAGGGGAAGAAACAGAACACTTACAACTTCAGTTAGAAAGAGAAAATTGAAATTTCTACGACGCCTAATGTGGAAAGAGGTTTTCAGAATTTGACAGGACATGTTGAAGGCTGGAAGTGTGGAGAGTAAGGAAAAGATCGAGTAACCTATCTAACGAACCTGTATTAAATGAATGAAAATAAGGAAGAGGAGAGTAAGGGGACAAACAGTTTTTGGCGTTACAACAGATAAGAAGTTATGTAGTCATGATTGCTCACGTCCCGAAGGGAAACGGCACATAAAAGAAGATTATCATTTGGAAAGATTTTTTTCTATATGTTTTTTTATCCTTTCACCCCAAGCAAAACAATAAATTCACTAGGACGCAAGAGGTTACCGAATGTTACAGAATATGAAAAAACCTAAGGAGAGAAGACAATATGTCGATCCAGGATGTTTTTCCCACCTGAATCCATCCTGCATATATACAAGTCAACCATCCGTCCGTGCATGGAGTACTGCTGCCATTTATGGTCAGGTGCCCCTGCCGTTCTCCTCAGTGTTCTTGACAAGCTCCAAAGGAGAGTCTGTAATGTGACAGATACTGATCTGGCGACTCGACTGCAGCCACTTCCCCAACGTCGAAATGTGGCCTCCCTTTGTCTCTTCTATAAATACTTTCATGGCTTCTGCTCGGATGAGCTTAAGTCACTGATGCCTCCTCAACAGGTGTTTACTCGTGCAACCAGACTGGCAACTGGGTACCACCCATTCACAGTCAGGTTAGCCAAATGCAAACGACAATTCTACTCCTGCAGCTTCCTCTCTCGCACTTCCCGCCTGTAGAACTCGCTCCCGTATGCTTGCTTTCATGACGGCTACAACCTCCAGAAATTTAAATGCAAAGTCAATACTCATCTACTAACCACTGGACTCTAGCTCTCTCTCCCCACCCCCGTATAACCTTCCCTTTCTCTCCACCTATGTATCTGTCATCGCACCTGCTTTCTCAGCTTTCTGTTCATTTCTAACTAGTTTGTACTCCTCACTCTTTTCTAATTAATCTTTTTACATTTACGTAACCCCCTGCACATCAGTGGCGTTTCCGCCTTGCTCGGGGTGAAATGATTAAAAAAAAAAAGAAAAAAAAGAACTGAGAAAACAGAAGATGTCGTATGAATAATTACTATAAAATTATTTATAGAAAAAGTGCTTTTCATTTCTTTTTTTTTTTTTTTTTACATTTTTCAGTTCATTCTTTTCGATTAGAACCTAACCTTTCAGATTAACAAAAAAAAATATGGAAAAAACTTCAATATTTGAAGATTTTTAGGGGGTGCTCAGTTTCTCATACAACGAAAATCGATCCCCCAAAACGATCTTTTTCATTAATTTCCTACAAGTTTTGAAAAAAAAAAAGGGCAACAACTGGTCATTGTCTTTTACTCGACCTCAAAGCGAGTGTTTCTAGTATGAGAGATCGATTTACTAGAAAGTGAGCACCCACTAAAAAATTTAAATATTGAATTTTTTCCAAATTTTTTGGCTAATCTGAAACTTTAAAGTCTAATCGATAAGAATGAATTAATTTATTTTTTTTAATGAAAAAAGTTACAGTGGGGGTGGGTGCCGGTCGTACAGGTCCGCCGAAAAAGTACAGTGCAGCTACATTACGGTGGTATGAAAATGACTGTCGTCGAGATGCCAGGTCAGTATCAATAACATTGTTAATTCTTCTTTCTATAGAGTAAGGTGATTCTAAAAGAATTATAAGTCATAATAGGATCTATTATTGGCGGTTACAGTCTTAACAGCATAAGCAGATGACATAGTGTAGAAAACAGCCACAAAAAGGAAACTGCAATAACTTCTACAAGAGGTAGTGAAAGAAGGCCAGAAGAAAGGACTAAACAACAATTGCAAGAAGACCGAATGCATAGCTGCCAGCAAAAAGAACAGTAAAACTTACAAATTACAAATTGGAGAGGGCAACATCAAACAAATATAACAATTTAAATATCTACAAAGTGTTTTGATAGAGAATGCGGAGTGCGATACTAAAGTCCTAACGCCCATTTTGATAGCGAAAATGTCTTTCAAAAGTTAAGCAAATTATTAAAAAACTGAAAAAATTCTTTAGAAAGAAAGAAAAAATAATTTTTTTATGTAATATCAGTCCTCTTATAAAGCAGTGAATGCTTACAAATGAATGAGACTTGAAGCAACAAAGATGTGTTTCTACAGAAGGATGCTGGGGCTGCCATAGACCGGGCAACGACGAAGCTTTATGAGAAAATGGAAACAAAATGAACATTTATGGCTAAGATCAAGAAAAGACAGAAATTTCTAGGGCACATAATGAGGAAACAGGGTTTGGAAAATTTAATACCCACAGAACGAATTGATGGGAAGAGGAAAAGAACGCATAACTTCCCTAGCGAGTTTGAGTAAGTGGATAACAGAACAAAATTTAAGAGAAATAACAAAAACACAAAATTTATTTAAGGACAAGAAATTGTGGAGAGTCATGATCGCTAACGTCCTGAAGGTGCACGATACACTGAAGAAGACGCACTGGTGTACACCAGTCAGTCACTTAAATGCCATACCTAATACACGATTGGGCGATCATGTCTCTTTCTATTCATGACTAACGAAGCAGAGAGATTTTTCCTCAGTAGGTTGCCATTTCTTTCTGTAATAGACTGGTTTCCAACTAGATCCCATTCTGTCTTGCTATTCAACCCATAGCTGGGGAGAGAAAAGATAGATTAATACCTTTCCGAAGAGTATTTGTGCATAAGTTAATACAACGAATTTAAATGGAATTCGAACTCGGCTCTCTGGTTTCTCATTCCGAGCCGATATCCATTACACCACAACGCACATATAAAAATTAGGAAATAATGTTTTTGGACAAAATAGAAAATATTTGGAATATTTTCATTGAACAAAATTCTAATTTGATACTTTAAAATATGACTGTTAATGACTTTCACTTCCATTTCATTGTGCCGACAACGAATCATTTTTGTTCTGCTGGTAAAGGAGAAAATGTCTTCAGGCGGCTTCATTGCCATGTTCTTTTGTAGAATTAATTACACTTAATTTCAATTTAGCATGACATTATCTTTTCTTAAGACATCGTAAGGTGTGAGACAAATACTTCTGATTCTATGACGCATGCATCTTACAACAAGTACGTGCCAAGTATCCAATGAAAATTGAAATACAGATTAAGCAATCACCGACGTTAATTGCACTCTGATTGGTCAAACGCATTGCACATTTGAAATCTATAATATTGCTATAAATAACAATAATAAATTCAGGAATAGGATGTGGTGCAGTGGATATCGGCTCGGAACGAGAGAACAGAGTTCGAATTCCAGTTGAATTTGTTGCATTCACTTACGTGCAAATATCCTTAGGAAAGGGATTATTCCGTTTGTTTCTCCAGTTATTAATTAAATTTTAATATTCTAGTTGTCACATTTCTTAACAATTATACTCGCGATGGATAAACTGTCGCTTCAACTGCATTGTAATAACTGACGTTTTATTTTTGCACCTTCAACAATTTCACAAACACTTAGCGGCAATTTTACGTGTACTTATTCTAAAGTAGGGCTCTACACGTTCTGTAGGTGTTGAACAAACGGAATTGTGTCTAAGTAGACAGACATACCCGGATGCGAGCGGCCAGTCATTATTTACTATATTCCTATATAGTACATGTACAGGGATGTGCGCTGTGGTACAGTGGATATCGGCTCGGAACGAGAAGCCGGGAAGCCGGGAAGCCGGGAAGCCGGGGAGCCGAGTTCGAATTCCAGTTGAATCCATTGTATTCACTTACGCGCAAATACCCTTGGGAATATCCGTCTCTTCCTTCCAGTTATGGGTTAAATAGCAGGACAGATTGGGTTCTATAGCCTTGGTCGGCAACCAGTCTACCGCAGAAAGCAATGGCAACCTACTGCGGGATAATCTTCTGCCCAGTCAGTCATGTCTCTTTCGAGACATGATCTCTCAAGCGTGTATCACGTATGGCACTTAACTGATATAGCACAGATGTTTCTTTTATTTTGGTTTTGTTTTTTGTTTTTTTTGTTTGTTTGTTTTTTTTTGTTTTTTTTTTTTTGTTTTTTTTTTTAACTAATGAAATATGAATAAACTCAAATTGTACTTATCAAGAAATTTTGACAACAATAAGTCATCATCAGTAATTGATATTACGGGAATATAATAAGAGAATTGAATAACTTAAGTCACTACAAAATACTCGGTTAGAGAAAGAGACAAAAAGTAAGAAGAGAATCGATATGAGTATAATCCTCTGTCTCGACATCAGCTTCAATGCTAATGGAAATTTCAACTGAGTAGGCGTTTCCATAGGTTTGGACAGATTGGGCTCTATAGCTTCTACCGCAGAAAGTTATGGCAACCTACTGCACAGTCAGTCATGTCTCTTTAAAGCAGGTAATTCCTTTTGCACTTAACTGACTGACTTAACTTAAATATTCATGCCTATTTAAATTTACAGAGAGCTTATATATATATATATATATATATATATATAAATTTTTGGTCATAATTAAATTAGACCAGTATATATTTGTATTATATATATATATATATATATATATATATATATCGTTGTATTATATATATATATATATATATATATATATATATATCGTTGTTTTATATATATATATATATATATATATATAATTTATAAAAGATTTTATATTATTACAATGGGTAATACATATTTCACCGCGTCCTGATGTTATCGCGGCTCGTCAGACCCAAATGGTACAAAAGTTGGTTCTCAAAATATCCCCCCCCCCCCCCAAAAAAAAAACTATTGTACTATTTCGGTCTGATGAACCGGGATAATAACATCAGGACGCGGTGAAACATGTATTACCCATTGTCATAATCTAAAATCTTTTACAAATTATATTACTCTATTAAATTAGATAAATGAATTTAACATTGAGTTCTCTTGAGTTTGTCTCTATCGGAATATACCTGGGTTGTATACCAAGTGTGCTGTATATATATATATATATATATATATATATATATATATATATATATATATATATATATATATTAGTTTTTGGTCATAATTGAATTAAACCAGCACATATTTGTATTAATATTAAAAAATTATTTAGTACAATTTCCCCATTATATATATATATATTTAGTGTATCGAGGCAGCAAGTAATATTCTAAACATATGCTGTCAAATATAAGAGACAATGAATGGCTATTATGTTTAATCATGAGCCGTTCTAAACGTCGTATTTTTGCTTTAATTTCAGTTGAAAATAAAGACCAAAATTCTCCAACATTTGGATAATTATTTATTGATTTTCTTCTAAGCTTTCGGCTCACATGAGCCATCTTCAGAGAGGTTATTAAGACTGAAAAATTATAACATCCACCATCACCGACGATTTTATTTTGTGTTGACATAAAACTCCGCTTGGCAACGGCAATAGTCACCAAAAATAATAAACGCAGTTCTTAAATTTGCGATGCGGTTTTATGACGTCACACCGCGGGATAGCGCGAAATGACAACAAAACCATGTAGTCAAATGCAATGTAATATGTTATGTCCGGATTTAAATTTAGAACGGCTCATGATTAAACATAATAGACATTCATTGTCTCTTATATTTAACAACATATGTTTAGAATATATATATATATATATATATATATATATATATATATATATATTGCGAGGATGCATTTATACATATAAAAAAATAATATTAATAATGTTTAAAAAAGGTTAAAATCTCTAAAAAGGGATTAATAGAATCCTACCTGTTATTACGAAAAGTTTTAATTCATGAAATAGTTGTTAAGTAGACAACATAGAAATAGAACGTTTGGAAGAGTCTAGATTATTGCAGTATATTCCAGTATAATCTAAAGAATTCGAAATGATTCGAGAAAAATGCAAATTATGTGTTAGCCGCTATAAAAATAGGTTTTGGGAAAAGAGTAGTTAGTTGTTAAAAGGATTTGATGTCATTATCAACTCCGGCCCGATTTAGGATTGGTATATCCAGCCGAAAGAATCTCTACTAAAAGTTGCCGACCAACTACAACCTGAAAGAGAACCTCATGGAACTAAATGGGTAAATAAAAATTTTTGAGTCTTTTATTGACCAAACAAAAAATTATTTTTATATACATATTTGAGGACTTCCAAAAGTATAGCACTTAAACTACTTCGCTAACTAAACTGGGTAAAGATACTTGACATCTTTCTTCCCCTTCGTAACACTTCATCTGCCAGTAGTAAACTCTATGTTTCTTGTTTTGAATGCAAAAATTGTATATTTTCTAAATATTTTTATTTTGTGTTATCGTAAATTAAATATTTGTGATTAAGCTCAGTGTTTTGGTCAATCATTTTTCTTCTTTTGTTACAACTTATAACACGTAACAACATATTGGAGAAATTGTATGACAAAGTAGAAAAGGTTTACTTGTAATGCGTTTCGCCTTTCATGACTTCATAGGACTAAATTTGTTATGTTAGTGTGGGAATTATTTTTTTATATAATAAGCTAAAACCTAAAGGAGGAATTTACTTCATCGCAGGTAATAATTGTCACAAAAATTACATAGGAGAAACCTCAAGGAGTCTAAATAAAGGATTATATGAGCACAAAAGAGACATTTTACGAATCAATGCGTCAAATGCGTTCGTTGCCCACTGTAACGAGACTGACCTACCACAATTTTGACATAAAAAATGCCACCCTGATCAAAAGAGAAAACAATTGACTACGATGTAAAAATGTCTAGATAGTACTTTAATTGCAAGGTCATTTACAGTAAATTTGCACACTGGCTTTTAGAACGTTCACTATTCATGGCAGACCTTTTATTATCACAATGTGGAATGCCTACTAAAAAGTGATGGAAAGAAAAATACTTTAAATGAATTCGTTAGATACATTTTTAACTCTAAAATCCCGAGCACACTAAATTCGCGCGCATGTGTAGTCGTAACAACATAACAAAATGTGTGTGTGTTTGTAAAAATCCAGATATAACGAAAATATATATTTGTATATATACTGATACAATTAATTTAAAAAAGAAAGTATTTATACAGACGGTAGATTTTTATACAGCCATCGTATCTTACCAAAATATAAATCTGCGCACGGTTAAAATCATCTCCTTTCCTAAAAGAAATGTTCTTTTCCTGAATCAATATACACGATAAAAAAAATTTGAAAATGAAAAAAAAAACAGTTCAATTCAAAACCTTCTATTATCGTAAATATATAATAATAAGACTCAAATTAGTTTCTTAAACTAAAATGATATAGATAATAATTACATTATGAAATTAATAAAAATTCAACAAGAACAATATTTGCTCATTATCTTTTATTAGATATTAAATTTCATCACTTCGCATCTTTCATACTTTAACCTGCCTGATGTATATTTATCAGCGTTCTTAAATTTCCAATTCAGAAGAATAATACTATTTTTATTTTCGTTTATAAATACATACTACAAAATAAAATCCCGACATATCTATCTATCTATCTATGTCTCTTCATTATCTATCTATCTATCTATCTATCTATCTATCTATCTATCTATCTATCTATCTATCTATCTATCTATCTATCTATCTATCTATCTATTCAAATATATCACTCTAGCTAGCTATTTCAGTCTATTCAGATCTATCTATCTATCTATCTACCTACCTATCTATCTATCTATCTATGCCTATTTAAATCTATCTATCCTTCTTTCGTCTATTCTCTTCGATCTATCCAACTCAGTCTAATCAGATTCTATCTATTTATTTATCTATGTCTATTCAAATCTATCACTCTAGAAAGCTATTTCAGTCTAGTCAGATCTATCTATCTATCTATCTATCTATCTATCTATCTATCTATCTATCTATCTATCTATGCCTATATAAATCTATCTATCTAGCTATCTATTTCGTCTATTCAGTTCGATCTATCTAACTCAGTCTAATCAGATTCTATCTATCTATGTCTCTTCAAATCTATCACTCTAGCTAGCTATTTCAGTCTAGTTAGATCTATCTATCTATCTATCTATCTATCTATCTATCTATCTATCTATCTATATATATATATATATATGTGTGTGTGTGTGTGTGTGTGTGTGTGTGTGTGTGTGTGTGTGTGTATGTAAGTGTGTGTGTGATATCTCATTATAGGTATCTTTCAGTTCTTTTTTCACAGACCATTTTTGTGTCTATTGTTGTCGTTGGCGACACCGCCACTTTTTCCTCTTCTTACGGTATGCTGTACTCAATATCAGTGAATGAGCGACATCAAATATAAAAACAGTCTGTTTCTTGCTAAACGCAATCATCAGGTCGTGAGACAACGATTACATTTAGCACGAAACAGACTGTCGCCTCTCGTTGTTGACTTAAATGTCCACTTTATATATATATATATATGTGTGTGTGTGTGTGTGTGTGTGTGTGTGTGTGTGTGTGTGTGTGTGTGTGTTATCATTCACACCTTCAGTATATATGACACAAGCAGATTTTGACAACAAATGTTTATATTAAATGTGCATCTTACACACCGACAATACGACACACTAAAATGAACTAAAATAATGTAGGATTAGATCTTTGTCAAGAGACTGAAATAATAATAACTGAACGTTTACACATTCAAAGAATAATTCGTTTAACATGGGAAAAATGCCTACCTTTGATTAACATTAAAGTGCAACACTCCTACTGAAAAAAAAAAAATAAAAAGATATGAAATCACTGATAGACTATCGAATATTAATATATCAATTTACCAAAAACGGTATTTTTTTAATTCCTTACAGAACACGATACCATTGACTAGATTGACCCACCCGAAATCTGTGAAAGAATTTTGTCCAATATTTGGAAGGGTTGGGCTTGTGTCGGAGGATTTAGCCAAAACTTATTTACAGAACAAGCGAGACAGCTTTGGAGCTGCTGGCCGTGTTGACAAAACGGCAAAAGCAGCATTGTATAACCAATTTATTTATCCCTTAGCTAAGATGTATTCATTCGGGCTGGCGATCTATGCATAACATGAGAATCATCAAAGTATCCTTCACTAAACAGGATGGTCCAATTACGCTATCAACTGAGACTGGTTGACGTCTTCCTGTTTCGCAGTTAAACGCATCGGACATGATATCCCTGTATTCGGCCTCGTTATGACTACCATGTGTCGAACGACTTCCGGCCAGATCGAAAGCGAGAGAGAGAGAGGGAAATGTAACTAGACACTGTATCTGTGAATACTAGAGAGTGGTTTGTAGGTATGCCCATGAGAGTATGAGAGAGAGAGAGTTTCACAAGGAAGGAAGGAAGGAAGGAAGGAAGGCAGGAAAAGGGTAATTGAATTAGTCATTTAATACTAAACCCAATGAAACTTTGAATCATGGGCATTCATTGAGGATCGAACTCACTATTCAGTAGGTTTGATCTGCAAAATAGTTTATTAACCCCTGCCTAATGATTATGCGCCCTCACTGACAAATGGAGAAAAAAAAAGTTAGATGTGAAATGTACGTCTGTTTTGCATTTATATGTGTATGTGTATTCCCCTGCCTGTCTGCTCTGTGTGTATGTGTGTGTGTGTTCGCCTGCGTGTGTGTTTGTAAATGATTCGATTTCTGCAAGTACAGGGTCTGATCAAAAAGTACCGTGACCAGTGCTATAAAAAGAAAACTACAACACATATCAATTCGGCATTCAATTTCCGTCGAAATAAACCCTTTCGGAGGCCACACACTTTATCCAGAGTAGTTTCAAATGATCTAAATATTTCCGGAACTCCATTTTCTGGGATAGTGAGCTCTTGTCTCTTTGCATTCTCTTAGATTTCCTCGACATTTTGAAATCTTGTTCCTTTCAAGAAGTATTTGATTTTTGAAGAAGAAAAAGTCGTAAGGGACTAAATCCTAGGTGGTATGTCAGACCTGGGGGATGTTGTGTTTTACCTAAAGCTATCGAACTAGCCATGGTCACTATTAAAAAGACTGGTGAGGTGAGACGGCAACACTCTTGAGACTTCTCTTCTATATGCGGCTATCAACAACGGAAACGAGCAAGAATGTTATCAGTGTGCATGCGCAAAAGAGTTCAAGGTCTGTCTTGATAAAGCGGCTTCACTCTGCGTTCTTTAGCTCCGTTACGATAACCACAGCCCCAATAATTTTTGACCCGACCTCGTAGATAGATAGATAGATAGATAGATAGATAGATCAGAATACTTCTTGCACATTTATAAATATGCCATTCTTTCGTGCTTTGAATACTGTTGCCATGTCTGGTCGGGCGCTCCTGCTATTCATCTTGAGGTTCTCAAGAAAATCAAAAGGAGAATCTGCAACGTAATCGGTCCTGACTTCACAGCTCGCTTTCAGTCACTTTCTCACCGACGAGATGTGGCTTCCCTCTGTCTTTTCTGTAAATATTTTCGCGGTTTCTACTCTGACGAGCTTCTTTCTCTAGTGCCCTGACGACATAAATTTACTCGTTCTACTAGATTGGCAACTAAGTTCTACTCTTTTACCGTCAAAATAATCAAATGTAACTGCCACTTCCACTCAGTTTCTTTTCTTGCACATCCTGTCTGTGAAACTCTCTTCAGTATAATCGATTACCCGATAGCTACAATCTCCAAAAGTTTAATTGCAACTTCAGTTGACATTTACAGTATTTACGTTATCCGGACTATTGTCTTCATCTATGTTGTCATTTGTACGACGTTTCGGCCGTTGTACGCTCCGGCCTTCTTCAGGTGCTAGGAATTTCGAACCGAACCCTTTATTATAATCACTGGTGTATAGAAACTCCATTCCTTGCGTAGTAATGTCTCGATTGAAAGTCATGTGTTATCTCCCTCTAACCCTGCAAGTTACTTGTTCACCACTGCTGTAGCCTTGTATTGAACTTACAAGCAACGTCTATATCCACTGGGCCATTGGATATAGACGTTGGTTAGTTCATGTGACCCGAAGAGTTGTAAGTTTCCTAGCACCTGAAGAAGGCCGGAACGTACAACGACCGAAACATCGTACAAATGGCAACATAGATGAGGACAATAGTCCGAATGATGTAAATATTGCAAATACTACCTCATCTCAGAAATATAGACAAATACTTCAGTTGCCATCTTCTACCTCCCTAAATCGCATCCTTTCATTAGTATCTCTAGTACCCTCTTTTTAATTCTCTGTAACCCCTGGCACACCAGTAGCAGTTCTGCCTTGCTTGGTGTGTGTGAAATGATAGATAGATAGATAGATAGATAGATCCTTTACCATTAGAAGAGTCCCGATACTTTTTGATCAGAGTTTTGCCAGTGTGAATGAGTGAGCGCGTTTCTGGCTTTTCTTTTTCAAATGTGTAGATATCTGTATATGTCTATTTGAATCTGAGTTTTTCTCTGAGTGCATGGGGGTATTCCGCGTGCGCATGTTTTTTTTTTTTCGGCTTTGAGTGTGCCAGTCGAATTCATTTCGTTCAATTACGAGCAGATACCCTTAAGAAAGTTAATAATCCATCTCTTTTCTCTAGCAGGACAGATTACATTCTATAGTCTTGGTTGGCAACCAGTCTACCGTAGAAAAAATGGCAATCTACTGCGGGAAAATCTTCTGCCTAGTCAGTCATGTCTCTTTCGAGACGTGATCGCCCAAGCGTGTATGATGTGTGGGAACTAACTGACAGTGTGTGTGTACTTTTTCGAGCGTATGTATGTATGTATGTATGTATGTATGTATGTATGTATGCATGCATTTGAACTTTCCAACATGTGTGCATGTGTATGCTCATTTCGGTGCTTGTGAATTTCTTTGCGTGTCTGTGTATGTTTTCTTTTGGCGCGTGTGTGAATGCATGTGCGTGTGAATCTGCATCTTTTTCTCTGCGTATATTTTACATGTGTATATAGATCTCTTTTGTCTATGTTCATGTGCGTGTGTGTGCGAGTGTGTGTGTGTTTAATTTTTGTACAAGTGCGTCTATTTATGTACACATGTGTGGATCTGCACCTTTCTAGATATGTTAGAGCGTGTACGAGCGTGTGTCTTTCTTCTTGTGTTGTGTATGTTCATGTATGCACATATATGCATATTTTGGAGTATAAGTATGTTTTCTCTATGAGTTTCTCCGTGTGTATGTATGTGTATGTGTGTATATGTCGGAAATAAAATGCCTATGTAAGTATACTTAACTAACCTCCCCACCAAGGCCGGGTGTTACACAAGGTCGTTTTAACGTGGGGAGCGTCGTACGCATACTTATGCATATGAGCCAAGGACAAAAACTTACTGTGTAATTAATATTCTTAGAAAAAATTGCTAAATTTCTAATATAATATAATATAATATAATATAATATATAATATGATAATATGTATTTTTGGCAGTAATATACCTTGTTTACATATTTTGTAAAAGACTAAGAAAAATGTTGGCTCAAGTTTACAAATAGATTTATACAATATTCTTTCTCTAGATGTTTCATTAGAGGTTTGGGTCAAATTTCAAATTTGAAAGTAAACGCTGCAAAACAAAATGAAAAATATCCCAATAAACATTCAAGCGATGCTCGAAAAAATATGAACCAATATTCTAAAAAAAAAATTAGCATATGAACCAATATTGTAAAAAAAAAATTAGCATATGAACCAATATTCTAAAAAAAAAAAATTAGCATATGAACCAATATTGTAAAAAAAATAGCATATGAACCAATATTGTAAAACAAAATTAGCATATGAACCAATATTGTAAAAAAAAAATTAGCATATGAACCAATATTGTAAAAAAAAAATTAGCATATGAACCAATATTGTAAAAAAAAAAGCATATGAGCCAATATTGTAAAAAACAAATTAGCATATGAACCAATATTGTAAAAAAAAAGTAGCATATGAACCAATATTGTAAACATTTTAATTGCAAATAACAATTAAAATAAAATAAATAGAGCAAACACTGTAGGAGCAATCCGCTTCCATAAGTTTAGAAAATGAATTCAATATTTTTTTAAAATGATGTTCGCCCTGTACTAGGCTAAAGAGCCACTCGAGATTGAGGATTATAGAGTAAGAAATACACTAATGTTATAGGAAGATAATTCATGACTTCCAATCGAGGCTTTACGCAAGGAATGAGTATGATATACCCCAGTGATTGTAATAAAGGGTTGGGTTCGAAATTCCTAGCACCTGAAGAACGCTGGCGCGTACAACGATCGAAACGTCGTACATTTTCTGTTTCAAAGATGAGGACAATAATCTGAATAAAGTAAATACTGTAAACAGGAACTCCTACAGAAAGTAAAGGAAAGTGAAAAGAAAGGACTAAGCATCAATTGTAAGACAGAAGATATGGTTCCCAGCAAAAAGAACAGCTCAAGATGCGAGCTATGAACTGAAAGCACCAAAGTCAAGTAAGTACGAACATTTAAACAGCTTGGAAGTGTTTTAAAAAGAAGCAGAAAATTTGACACCGAAATTCGAAGGCGTATTGGAATAGGTAAACATAGCTTTTCAACGATAATCAAATTATTAAGAAACAGGAACAATTTTTCAGAAACAGAGACGTTAGACAGTATCGGTCCCCCTATCCAGATGTGAATCATGGGTCGTCTCCTCAAAGAAAAAAAGAAGATTGAGGCAACAGTGTTATGACTCAGCAGAAAGAGTCTGAGAATACCACGAACTGAACTTGTGAGTAATCTCAAAGTTTTAAGAAAAATGGAAGCAAACATGACCACTCAGAAAGTGACAGTTAAAATTTCTACGATACATAATGGAAAAAGGGCTTGAAAAAAATTAATTTGCTATTGAAGGAATAGCATACTTAACAAGCTTGTGTACATGGATAGCAGAATAGTGATTAAGAGTGATAGCCAAAGAAAAGAGCTACAAAGGACAGGAGGTCATGGAGAATCATGATCCTGAAGAGACATAATAATAATAATGATAATAATAATAATTACATGCTATTACTATGAGATTACACCATCTACACAGACAAAAAAATTGAAGCAAATAGGCCGGACATTATTGTTAAAAATCAGAAAGAAAAAACTTGCCTATTAATTGATATGGCTTGTTCAGCAGATTGTAACATAGCAACCAAGGAATTCGAAAAACTGTCAAAATATAAAGACCTGAAAATTGAAATAGAAAAAATGTGGAAATTGAAAACAAGAATCGTGCCAGTGGTAGTAGGCGCACTTTGAATGATAAACAAAGGAACAAAACAACACATTGAAAGAATCCCTGGAAACCCCAGCTTAAGAGATATACAAAAAATTGTCTTGTTAAGTACAGCCAACACACTAAGGAGAACTTTGCCTATGTAACGCTAGGGATGATAGGGGAGATAGAAAAAACATGAAATGGAGCTATAACGACACACTACGACCTGACTTAAGTCTTCTTACAGACTTGGTAGGTAGTGCGACCATAGCAGAAATCTAAATATGATGAAAAATGACAACATAATAATAATAAATAAAATAATTGACATAAATCTTCTATTTTTCAACAGTCAAGAGAAGAACGCGATTTAAGAACAGATTAAAAAAAAGAAAAAACAATTTTTGACAATGTTAAACAATATTTCAGCATAATGTCTGTCTCATTCAAGTTATATTTAAACAATTTTTTGTGTATAAAATGATATAAATCTGCAAAATGCCATATGTCTTTGTGCAAACGTTGTCTTGCAAACGTTGTCTTGTAAACGTTGTCTTGCAAACGTTGTCTTGTAAACGTTGTCTTGTAAACGTTGTCTTGCAAACGTTGTCTTGTAAACGTTGTCTTGCAAACGTTGTCTTGTAAACGTTGTCTTGTAAACGTTGTCTTGTATACGTTGTCTTGCAAACGTTGTCTTGCAAACGTTGTCTTACAAACGTTGTCTTGCAAATGTTGTCTTGTAAACGTTGTCTTGCAAACGTTGTCTTGTAAACGTTGTCTTGTATACGTTGTCTTGTAAACGTTGTCTGGCAAACGTTGTCTTGTAAACGTTGTCTTGCAAACGTTGTCTTGCAAACGTTGTCTTGCAAATGTTGTCTTGTAAACGTTGTCTTGCAAACGTTGTCTTGTAAACGTTGTCTTGCAAACGTTGTCTTGTAAACGTTGTCTTGTATACGTTGTCTTGTAAACGTTGTCTTGTAATAAAAATACAGCACTAGTAATGAAAGCGAATGAGACGATAGCATTAAGGTATGCAACTAAATTGTGCTTAATATGATAGTGATCTTGTGCTTCTTGAAATTTTCCATTAGTTACTAATAAGAATTAATCAAACAGCTTAGTATAAATGTTATGGAATTTTTCTGTCATTCTATTCATTCGCTCGAGCCGGGAAGTTGTTAATTCGCTTACATAACCATCTTCATGCGTTTTAAGTGTCGAAATTAGAACCATTTGAAATAAAATGTTCTGCATGCTCCGTTGATTTCAGATTACCATAATTTTCTACCCGGTCAAAATATCCCAAAACGCAAGAAAAAATCAGACAGAATCCGATTACTCATCAATTGACACCAAAAGGTTTCTGGAATTTCTGGAATTTCGATAATACAACACGACAGCTATAAACACATTGTGCAAATGTATCCACTTTTTTAAAGATATTTTTCTCAAACCACCTATAGCATATTTTTTTCAATAGAAATAAAAACATCATAAAATTTTAACAAATATAATCAACATTGGATATTTGTACTCCCGAAAACTCACATACAAGATTAAAACTGTTCGTAATGCAACGAGTCAAGTTAATTCTATCTCAAATTTAAAGAGAAACATCACGATTTTTACAAAAGACGGTAAATGTAATGATTCCCATTTAATATACGCCGCCCATTGTACCAAAAGTGACTTAATTTATGTTGTTTGTACGACGGAAACTTTAAATAAACGATTTTATTTTATGATAAAACAAACTTTATTAAGAGGAAAGATCAAATTTTCTTGTTATCATTTTTTTTTTAAATTTAAATCCGAACACGTCCGAAATTTTAATTAAAATTTAATTTTTTGGTTTTCCGTCAGCAATGTTTACGTAAGGAGACTATTTAGAAAATGAAGTCGGTCGAATAAAATGATTTGGGGGCGAGTAAATTTTCCCTCGCTCTCGACCGTCAGTCGAGTGATTTCTTTTTCAAATCTCAAAAGCTGGACACAACTATGTGACATCGACGAAGCTTGCAGAACATTTTATTACAAAAGACTGTAATTTTGACAAACATCTTGAGGTGTATATTCTGAAAAATTATTCAGAATCTATTGACGTTATTATTATTATTTCATTTTTCATCATATTTCGATTTCTGCTTTGGTCTCACAACCAACCAAGTCTGCGGGGAGACCTAAGGCAGGTTGTGGCGTGTTGTTATGGCTCCATTTCATGTTTTTCTATCTTCCCTATCATCCCTAGCATTACATAGATAAAGTTCTCCTTAGTGTGTGGTCTGTACTTAATAAGACAATTTTTTGTATATCTCTTAAGCTGGGGTTTCCAGGGATTCTTTCAATGTGTTGTTTTGTTCCTTTGTTTATCATTCAAAGTGCGCCTACTATCACTGGCACAACTCTTGTTTTCAATTTTATCATTATTATTATTATTATTATTATTTCCTTTGATTTCTGTTGCATACACATTTTCCAGATCCTCACCAGAGACGGATAGGATTACGTCTTTAACCACCGACTCTAGATAAAGCTGAAAAGTTGAAAACTCTCAATGATAGTCTGTTCGGGTAGATGCTGAGGGTAATTCCCTACAGATCGGTTTAGCTAGCCAGGCTCTGAAGCAAGCGCTGTATGAGTCAGGTAGTTAGACATAGGTTAAACAAGCTGTGATTATGGGCGCAGAATTGCGCAAGGAGATGTGCTGAGGATCCGATCACTACATTCGAGAGGTCGACAACCTACAAAATGTGTGAGAAGTTACGATAACATTTCCGGAACCGATTTACCAAGAAGCCTGGTCTCTGCGACGAAGAGTTTCGTAGCTATTTAGCTGACTTTCCTCGATTCCTGTGAGGCTAAGATCGAAGAGAGCAAAGAGGCTGAGATCAAATAGTTGAAGGTCGTCTAAGACTTGATGGTCTGCCCTACGAATTTTACTTGAGTCTGTTGCACATATTTGTGCCGAATCTGATAGTGGTGTTCAACAACTGATTCTGTCAGGAGTCTTTCCACAACCAGATCTCCATGAGTGTAATCACACTGTTGAGAAAGGGCAAACATAGCTTTTAAACTATTACAGGTTCATAACTCAATTAAATATAGAGTTAAAGATTTTGGATAACATCCTGATGGTGCGTTTGAAGTCAGCTGATGAGATTCTGTTGGGACCGGAACAGATTTGTGCTGTGTAGAGTTGAACAATTCAAAGTAACCGGCATCTGATCCACACGATCTTAGAGGGTGTAAAAGACGATGCTTGAGCCGCACTGATCAATTTGGGTCAGTCCAAGTTGTTAGATAGAGTCGACTACCAGCACCTGACTTACTGTACTGTAAGCAGCCCGTTTCAAACCTAACTTCCGCAAGTGGCTTAGCCTGCTGTATCGCTTCACAGTGTTGTGCTGCAAGTGAACGGGAAGCGGTCGAGTGCTTCTGCGTTGTCATAGTCAGCTCATCAGTTTTGTCTACTGGTGCCCTTACTTTACGCTTGGGCTTTGTAGCCTTTCTTTTGCCGGTTCAGGTACAAGGCGTGAAGACCGGTCCTATATGAAATCGGTGTTTCTGATAGAGATTGAGCCAGAGTTTCTGCGCAAGCCAATGTTTTCATTTTTGTGTCGTGTCCGCGCAACATTGAGGTAGTGCAGAAGGCGCTTGAACAGTACGAGATCACGGAGGTCAAGATTAACCGAGACAAGTCTTCCGGCTTGCAGTTATGTGCTTGGAAGAGGGTTTACTCTTTCAGGGTCCTTCAGCTGAACTGACGGTTCTTGGAATATAGTTCGGGCTGGATCTTCAACTAAAGAACTAAAGTCAGAGGTACTGGCAAAAGTCGGAGAGGCTGACAAAGGTCGGAGAAATATGGAGCACATCTCAACTACCCTTCTTATTCTTTACCGGTTTTCCGTACTCCCTAATCTTTTACCGGTTTTCAGTACTCCCTCTCTTCAGGAAATATAGGAAGGCGATCGTGCGCTTGCTGTTCTTCTTCTTATGGGGTGCACTCTAATCGAAACTCTGCAGAGAAATCTGTGTCTAATGTCCGTGTCACGTGAGACGTTGGAGCTGAGAATTACACACTTGGAGTGTCATCAACACGCCTTGGGAGAGGTTTTCCTACGCTGAGCATTGACAGAAGATTCGCTCATGACTAGGACTATTTGAGCCACCTTCCCTAACTTTGCTATCACCCCTCACAGTTCTGAGGAAGAATGCTGCCTTAAGCTCCGTAAACTGTGAATTCTTCCACGAGAAAACAACCTTGCTCCATGGAAATGGATAACGTGGTTCAAATTAATACTCGACATCTTAGATCCTAATTCACTGACCACAAACAGATTAAAATTCTTTATATTTACCAAATGTATAGAACTTTGCATGAAACCAACTTTTGACAAACATCGATAATCACATAACCAACTTTTGACAAACATCGATAATCACATACCCAACGCTCATCCTTTCACCCGGAACACATTCATTCGCTCCCTGAGAAATTAATAGTTAACCAAAAACATGTCAACTTTCCATAAATATTCACGTTATTTTCGTATGATTACCGGCTGTGAAAAGTTATTCACAAAAGTTATTGACACAAAAAATTAGGACGTTAAATATTTTAAAACATCCAATGACGTCAAAGACGATCGGTATAAAATGATAAACAATCTGAAGATTTTCAAAATTGTGCTATCCATTATCTGATCTGATATAGGATATCTGAATACAGAAAAAAAAGATTATTATACACGAATGCCTAGCATCTTTGCATCCTTATATCCAAAATGGTGACTTCAGGCATGGAGCGATGACATTGATTTAAAATTATTTGTTATCATGATTGTGACTTACAATACAAAAGAAACGTAAAAAAAGTAACTCACTTATCGATCCAAAAATTGAAATACAGACAAACTGACACTTCTCTCATAAGAATGAGCACAACCGTACGATAGATTAATTGTCGTTTAAATTACGGAAAAATTAAAATAGCACTGACTTCTCATTTTAACAGATATATTTACCAACATTACACAAAAATATCTTGAAATACTAAAGAGTAAATTTATTCAATAAAATCACCATTGATTTCAATTACGGCCTCCGGATGACTTCGGAATCTCCTGCAATTCTTCTGGACGATCTCCTTGTTTAAGTTGATGAATGTTGCTATAATTCTTGCTTTCAGTTCATTTTTGGCGTTAAAAGAAGTTTTGATCGAAGGGGATTGCTGTCTGGGGAAACAGGTGGCCATATGTAAGGCGTGCTGTGGTTTCAGAAATTGTTTGACATCCATGACTCGGTTCTCCAACTTGTGTGGCATGGTGCAGAATCCTGTTGTCAGAGAGAAGGTCTTCTAATGATGAATCACTCGACACTGCCAGCTGCCTCCTTAAAGCACTTGCTGTAGGCTTCCGTGTTCAGTCTAAGGCCCTGTGGGAAGATGATAGAGGTATAATCATTAGTGATCACTCTAAACATCTTCATAATCACCATTAGACGCATCCAACTCTTTCAGAATGCTCTTCACTGTCCTCAGATTGACATCCAAACACTTTAAATTGTTCGTAGTAGAACTTCCATCGCGAATGACAAACAGTACAGCATGCCGTTTCCAAATTTCTGGCTGAGTAAATTGCGTAATGCAGACCTTTTTCTGACAGACAGTGCCCAACCGACTCTACTATACTGTGAGGTCGACAAAATCAAAAACAAACAGCGCGCATGAACTAAATTGAAAATATAAAATGGCGACAATTTATCCATAGCCCCTTATATATGTTCGAATATTATTTTTAATTCTTTTTTTTTAATCGTATCACCCCGAGCAAGGCGGTAACGCCACTGATGTGCAGGGGGCTACGTAATAGTGAAAAGATTGGAAAAGAGAAAGCCGGAAACTACATCCTAAACATGGAACAAGAGATGAGCCTCTTAACCTGTTCAATAGACGTGGGTGGAGTGTGAACCGGGCGATAGATAGATCTATCTACTCCAATTGATGGATACTTGAATTTGAGTAGACACTCTTTTTTCATAATTAAACAGTGTATTTATGTTTATCTACCGGCTTGAATATTCGGGAAATCTTGTTAGGAAAATAAGCATTCTACGACAGGATTCGAACCTGCGGTTCCTATAAACCCAGAAGAAGCCGTCAGTTGATTTAACGTGTCTTAAGCATTTGACCACGAAGGAATTTATAGTTAGACAAAGTCGAATTAAGCTATATAAATAAACAAATTTCTGATTTTTTGTAATATTCATAACTGCTCTGATTCGTACCCTAAAGACGATAAGAGTGAGAAAACATGGGATTGTATTGTAAAATATAATTTTCAATTATTATTTTTTTGTTTGATTCTCATAAGACAGCTCAAGAAACAGCACTAAAATCTTCAGATTATCATGAAACTCTTTTGCTTGATTTTTTGGTTGTAGGCAACTCAAGAAACAGCACTAAAATCTTGAGATTATCGCTGAAACTTTGTTTGATTTTTGTCAGGAGACTCAAGAAACAGCACTAAAATCTTGAAGATTATCATGAAACTTTTGTTTGATTTTGTCAGGCAACTCAAGAAACAGCACTAAAATCTTTGAGATTATCATGAAACTTTTGTTTGATTTTTGTCAGGCAACTCAAGAAACAGCACTAAATTTTTGAGATTATCATGAAACTTTGTTTGATTTTGTCAGGCACTCAAGAAACAGCACTAAAATCTTTGAGATTATCATGAAACTTTGTTTGATTTTTGTCATGACCCAAGAAACAGCACTAAAATCTTGAGATTATCATGAAACTTTGTTTGATTTTTTGTCAGTGACATCTAAGAAACAGCATCAAAATCTTTGAGATTATCATGAAACTTTTGTTTGATTTTTGTCAGGCAACTCAAGAAACAGCACTAAAGTCTGAGATTATCATGAAACTTTTGTTTGATTTTGTCATAACTCAAGAAATAGCACTAAAATCTTTAGGATTATCATGAAACTTTTGTTTGATTTTTGTCAGGCAACTCAAGAACCTGCACTAAAATCTTTTGAGATTATCATGAAACTTTTATTTGATTTTTGTCAGGAAACTCAAGAAACAGCACTAAAAATCTTTGAGATTATCATGAAACTTCTTGTTTGATTTTTTGTCAGGCAAACTAAGAAACAGCACTAAAATCTTTGAGATTATCATGAAACTTTTGTTTGATTTTTTGTCAAATCAAGAAACAGCACTAAAATCTTTGAGATTATCATGAAACTTTTGTTTGATTTTTGTCAGGCAACTCAAGAAACAGCACTAAAATCTCCGAGATTATCATAAACTTTATTTGATTTTTGTCAGGCAACTCAAGAAACAGCACTAAAAATCTTTGAGATTATCATGAAACTTTTGTTTGATTTTTGTCAGGCAACTCAAGAAACCAGCATTAAAATTTTGAGATTATCAGTTGTTCTTTTTGTTTGATTTTTGTTTGTGCAACTCAAGGTCCCTAAAATTAAAATCTTTGAGATTATCAGAAACTTTGGTTTGATTTTTGTCAGGAAATCAAAGAAAACGTTAGCCCAAAATCTTTGAGATTATCAAGAAATCTTGCCTGATTTTTGTCAGGCAAACTCAAGAAAACAGCAATTAAAATCTTTGAGATTATCATGAAACTTTTGTTTGATTTTTGATGTATAACTCAAGAAACAAGTACTAAAATTCCTAGATTAATTGAAACTTTGTTTATTTCTATTGTGGCAACTCAAGAAACAGTAACTAAAATTCGAGATTATCATGAAAACTGTCGATTTTTGTCAGGCAACTCAAGAAACAGCACTAAAATCTTTTGAGATTATCATGAAACTTTACTTTTTTGATTTTTGTCAGGCAACTCAAGAAACAGCACTAAAATCTTTGAGATTATCATGAAACTTTTGTTTGATTTTTGTCAGCAACTCCCTAAGAAACAGCACTAAAATTTTTGAGATTATCATGAAACTTTTGTTTGATTTTGTCAGGCACCCCAAGAAACAGCACTAAAAATCTTGAGATTATCATGAAACTTTTGTTTGATTTTTGTCAGGCAACTCAAGAACTGCACTAAAATCTTTGAGAGATTACTGAAGTGAAACTTTGTTTGATTTTTGTCAGGAAACTCAAGAAACAGCACTAAAATCTTGAGATCATGAAACTTTTGTTTGATTTTTGTCAGGCAACTCAAGAAACAGCACTAAAATCTTTGAGATTATCATGAAACTTTTGTTTGATTTTTGTCAGGCACCCTAAGAACTGCATTAAAATCTTTGAGATTATCATGAAACTTTTGTTTGATTTTTGTCAGGCAACTCAAGAACCTGCACTAAAATCTTTGAGATTATCATGAAACTTTTGTTTGATTTTTGTCAGGAAACTCAAGAAACAGCACTAAAATCTTTGAGATTATCATGAAACTTTTGTTTGATTTTTGTCAGGCAACTCAAGAAACAGCACTAAAATCTTTGAGATTATCATGAAACTTTTGTTTGATTTTTGTCAGGCAACTCAAGAAACAGCACTAAAATCTTTGAGATTATCATGAAACTTTTGTTTGATTTTTGTCAGGCAACTCAAGAACCAGCATTAAAATCTTTGAGATTATCATGAAACTTTTGTTTGATTTTTGTCAGGCAACTCAAGAACCAGCATTAAAATCTTTGAGATTATCATGAAACTTTTGTTTGATTTTTGTCAGGCAACTCAAGAACTAGCACAAAATCTTTGAAATTATAAAAACCTTTGCTTCATTCTTCTAAGACAACCGAAGAACCAGTACTAAAATCTTTGAAAATCATAAAACATTTTGTTTGATTCTCCTAAAGCAACTTAAAAACAAGCACTAAAATATTCTAAATTTTCAAATCTTTTGTTTGATTCTCCTATCGTAATTCAACAACCAATACTAAAATCTAAAATTACCATATAATCTTTTCTTTGTTTCTTTTAAGACAACTTAAAAACAAACACTAAAATATTTGAAATTATAAAATTTCATTAACAAAATTTAATGTTAAAATTCTTTTTTGTTTTCAAGTCGTAAATATAAGTTCATAAAACTACATTTAAAAAATAACATCTATTCAGACGAACATCACTCAGGTAATCTTTATTTCTAGTTTTCCACATTTTACATAATGAATTGGTTATACGCAATGAATTTGTTAATTGGTTATCCTGTTAACTTTGTGTTGCTGGTAATATAAATTGATTTCAATTATTATTAAAACTATACGTACTGGTAATATCTATTATCATATTAGTTAAATAGATGCCAAACAAAGGCAGACACCTGTAGATGTGACAAAAATCACAGAATAAAATTTATAAAAATTATTGTTTGTCTGAGTTTCATTTTTAAAGGTATTTTCAAACTTTCTTGCTTCATGATTTTGTGAAATGTTGAACCTTCTTTCTGATTGTATTATACAATTATATTTATTTATTTATTTATTTATTTATTTTTGCTTTTAACCAATTTCTATAAACAAACTGACTCATTATTTTGGAAAATATCATCTAAGACGTTCATAATTTTTGGTGAATAATGTGATTTTTGTGTATTGTGTGTTAATAAAGGGGGTTAGTATATTTGTATATATAGAAATAAACCAGTAACTGTTATATTTATAAGGTGTTTCCTAATAATATGTATAGTTGCTAATTACTGGATATTACTATAAGATTTCTTGCTAAAAATGTTCTCTGTAATTGTTATTTCCTTGTAATTTAGGTTTCTACATATCAGCCTAAAGTTATGGAGGCCAATAATATGATTGCCAGTCCTGTTATAGGTAATGCCTTGCCAACGATTAATCTAAAGTAGGATATTTAGTGTCTGTTCTTACTAACTTCTTCCTGGAAGAAAATGAAATATAAAAACGTTAAAATAAATGGATATGCAAATAAATAAAACAAAGTTCCAGTTGGTTAAAATCTAATTTATAAAGAGATACATTAAAAAAAAAGGAAAAAAAAATAATGATCACGTTTTTGTCTTGTTAATGTAAATTTTGTTGAAATAAAATCTCTTTTGACTGACGAAACCGATCCGAAATATCTGAAACAGCGAAACATTTCAAAATAGTTTTTTGAGCTTTGTTTAAAGGCACATCAACACCTCTGTGGGTTATTTAATGCCAAAAAGGTGGGGTTTAAATATATTTGTTTAATGTTCGGTTATAGTGGTTTAGTCAGATTTTAATTAATTTTTTTTTTGTTTTTATTCTTTTTTATTTTAGAAAAATAAAAATGTCTTCTAGTTTCGTATTCAAAAATATTTTGCAGAGAATAATTTTTTCCTTCAAAAATGTGTTATGGTAATAATTTTTTCTTCCAAAAATGTGTTATGGTAATAATTTTTTCTTCCAAAATGTATTGTTGGTAATATTTTTCCTTCAAAAATGTATATATTTCTATAAAAGTGTATTTTTATACATTCATAGTGTTTTGACCTCAGTTTGGGAGTTAACTATTTTCCCATAGTTGTGACCCTAGCAAGTGCTACCACTCCGGGTCAGAGCGGACCTGAGAACAACAGCAGTTAAGAAGTGGTTCCATGCTTCTCACAACATCACAATCAAAGGCTTTGCTTACCGTCATGCCCAGGACCACATTTCAAAGTAAATGTTTTTCACATCGCCTTACATAGACTAGGTTTGATAAAAAAAAAAAAGTATCGGAACTGGTGCTAAAAAAGAAAACTACAACACATATCAATTCAGCATTTAATCTCCTTTGAAGTAGCCCCTTTCTGAAGCCACACAATTTATCCAGCGTCGATTCCATTGATGGAAACATTTTTTAGAATTCATTTTTGTTGATAGCAAGATTTATCGCATTCGCTTGGATTTCCTCGACGCTTTAGGATTTTGTTCCTTTCAAGTGCGATTTGATTTTTGGAAAGAGGAAAAGTCCCAAGGAGCAAGATCCGAGGAATATGGTGGTGTGTCGGACCTGAGGAATAGTGGACCTCCATAAAAAACTGCTGTACAAGCCTTGGTCAATGATGTAACGTCTGTGGTGTGGTGAGATAAACAATGTGTACACAGTTTTTTTTCTAAGAATTGCTATAATCGACGGAGGTTAGTGATAATGTGTGTATGCGCAGCAGAATTAAAGGACAGTATTGCCAAGCGGCTTCAATTTGCATATTTTAGCTCCGTTACGGTAGCCACAGTCCTGTTATCAGACCTCGTAGATAGATAGATAGATAGATAGATAGATAGATAGATAGATAGATAGATAGATAGATAGATAGATATGAGCAGTCACTAATAAATCTGATCAAACTATAATAGATAGATAGATAGATAGATAGATAGATAGATAGATAGATAGATAGATGGGCAGGCATAGATATATAGATATATAGAGAGAGAAGTGAAATAAGAAGCAAAACACTAGTGTGTTGCAAACCAATTATTCATTACAAGCGTCAATACATGACTTGTCGTGTCATAAGTTTGCCAGAACGAGTTCTTACATTTTATTGCGCGCTGATCCATCAACCAATGTTGTTTCGTTGTCAGGGGCCATTTGATTGAATCTGCGCACCAGCAGAGAATCGAATTCTTGAATGTTTGTTCCTTTTGCTCCATTTGCCAATCGACTTTAGCTAAAATGAACGAAATCTATCCTGGAACTGCTATTAAGCTCAAATTGATTTCCTTGGAACGAAGGGCAGGAGTTTTCTTTGACTCAAGTCGTTACTTTATTCGATCGGGATTGGATACACTAAACTGTACTTGTCTTTTTTGTGTTACACGTGTGCTTAGTCTTCCGATAGCATTTACCTGCAGGTGTTCATTTAAAATAGCAAGACAGTTAATAGACAAATAAAATTCCGTAAATTGATCCCAGTCGATAGGGCGATTTCCGACAACTTCCCCGGTTTTATGTTACACTGAATCTTCTACTTAGGCAGTTAGTTGGTTTATTCGAATTAAACATGCCAAGAACAGCGAAGAAGTAGTATTCAGTTATTAAAGCTTTAAACACGGGCATGTTAAGGCATATATAAATATATGCAAATATGATATCAAAGAAAAAGATAAGAAAAGAAATTGCACACCGTAAAATAGTGGATCGAAAAATATAATAAAAATGAAGAAAAAAAGTTTAACCAGTTATTGGTCCTCACTCTTCAGGGCCAATCGAGAATAAAAATATGTGCACAATGATTAAAAGCGCATTCAGATTATCATCTGGGAATTTTTGAGGCCGTTTATATTAAGTATAAACAGCCTTCTCTTTGCAAGTAAAAGCAACTGCTACTGAGTTTGTCTTTTTTTTTTTTTTTTTGTATTTTACGCTGCTGGTTCCCTGTTAGTAAATTTTTTCTCTCCATCTTTTTTCATTATGTGTATATTTTCTATTCTCGCTTGTCTCTGTAGAGCGAGCGCCAATAATCAGTTTGCACTTTTTTATTTATTTTTTATTTTTATTTTATTTTTATTTGTTTTTTTTTGTTGTTTTTTTTTTATATATCATTTTTCGAAACATAACTTTACAGCGAGGATTTTTTTCTGATCCTTCTACCCTTTTGTTTTATATTTTTGTGTTGGAAAATTAATGACAAAGGGGGAAAAACGCGTTTCGTCTTTTAAGATTTCATCAGACCAAAAGACTAAAGGACGAAATGCGTCTCACAAAACATTTTATCATTTTGTCATAAGTTTTTCTAACATTGTTCCTAATATATGAAATTTATATAACATCTTCTCCTTCATTTTTTTATATACTTTTAAAGCGCCCATTTGTAAAGCTTTAATACAAGTTTATATAACCTACATATTCTTAAATTATACAAACAGTACAATACAAGGGTCGTTCAAAAGTTCTAAGCCTTACCCAGAAAGAAGAGCAATAGCGGAATATTTTCGCTGTGCAAACACACTTCTTCTTCTTCTTCTTCTTCTTCTATGTGCCGTGTCCCTTCAAGACATAGGCGATCATGGCCTTCCACGCTCTCCTATCTCTTGTAGCTCTTAAAATCTTTTCTCTAGTTTTCTCCCAAACTATGCTTTGTCATCCATATGCTTAAGCCCATCAAATATGTCACGAGTTTCTTTCCCCTGTCTCTCTTTTCCTCTATCCGTCCTGTGAGTATCAGATTCTCGAAGTTCTCCTTCCTCATTATGTGTCCCAGAAACTTCAGATGTCTTCTTAGAATTAAGACATATGAAGGAAGATTCAAGTCGAAAATCGGAGAGAGGCTTGGGGCAGGTGTGCTCTTGCTCCAGGAAAACGTATCTGTTCACACTGTTCAGATTGCAGTATCTGACGCAGCCAAATGTGGCTTTGAATTGCTACCTCATCCCCCTTATTCACTAAACTTAGCTTCATCTGATTTCTTCTTATTTGCTAAACCCAAATCCTACCTGCCTGGCTGCCATTTTGAGAACAATGATGAGATCATATACGCCGCGGAAAATAGTCGGACCAAGACGCCATATTCTCCGTAATGGGACTGCAATGTTTATGCATCGTTGGACCGAGTGCATTGACTATGTTGAAAAATAGAGAAAAAACTGTTTTATGAATGAGACATAGAAATTTTTTAACTATTTTCGTTTGCATACCGTAACTTTTTATCACAATTACCCAGTCAGAAGAAATAAACTATAAAAACTCGAATTCTTTTGCCACGGGAAGATCAAATAAAGGTTACGGTGTCGATTGACGAACGAGAACTGTTACGAATTACTGAAAAATCTAACCGTTTAAAATTGAATCAATGAAAACTTGTATACATTAATTTCAACTGTTTTTATTAATAACTACATTTCTTCTTTATAGGTAAAAGGGTAGGCGGAAAAGCTTATAGACTGACTATGAAGGAATCAGACCTGCGCTTTAAAATCTCCCTTGCATTAATTTCAATTGTTCTTATTAATAATTGCATTGCTTCTTTACAGGTACGAGAGTGGCTAAAAAGTTCATAAGCTGATTTTGAATGAATGATGCTATAGATGTGAAATCTTGCATGCATTATTTGATCGTGATTTTTTAGTTAAGTCAATCAAGTCTAGTTTTTATTGCCTGATTAATAGCTATTTTCTTCTGTGCAAACAAATCTGTTCCTTTTATCAACTATACCATTGACTAAAATTAGCCCCACTTTTTATGTGAATGATTACATGACAAACTCTTTGATCCCGTATGTGCACTAAATAATAATAATAATAATAATTATTATTATTACACGTCTTAATCGTTTAATGTTTGCAACGGACTTTCTTATCGCTGACGTTGCTATTGGGAATCGCTTTTTGCAAGTGATGTAATGCATTCCGAACTTTTCACCCTTCAAAATTTATATTTTCAAGCCAAACATTTGAATTATCTGATTATTAGAGTGAACTAATTTTCTTATTGTCATTTTTTAATCGGAGAGTTTTCGACATGTTTGTTATTTTAAATTGAAGGGACGGAGATGGTACCATATTACTTGCCTTTTAATTTTCACTCAGTGTTTATAAAACCTCTACCTCCTCCTCCTGCTTCTTCTTCTTCTTCTTCTTCTTCTCAGTTTCGAAACTCAAATGTTTTCCCTTCTCTGTATCTCCCTCTATTTTTCTTTTTTAAAGCTTCTTTTCATTTATTCTCAGTTTCTTTCATTTCCCTGACGATATGACTGTTGTCTACTTTTCCAACATTTCGCAAATCTTTCCTGATCTTTCATTTCAGCCATTATTTCGACCTGTTCTTTATCTGTTTTTATCAGCTTATCCGTAAAAACTTACTCCTCTCTCCGTCTCTCTCTCTCTCTCTCTCTCTCTCTCTCTTCCCATTTCTTAAAGTGCTAAACTTATTTTAATTTCATAAGTTCTATTTGCTTTAAAACTCGTTCATTCATTGTCTCTCACAAACAGATAGATAGATAGATAGAGAGAGAGAGAGAGAGAGAGAGAGAGAGAGAGAGAGAAATATTAAATATCTATACTGACTGAGAGATATACTGATTTTCCTTCTTTAAATACACGACACAAACGAGGACCATATTGTTCACGCCGTCTTTCACATATTTATATTCCTATACCAATCTTTGGCCTCGTTTCATATATATGTGTATGTGTGTGTGTGTGTGTGTATGTGTGTGTATGTGTGTTTGTGTGTATATATATATATATATATATATATATATATATATATATATATTTCACTATTTTTGTCATTTATTTACCTATTTATATCCTCGCCTATTAATCAATTGGCAAACATTTATCTCACTGTCACCACTAATCCCATTTTTCTATCCACCATAATAATACTTCTTTCTCCAAACTATTGCAATCCAGTATAAGAAATCCAGACAGCCAATCCTTAAATCTGTAAACCACCATCGCAACCGGATTTAATTCAAGCGAGTAATTTTTCCATCTGCACCACCAATTTAATACCGACATATGGACGCAATGCTTCCACATGAACTTTCTCTAAAAATGTTACCTCTTACATAATGTGAACCCTATTCAATATTACATAAAAAGTTTTTAAAATGCCACTTCAACAAAAGAATTTAAGTATTTTATGTAGTTCTGAATTACTTTGACAAAGATGTTCATTCTTTACAAGGCTCAAAAGCCACTCAGGATAGGAAAAAGTTGCAAAATAAGAGGCATTCTCTGTTAGCTAACTGTTTCATCTCTAAACTGAACAACTATAATTAATCTTTTTGTGTATATGTGCAATTGGATGCGTACAGCAGTTTGGGAAAAGATTGATTTTTTTTTTCATCAGGGGTTATTTGGAAGTAATATTTTTTTAATATTTTTAATCCTTTAATTAGATTTTCTTTATATTCTTTATGTATTTTATTTAAATATGTTATTTTAATTTCATTGATTCTAAATTATATATATATATATATATATATATATATATATATATATATATATGCTTGAACAGTGGATTCTAGATGTTCTTTAACTTTCTTATAATATATATATATATATATATATATCAGCATGCTGTGTGGGTATAGAAGAATCCAAAGGAGTATCCTGTACATACAGTCGTAGGATAACTCTCTAAGAGACCTCTAAATATATATGTATATAAATACATATAGAGTAAATATAAGAAAATATTAAGGCAGACACGTTATTTCATGGTAAATCGGATGTTTGGGCCTATTTCAGGCGAACCCTCATCAACTTCCATCTTTTTTGTACAAAGGATTTTACACGAATATAATAAAGACGGAACCTGATGATGGTTCGCCTGAAATTGGCCCACACTTCCGATTTACCATGAAATAACGTGTCTGCCTTTATTTTTCTGATATATATATATATATATATATATATATGTTAAAATTGTAATGATACTTAGTGCCAAAATTGCATTTTCAAACGTTTATTAATAAATGGCATTTTTTTGGTGAGTAGTTTTTTCTTGTTTTTTTTTTTTCTCAGAAAGTGCTCAATATATAGAAAGTGCGTTAAGAGAATTAATGAAGTTTTAAATAAATTGTATATGGGATTTATTTTTTTGTTATTGTTCATTAGTTTTTACTAAGCAGTAAAAAAAATAAAAAGTGTGAAGAGTAATAATAATAATGCTTCCACGAAAATCTGAAGTCGTCATGACTGAAACAACCCTCTTAAGGAGAAAAAAAAACTCTCTACATAAACTCTCTCTCTCTCTCTCTCTATATATATATATATATATATATATATATATATGAGTGTGTGTATGTGTGTCTATGTCCTCATTTTCTCTTTCCCACTACTATAACGCAACTTCCCTGTGTATATGTGCTTGAACAGTGGGTTTTAATCTACGTGTTCTTTCACTTACTTATAATATATAAATATACAAGGTAACCAAAAAAGATGTGTCCGTTTTTAAAGGGAAAAAAAACGCTTCGCAGTATGTGTAACTTATATTTAGTCTTCGAAGTAATCGCCATCGGCATCCAGCACCTTCTGCCAACCTGTCTTCAGCTGTTCAATGCCATTGCTGTAGAACTCAGGGGGTTTTAACGCAAAGAAGTCCGTGGGGGCTTTGCGCAAGTCTGCTTCATTGGTGAAGGATTTCTCAAGAATATGATTATCTAGGGAGTGGAAGAGGTGATAATAGGATGGCACAAGGTCAGGTGAATAATGTGGATGGCACAAAGTCACCCACCCAAGTTGCTGTATGGTATCCCTGACCACTCACGCGACATGCGTCCTGGCGTTGTTATGGAGAAAAAGCACACCTTTGTGATTCACCAGTGCTGGCTCCTTCTGGCGCAATGCCTATTGCACACGTTTCAATTGCTGCAAGTATAGGTCTCCAGTGACCGTTTGTTCCGTTGGTAGCTGTTTATCATGAACCACTTGACGACCTGTCCACCAGACACAAAGCATAATCTTGCGTGGGTGCATAGGCGGTCTTGTGGTGTGAGGGAGAGCTTCTTGAGAAGACAAACTATGTCTGAAACACTTGAGTTTCGTACAGAAACCACTGTTCATCACTGCTAAGCACTCGATTGAATAAGGATGCGGTACGGTGGCGAGAAAGCAGCGATACGCAGGCTGCCACTAGTTGTCTCTGGTGGATCTCCAACAGCGTTTGCGGAACCCGCTTGCTCAGTTTGTACGTCTTACCTAGGCGGTGCAGGTGAAGTCTAACTGTTTCATCGGAAACGTTGAACTGTCTTGCAAGTTCACCACACGTTAGGCTATTTTCGAAACCAACGCCTTGCAGTATGTTCATCCACAGCACTATCCCCAAACGCTTGACATATGCGGCGACTTGATGCAGCTGTTGATAAGCCCATTTTGAACTCGTAAACAAACAGCCCTGAACGAGATCCCTAGACACTTCCATCCTTCTAACAATTGTCCGGCTTATAACTGATGGCCGGGCATGGTGTACGTGTTTTTTTATAACGGTTGATGTTCCGACTTACAGCTGTCCGAATTTGAAACAATTGCTACACGTATTTAGTATATATTTCAACTTCATTGAATGACTAATCAAAAAAACGGACAGAACTTTTTTGGTTACCTTGTATATATATATATATACCATGAAATTGTTGAAATATTTTACTTATATATATATATATATATATATATATATATATATATATATAAGTAAAATATTTCAACAATTTCATGGTAATCGTTCTGATAAATTTTCCTGTATAGTACTGCGGGTAAACTAAACAATTGTGCATGTTTTGATAAAAGCACCAATTTTGGCACAGACCAATATATTATGAACAAATTTTGATGTGGAGTCATCGGCAGACTGCCTCCTGCTGGTAACCAAAAGGCACGAAGGAATTAGATAAAGCTTGCTGCTGAAAGTTTTAGTGAATGTTTATTGAATGTTTTAAATCAAGACATTTCAGACAGCTCTTAGTCACATTTTGGAGTCACTTCTGGTATTAAGCAACACATTTAAGTTAATTGCTAGGAAACCCATGATCAGGCATCAAATGCTGACGTTCCTTGTGAAAAGCCTAGATTCATTTAAGTGTGAAAATGTTATCTGACCTTCTTCCACTGTCTTTTAATCGGTATTTATGAACACTGTCATGCCAATTAACAACATTTTTAACACAGTTATGCTAATTACATTGTGGTCAGACGCGTGGCTCCAAAATAGCAGAAAGAAGTGGTTTTAGTGGGCAATGGCGGCCGAGTAGGCAGGAGAGAACCGAGGGAGGAATGAGGTTTGGGATGAAATTTCTTGATCGGTATGAAAGCATCGACACCAGCTTTCACCCAGGAGGAGACCTCAGAGGTACAGTCCTCAATTGGGAGACTAAACATTTTTCCCAAGGGAAGTTGCAAAGAAAATCACAGAACGAATCCTAGTCGACTCTTTGGTAACCGTAAGTAATTCTGTTCGTAGGATGCTCTCGGGTGAGTGAGATTGAAGAGAAATATTAATAGAAACGACAGCATGATCAAAGTTACCGAGAGGGCAAAGCTGCGAAGCTTGGCAGGAGTCAGGGACACAGGTGAAGCAGAGATCTAGCAGAGAAGCGTGTCCTGAAGAGATACTGGGGAAGCGAGTGGGAAAATTCGCCCAATTGCGTAAGTGATTGAGAAATATCAAAGTTGTGGTGATAATTATGGTGGCTTGTTCCCATCAGATCAATCTTGTGTAATTCAAATGTTATACCTCTGCGGTCAAAAGACGCTACTACGTTTAATTATCATGTTAATTTACACATGACCTGCTAAATGGAATATGCAAATACGTTCCCTGTTTTACAGTATTTGCTTACTGTTTGGAATAGTTCATAATCTTTATTTTAAGTTTGCAAGTTCAGTTATGAGAGCATTCCCCGTCATAATCCCATAGTGGTGTGGATTCCAGACTAGCGTTGTTGCACCTGTACGTTGTGATGTAACCCTTCTCGCGTTTGCCGGAGGCTAGCTCCCGGCAGACAGATGACTCGGGGAGCGTTATTCAGACAGGTTTGTACATGTCTCTCTGTCTGTTGCTGATGATATTGTTAGTGCCTGACCCCGGAGATGTCCGTCCTGCTGTATTGCTCGTCAGACGCAGTTTCAGGGGGCATTTATCAGAAGGATCAGCTGAACATTTCTCGATTTTGCAGACAATTTACGGCATGACTTGTAGATAATCTTGCTTGTTCTGTCGTAATGTAGGATGACGAACTTCTAGATGGTATGCATGGTATTTTTAACAATATAATCCGGCAGAGTGGAAAAGTCAGTGATCTTCTTGGTCAGCTGATGTAGGCTTGTTCACACTGCCCATGATTTCCTTTTACTATATCCAGTGAAGCAAAAGACCGTGTTTCAAACCATCAGAGCATGACACATTGGTAATGCTAGTGTTTTCTCATGGTCAACCAAGAAGAACAACCACACTTAGGCTTCCTCCTCCAGGGTGCGTGCCAAAGCTACTACCAAGACAACTATAACAGTGCTAACTGTGCGGATGAGGATCTTATTATAGCCACCCTGAGCAGCGTGGGCGGTATGCAACATCATGCGACCGTCGGCTTCTTTGTGGCTGGAAGAATCTATGGCTTCAGTAGTTAGAAGCGGTTGCTTGCTCAAGACGTCATCTCCTTTAGTAATGACCAGTTCGTTGTCTGTCAGCTGGAATTAGTCGTGGATGACGCAAAATTGAAATATGAACAGTTATGTCTTCTTCTTCTAGACTCTGAGGAAGCTGGTCCAGTTCCCGGAGATCGTTGCTCTAGTCACCACTCGTCTTCTTGCCCCTTTTCCGCGCTTGGCTCTTTCTATAAACTTTAATGAGTTTGTATTGTGACGGTCTCACACCAGCTCCAGCCGGGTTACTTGATGGAATTTTGAGAGTATGTAGGGCACAAAGACCTAATGTGCATACTCGTTAAAGCATTTTGCTGTAGCTGGCTTCAGCAACTGGATGATGACGCTCCACCTAGCACAATGCAATTGGTTGTAAGAACCTAAGACTTGGGCTGACAGGTATTCTCAACAAGCGACAAAATCACATTAGACACCTAGCCGGATATCACCGCCATCAGACAGTGCAGGGGAAGCTTGGTTTTCAAATTGAAAATATTCCTCTATACTCCCATTCCGAGTCTGGCACCCGATATACAGACCAGAGAAGAGGTCCCCGTCCTTCTTAAGGGATTTCAATTGCTATTTGTCCTTACCCGGGGATTTTGAAGCAGGCTGACTTATGAATTTCAACCTGTTTCTGCAGATGGCATCTCCATTGGGTGTTCTCTAACGAAGTTGTCAAAATCCAGTTGATCCACTCCGGGTGCACGACAGAGGGCATGTACAGCTTCAGGTGGCGCGATCTCTTTGGTGTCGAGAACCAGAAGATCTTGACTCTCCTCTTCAAATGGATTTCTGATGTCTTCCACCATGTTGACTATCAACTGTACATCTTTCAGGAAAACAGTCTACACTTTTGTTGACTGGTTATTGTCGCCGTGTCTTGTATCTATTCCTCGAGTCAGTGTCATTATGAAATTTTTCAATGAGCCTGGCAGCATCTGGCCCTGCCACCATCCACCGTCGCAGAGCGCTGGGGTTTTCAGACAGGCCCACTGCACTTCTACCTCCTTTCATGGCAGCAATGTTCTGCTTGCGGCCTGGTCGACGGAAATGGCGAAGAACAACATGTTTTCGGAATTCCTGTGCTATTTCAGGGTGTACCATTGGCAGTTCTACCACGTCTCACGGGAATCCAGTACCCGTAGTTAATTTGATTCAGGACACTGTTAGTTTTCTTAGGGCATCTACGTACACTGTAAACATTGCTTGGCGCAGAGAGCGTACGTATACCAGGATCATCACCTCTAGTTGCAGGACTGCTGCCCAGTAGTCTAACTGGGAGCAGATTGCCGCTTTTTGATAACACCAATCGTCGAAATTTATCTACTCGTTGCGTGCGTCACCTAGATGGTCAGTGCGGTGGTTGTAGGCGTGCTATTGCAGGGTGCTGCTAGTGAAGCCTTCCTTGTTTAGCTGACATAGAATACTCGCAGGAAGGAGTTCTCTGTCCCGGCATTGGTATGTCTGCCTGAACCAGTACTTGCTACTACCCTTTCCCTTACATCAGGTCACCAAGTGCTGTCATCTCGATATGTAGACTGCCTAAGAGGACAAATTTCTCATCGCTATACTTCTTTGGCCACTTCTAGATTTCTTTTGCCAAAGCAAACAGCGGCTGGTTGAACGTGGCCACTAGTATTTGGCTAGGGTTAAAATGTTCCACTGCAATCCTGACTACATCCACGCAGTACATGATCATAGCCATAATGTGGACGCACAATGTGGGAGCATTGCCGTAAAAAAGATGGCCGATTGGGATTGGCGGACATGTTCTGCTGGCTTGCGTTCTCCACTGGAGAAGTTTCTTGTAGGGTGACTTGGATGTGTTGTAGCCAGAGCTGATCTTATTCATCATGTTGCATGAACCTGCTGTTGCTGCATAGGAATTTCACACTAGTAGCCGGCTGGTGGTATTTTTGATGCTGCCGATGGTGGACATCAGTATAGTAGCGAACCAAACGATCAGCTGCTATAAGACTTCTTTCATTCGGCCATCCAAGGATGATGATGCTGTTGTCAATGCCGGCTTCATGGAACGCAGGGTATTAAATGAGGGGAATGGAAGTCTCGTGGAATAAGTGTTTTGATGTGGTCGAGCTTGTGGTGGATACTCTCTGCCACGGCAGTCGCAAAAACTCTGCCTCTCATCTTGGAAGTGTAGACTATTTGCTCCTGGTGGTAGAGGCGGTAGGTGCTGTTCTCCAGCTGTGTAGAAAGGGACATTACCCGATCATAGTAGATAGAAATTACCATGTGTGCCAGCTTGTCGGTGAGCTCCCTCTTGCACATGCGTACATGTAGCATAAGGCCGGTGTTGTTTGAAACTAGCGTCTCTTACGTGGTGGCGTGCCTGAATAGGCAAAGCGTACTGTCTGTGGCAGCTAGGCGGTGAATAACGCTTTTGAATTTGAGGAGTTAGATGATGGTGTTGTGCTTTCACTATGGTGCTTGATATTAAGAATTTTCAAGACCATAATGATCCATGCAAACAGCATGTGGCACAGGCTCTTTTTGGCATCATGCAGGAAAATCTTTGAACACTTTGGCATCTTCGATGATGTGGCATCTTTAATGATGTGACATCTTACAGTTTTGGCATCACCTTCCAGGTGGAGAGCATCAACGTCTCTGTCCAGTTCACAAGCTTTTGCCCGGGTATCGCCGAGGTACCATTGAATGCAAACTAGACATCGCGCTCTCGATAATGTCTCCACATATAAGAACAGTGAAAAGCAGTCTCTGCTTGACGAGTCCTGTGCACACTGCCGTCATGCTTAACTCACAGCTGTTTCATTCCTAACCTATATAACTGCGCCACTTCAGCAGGTCTGAAAACCAGAGACCTCTCGTCATTCATGTAAGCTGCTTTAATAAGCAACATCAGCACTGCGAAGCAAATTCTGCTACTGCGTGTTCATCGTCTGTACTTTTGCCGCCATATCTTTATTATTCCGTGAGCGATTGTACAACCTCAGGAGACAATTTCGTTGGTACTTGGCCTCCTGTGCAACCATGTTCCTAGCGTTTAGTTATGTCAGGTGGTACATATCGCCCAGAATCAGTGAGCACGACCTGACACGCAAGACCAGTTGGAATGTAGCAGCCTCATGGAGACCAGCACTACCAGGAGTTTCACCGCAGAAGAAGCATTTCACTCGTCACGGTTGTTATGCTAATCTATGAATAATTTAATAAATCGATAATAAGATGAGATTCTAAAAACACATGGGCACCTTTCTTTATTGTTAAGTGATATTCTGTATGGCTAGTTACTCGAATCCACAGATACCAGTCTACTATGGCGGCTAGCTAATCCTCGTTGCAGGCTCCTACTCAGAGCCCGCCTGTGATTTACACTGAAACTATGCTGAGCGGACCTTAGTTACAGTTTCTGGGAGGGAGCACTTTATCTAGTGTGAACAACAATCTGAACAAGGCCAGGACGCTCAAACCCTCGGTTACGATGACTTGTGGCTTCGTGCTCACACAACCATTAACGGCTAGCAAAGGATTCTGTTAACTCAGTTTCACTTACAAGGCTTGGGTCAACCTGTGTTATGGTTTTCAGGTACTTTTTAAAAGTGCCACACGCTGGGATCACCTCCTCAATGCCAATTACATCAAGGTCGCGTTTCTGACAAATCAATCATGGTGAGATACGAACTCGGTCTTCATGGTCAGGAAGCGAACGTTCTAACCATTTGACCACGTACCTATTAAGTGCTACCCTACATTAGCCACAATACGCGACACAATGTTTCTACAACATTGCAGATTCAAAAAATATATTTTATCTGCATATTTATTAAGTACATCTCATTCATCTAGGAATAAGTCTTCCTCGATAGCCACATGGTGGGCATTTTGGAAAATGGCCGCCATGGTGGAGGAGCTCCATATTCAAATTTGTTCGTACTATATTGGTCTATCTGTGTGCCAAAATTAGTGCTTTATCAAAACATTTACAATAGATTTGAATACCCTACGTAAATAACCCCACTAATATGATATATTGACTTTATGAATTTAAACTCAGTACTAGATTGGAAGTACGTTGTGGTGCAGTAGATATCAGCGCGGAAGGAGAAATTGGGGAGCCGAGTTCGAATCCCAGTTGAATTCATTGCATTCACTTACGCGCAAATGCCCTTGGGAAAGGTATTAAGCCGTCTCTTCCCTCTAGCTATAGGTTAAATAACAGGACAGATTGGGTTCTATAGCCTTGTCTGGCAACCAGTCTACAGCAGAAAGCAAGAGCAGCCTACTGCGGGGAAATCTTCTGCCCAGTCATGTCTCTTTCGAAACATGATCGCCCAAGCGTGTATCATGTATGGCACTTAACTGACTGACTGACAAGATTGGCAGCACGGCGTCATCAATTTTCGATTTGTTTAGATGTAACCGTATGTTCTACGCTAAGGGTTTCTTCTCTCGCACTATCTTCCGGCTTCTTTGCTTTCCAGCCAACTTTGATATTCAAAAACTTACATGCAATGTTAATCGTTATCTACTGCCTTTTTGGTTGCTATTTTAATCTTTTTTCTTTTTCCCTCACAGTCGGTAACCTATCGTGTCTTAGTGGCTTTACTGCCTTGCTTGAGAGGAAATTATTAAAGAAAATGATTGCGCGTGTGGATCTATGTATGTATAAGTTTCCCTGGAGCAGCTGAAAATGTGAATAATAGGTCAGAATCTTTTTTCTTGCCATCATAAATTTAACATTCTTTTTACATTAATACGCATTTGGAAGCCACCTCTTTTTGACAGTCAACCACCCACATTCACATTACAAATTTGAATGATTGGACGCAGAAATACATGTTTGCTGCTATAAATTATATAAATGAATTCATTTCTTGTTTTCACAGTGTCATCTGGTTAGGCTTGTATTACATGCCACACATTGGGTGGGCGTTGAAACATTAAAAAAAACCCTGAAATCTTTCAGTTAGTTACCAGATAAAGTTCTTGTGTACCGCAGTCGTTACGAATAAGTTAAAATATATAATGGGTATGTGCACCTCAGAAATTGCTAATAAGCATATATATATATATATATGTATGTACTAGCAGTATAGCCCGGCGTTGCTCGGGTGTAATGAAAGCTTTAAAACTAATCCATGGTCCTGGAGCTCAGACTCTTTGAATGTTGGCACGAAAGACTAAAAAGCAATAGTTGTTTCAAGTTAAAGCGAAACCGTAGACCGAAAGAAAAATGAATGGATGTAAGTCAAATTTTGAAGTTTGATGAGCATCGGATAAAAATTGTGGATTTGTATAAAGGACATACAGACAGATAAACAGACACACACACAAACATCTTGTCTTTTATATATATATATTATCGATTTTCTGCACTATTGTAAGAACTGCAACCTTGGAACTTCTGAATATCGTTTCTTGTGTCTTTGTCTATGAGTGTATCAAATTTGATTCAAATCGGACCACTCTTTCTAAAACCCGATTTTTTTATTATCGATTTTCGCTATTTATCGAGGATACCTCGATACAAAACCTAGCTAAGAACACTCGCAGACGCTTATAGTACAACTGTGTAAATTTTCAATAAAATTGGTTCAGCTGTTTCGGAGTCTATAGGTAACGGGCACACACACACACACATATACACACACAGACAAAGTTCCATTTATAAATAAGTTTAGATATGTATTGTTTAATTACTTAGTTTTTGGTCATAATAAAATTAGACGAGTACACATTTTATAAAAAAAAGTGTTCAATGCAATTATATTGTAGAACTTTTGAATATTCTTCATTTGTAAACGTGTTATTACGCGACCTAGGTTTCTACCATGAGTGTTATGTTCAGGCGATTTGCAATAACTGATTTTACCGTTTACCGTTTTTTAAGAACACTTACGTAACGGTGATTTTTTATTTTTTTTGTTTTTGTTTTGAACGCTCACGTAACGGGGAATTTTCGAATGCGCAATTTTTAAAATTACAAGAAATTATAACGTTTTCATCCATGGTTGTATGAACCTAATAGGTATTTTTTGATATGGTTACACTTAGTTATAATTTCTGTTCTTTCATTCAATATTAAATGGGGATAAATCAAAAATTTTTACTAAGTGTAACCATATCAAAAAATACCTATAAGGTTCATACAACCATGGATGAAGACGTTATAATCTCTTGTAATTTTAAATTAGCAGTTTTCAAATATTGTGTCTTGTCAGTCGCTTTCTGTATTACAAAGTAACCAAAAAAGTTCTGTCCGTTTTTTGATTAGTCTTTGAATGAAGTTGAAATATATACGAAATGCGTGTAGCAATTGATTTCAAATTCGGACAGCCGAAAGTACGAGCCTCAGACGTTATAAAACACACGCGCACTATGCCCGGTCATCAGTTATAAGCCGGACAGCTGTTAAAAGGATGGAAGTGTCTAGAGCTTTCGCTCGGGACTGTTTGCTTTACGACTTCAAAGTGGGCTAATCAACAGCTGCATCAAGTCGCCGCATATGTCAAGCGTTTGGGGATAGTGCTGTGGATGAACGTACTGCAAGGCGTTGGTATCGAAAATTCAAGTAGGGAGATTTGTCTCTCCATGATGAGCCTCGCAGTGGACGAACTCAGGTCTTGAATGACGGAGCCCTGAAGGCGGCCATTGAAGAGGACAGTAGCCTAACGTGTTGTGAACTTGCAAGACAGTTCAACGTTTCTGATGAAACAGTTTGACTTCGTCTGCACCACCTAGGTAAGACGTACAAACTGAGCAAGTGGGTTCCGCAAACGCTGTTGGAGATCCACAAGAGACAATTAGTGGCAGCCTGCGTATCGCTGCTTTCTCGCCACCGTACCGCATCCTTATTCAATCGAGTGCTTAGCAGTGATGAACAGTGGATTCTGTACGAAACTCCCAAGTGTTCCAGACATAGTTTTTCTTCTCAAGATACTGCCTATGCACCCACGCAAGATTATGCTTTGTGTCTGGTGGACAGGTCGTCAAGTGGTTCATGATAAACTGCTACCAACAGGCCAAATGGTCACTGGAGACCTATATTCACAGCAATTGAAACGTGTGCAACAGGAATTGCGTCAAAAGGAGCCAGCACTGATGAATCGCAAAGGTGTACTTTTCCTCCATGACAACGCTAGGCCGCATGTCGTGCGAGTGGTTAGGGATACCATACAGCAACTTGAGTGGGAGTCTTTGAGCCATCCACCTTATTCACCTGACCTTGTGCCATCCTATTATCACCTCTTCCACTCCCTAGATAATCATATTCTTGGGAAATCCTTCACCAATGAAGCAGATTTGCGCAAAGCCCCCACGGACTTCTTTGCGTCAAAACCCCTCGAGTTCTACCGCAAGGGAATTGAACAGCTGGAGACACGTTGGTATAAGGTGCTGGATGCCGATGACTAAATATAAGTTACACAGACTGCGAAACGTTTTCTTTTTTATCTTTAAAAATGGACAGAACTTTTTTGGTTACTTTGTAATAATGGCTAATAGATTCACCAAAAATACTCAGATTCAAAGATTATTTGAACGGTTTTTACACACACTATGCTTTATGGTGCAGTAGATATCGGCTCGGAACGAGAAATCAGAGAATCGAGTTCGAATTCCAGTTGAGTTCGTTGCATTCACTTATGCGCAAAAGCCCTAGGGAAAGATATGAATCCGTCGATTCTCCCTCCAGCTATGGGTTAAATAGAAAAACAGGTTGGGTTCTGTACTGTTTGTTGGCAATCATTCTACAGCATAAAGCAACCTACAACCTACTGCGGGAAAGTCTTCTGCCCCGTCAATCATGTTGCTTTTTTTTTTTAATCATATCACCCCAAGCAAGGCGAAAACGCCACTGATGCGCAGGGGGCAACGTAAGAGTGAAAAGACTGGAAAAGAGAAAAACCGGAAACCACATCCTAAACAGGAAACAATGGATGGGCCTCGTCACCTGTTCAATAGACGAGGGTGGAGTGTGAACCGGGCGATAGTTTAGTTTATCTACTCCAATTGAAAAAAAAATAAGAATAAAAAAAAGAGTGAAAAGATTGGAAAAGAGAAAAACCGGAAACCACAACCTAAACAGGAAACAAGGGATGAGCCTCTTCACCTGTTCAATTGACGTGGGTGGAGTCTGAACCGGGCGATAATTTAGTCTATCTACTCCCCGCCTAAGCGTGTATCACGCATGGCACTTAACTGACTGATGTCCAAAAGATAAAACACTTGTATGAATGCAAGTAAAATATAATGAAAAATCTTCTTTGCAGTGCCTTGTCTTTAATGGAACTTCTCCCTCCAGCTATGGGTTAAATAGCAAGACAGATTGGGTTCTATACCCTTCGTTGATAACGAGTCCACCGCAGAAGGTAATGGCAATCTACTGCAGGAAAATCTTCTGCCCAGTCAATTATGTCTATTTTGGGACATGATCGCCCAAGCATGTATCACGTATGGCACTTAATTGACTGATCTCCAAAAGATAAAACACTTATATGAATGCGGGGAAAATATAATGAAATATCTTATTTGCAGTGCATTGTCTTTAATGGAACTTGTAAAAAGTTCGAATTCCAATTGATTTCGTTGCATTCACATAACGTAAAATCCCCTTGCGAAAGGTATGAATCCGGGATTGTTACTGCCTAAACACACTCTTGTATATATATATATATTAACGTCTACCGGCCGAGATTAAAAGTCTTATTAAAGTAAATGTAGCTCTCAACAGAGAATGCACGTTGTATTCCTGCTGAAAATACATTTTCTTTAATAAATCTTCCACAAACACGTATACCCACTACAATAACATTTCTAAAAAAAAAATGAACACTTGATCGCAAAGTGTACCCGTTAAATTATCAAATTAAAAAAAAGAGTAGCCCCAAACAGTATTAACAATAACGTTTATAAAACGAACTACTTAATCGAAAAAGTCTGCTGGTTAAATTATCAACAAAATCAATAACAATAACATCCATCGAAATGACACGATCAAATGTAACTGCAAAATTAAAGAAAATTGCCCACTTAATAATAAATGTTTAACTAATTACACGATATGCAAAGCTATCGTAACTCCGAGGCTATCAACTACTTATATATATATATATATATATATATATATATATATATATATATATATATGAAAGAAAAAAGTTTGTTTTGTATCTCAAAAAAATATCCTTGATAATGGCTAATAGATTAGCCGAAATTACTCGAATCCAAAAATCATTTAAACAGTTCTTACACACTCTATGCACGCATACCGGTTAATTATGTTTTCAAATCCTTCTTCATCCTGTTTATTCATTAGGGTGCATTTGGTCACGACAATTTAACGGTGTGTTTATTTTTTGCTTGTGTATGGCGTCACTATTTTCAAATTTCGTTAATTTTATTTGTTCGTCAACGACGTTGTTAGGGAAATTATTATTAATTAGGGTTGGTTCAATGTTGTTAAGTTCCTTATACAATAATGTACTTATCACTCAATGAACTTTACAAACACTTAAGATTTCTCTTCCGCTATAAAAAAAAATTAACAATTCTAACTTCAACAGTCAGCACTAAATACTGACATTGGGAAGACATGCATCACACTTTCTCGCGGACTGACCTGTCACCTGTCGAAACTCAGTGCAATACGTACACACATCGACCAGAACATCATGAATGACCAAAATGTAACTAATTATTCTTCACCCTCCAATCTGTCTATCATAGACCGGATGTGGCAAGTCTCTCGCTTCTCTATCGATACTTCCACAGAAAGTGCTCGGACGATCTACATCCCTTGCCAGTTCAAATCTTCACTGTAAGAACACACCATGCAATTTACGCTACAACGCCCAATGCAAGGAAAAACCCAAAACTCTAGAAGCCATTATTATACAAAATAAACAGTCCACATAAAATCGAATATCATTTGGGCTCTGCTATGAAAGTGGGCTCCCTGTGCAGGGCCCGGAAATTTTTCCCACCTGAAACTATTCTGCACATATACAAATCTACCATCCGCCCGTGTATTGAATATTGCTGCCATATCTGGTCGGGTGCCCCTGCTGCTCTCCTTGGGCTTCTTGACAAAATACAAAGGAGGATCTGTAACGTGGTTGATACTGACTTGGCAGACCGGCTGCAGCCGCTCTCACACCGGCGTGATGTAGCTTCCCTGTGCCTCTTCTACAAGTACTTTCATGGCTTCTGCTCCAATGAGCTTAGATCACTGGTGCCGCCTAAGCACGAATTTACACGAGATACTAGATTAGCAACTAGGTCCCACCCTTTTACAGTTAAACAAATAAGATGTAACAGTAAATTCTACTCCAACAGCTTCTTTTCTCGCGCTTCCCGCCTGTGGAACTCCCTTCCACAAGTCTGCTTTCCCGACAGTTACAATCTCCTGGTGTTTAAATGTAGGGTCAATAGACACCTCCTATCACACTAACTCCCAATTATTCTCACAACACTCTCATCTACCCAACCCTCATTCTCGGTATCCTCACCCGCCTATCACCCACCCTCTGTTATTTCCTATATTTAATCAGCCTTTCTCCACTCTACGTAGCCCCCTGCACAGTAGTGGCAGTGACATGCCTTGCTCGGGGTGAAACGCTTATAAAAAAAAACAAAAAAAACAAGAGAAAGTATTATAAAGTGCATATGATATAATTAAAGTGAGCACTTATTATATTAGTATTATTGAAAAAGATAAATAAGCAAATTAATTAATATAATAAAATAAAATAAATAAATCACATTCTTTTTGTGCGGCCTCGTTCCCAATTACCGTTACACATGACGTCACGCTAGACCATTTCAAACGTCCAATTTCTCAAAAAATACCAGGATGCTGACAAAATAATTCTAACTACCATACAGACACCACACCAGTTCTTGATGAGAACTGCGAAAGCCGAAAGTCTTCATTTTTCTTTTCTTCTATGTGCCTTCTCCTTTCAGGACATAGACGATCATGGCCTTCCACGTCTCCCTATTCCTGGTGGCTCTTAGCACACTTTCTGCTGTAACACCACGCAACCCCCATTCTGTCATCCACCTGTTCAGGCCCTTCAAATGTTATCCGCTGCTTTCCTCTGTCTCTTTTTCCCTCTATCTAACCTGTTAGTATCAGGTTCGCCAAGCCCTCCTTCCTCATTGCATGTCCCAGGAACTTTAGTTGTCTCTTCCTAACGCTCAATATTAATCTCCTTTTCCTTTCCATCCTTTCCAAAACCTCATCAATGCTCACATACTCGGTACATGATATCCTCAGCATCCTTCTGTAGAATCACATTTCAGTTACTTCAAATTTTTCATTCATCTTTGATGATATTATCCAACATTCACTGCCATATTGAAAAAACTAATATCACATAGCAATCCAGTACTTCTTTGTTTCGCGTGAAAGTTTCATGTATCTTAATTCTTTACTCGGCTGCTGAAACGCGTCCTTCGGCATGACAATTCGCCTTCGGATCTCTGTGTCACACTTTCCGTCTTCTGTTAGAATACTTCCCAGATATTTAAATTTTTGTACCTGCTTGATTTTAATATCCCCCACATGTATTTGGCATATTGGGCTGCCCTATTTACTGATGACCATGCATTCGGTTTTCTTACAGTTTATTTGTCGTCCTTTCTTGTCACTCTCTTCAGCTAACTTTTGTAGGAGGTCTTGCAGTTTCCTTTCCGTGTCTGCAATCAGCACTATATCATCTGCGTACCTTATGTTGTTTAAATTATGGCATCCGATAACAAATCCTGGCATAATATCTAGAGTCCTCAGAATAGTCTCGCTGTACAAGTCAAAAGTATTTGAACAAAAATAGCAAAATATTAATTTCGGACAGTTTATTCACTACTTTGAGTACAATAATCAACACTTTATCTAAAAGATGGAAAATACAATAAAAGATTAGATAGACTTACATTTCTTTTTAAAAGACCTTAAAATGAGTTATTTTAGTAGTTTAACCCTCTAGGGCCATTCGTATCATATTTGATACAGTATGAAAACAAGCCTTGAAAGAAATATTTTCCTGAAAAATTTTTTAAGAGAAATTTTTTATAAATTTCAAATGAAAGCAGTACTGACTGCTCAGTCAATGAATACCAAATGTTTCCTTATAGGGAAATACCAAATGTTTCCTCATAGGGAAATACTGTATCAAATATGATACGAATGGCCCTAGAGGGTTAAGGCTTCCACTGGGCATAAAGTGGGTGATCGGTTTTCTATTGTCATGAAGTAATAAACTGATCCCCCACTAATTACTACTTAATAATATAGTAAAATGAAAACAAGCCTTGAAAGAAATATTTTCCTGAAAATTTTTTTAAGAGAAATTTTTATAAATTTCAAATGAAAGCAGTACTGACTGCTCAGTCAATGAATACCAAATGTTTCCTTATAGGGAAATACCAAATGTTTCCTTATAGGGAAATACTGTATCAAATATGATACGAATGGCCCCAGAGGGTTAAGGCTTCCACTGGGCTTAAAGTGGGTGATCGGTTTTCTATTGTCATGAAGTAATAAACTGATCCCCCACTAATTACTACTTAATAATATAATAAAATGAAAACAAGCCTTGAAAGAAATATTTTCCTGAAAAATCTTTTAAGAGAAATATTTTATAAATTTCAAATGAAAGCAGTACTGACTGCTCAGTCAATGAATACCAAATGTTTCCTTATAGGGAAATACCAAATGTTTCCTTATAGGGAAATACTGTATCAAATATGATACGAATGGCCCTAGAGGGTTAAAAGTAAAAGATAAAATCACAGTAACTACAGTGCATTTGTTTATATTTTTTCTATCTTTTCCAGACTCTTCTAACTACCAAAAAACGTTCAAATTTGAATTCAGGAGTTCATTTTTGTTAAGTTATGAATATTTTGTATGAAAAACATTATATTTTGTTTTAACAATTAACAGACTTTTTGGAAATTAGCAAAATGTTCAACTAAGTTAAATGTTAATCTTCTTTTATTTGTCGTGTCCCTTCAGGACGTAGACAATCACAGTCCTCAACATCTTCCTGTCCAATACTCTTGGAATTATTTCGAACTTTTGTTCTCATCTTGGTTGATATAGGTATTTTAATAAATACAAAAAATCATCTGACACTGAATATAAAAGACTACAAAAATGCACCACCTCGAGACGGTGGCGTAATGGATATAGTAGCTGGTCATACATATGTTAGTATCATCTAGTGGTCATGAGGTCAATCCTCGGACTTGGTAGTGACGAACCAAAATCCAACATGTAAGAACAATAATTAATGTCAAAAGATATTTCGCAATAATCAATGAGATAATCCACATCAGCCACTCTATGGACATCTGATGATGACCAGAAGGTACTTGGTCGAAACTTTGTGTCTATTATAACACCTATATCAACCAAGATGAAAACAAAAGTTCGAAATAATTTTAAGATTATTTAAAATTACTCATCTCAGAAATAAATACACATCTTCTTGTCTCTTGTAGTTTTAAATACCTTTTGTCTTGGTATTTCTCCTAAACTCTGTCCGTAAGCCCAGCATCACATGCTGTTTACACCTGTCTCTCTTTTTCTCTATTCCCCTGGGGGTATCAGACTCTTTGTCTCTATTCTCCTGGAGGTATCAGATTCTACAATTATGTAATTTGTGGTAATTTGCACAAAATGACAAAATCAGAACGGTTAAGCATTGAAGGGAGGGCACGAATTGAAATTTTATTCAAAGAAGGCTACTCTCAAATACAAATTGACAAGAAGTTGAAGTTTTCTAGACATTGGGTGCAATATTCGTTACAAAGGCGGTTAGAAAAATGCTTGGAAGAAAAAGAGCTGAGGCACCAAAAGTAAAAACTGACACTGAAGATGAACACTTGATTATTGAGAGCAAAAGAAACAGAAGGAAAACTGCTCCAGAATTGACAGCTGAACTTAAATCCTCTCGACAGCAGCCAGAGTTGCTCTCAAATGTGAAAAATCGACTTAGATCAGCGGGGCTCAAGTGGTGTATGGTCAAGACACCCCTGCTACGGAAGGTGAATAAGCAGAAATGACTATATGCAAAAAAAGAAGAATAAGAACTGGACATATAAAGAGTGGCAAAATATATTAGGAACAGATGAGTCTAATTTTGAACTTTTTGAGAGTAAGAAGGGGGGTGTATGTGAGAAGAAAATTAGGAGAAAGACTGAATAATGAGTGTGTGGTTAAGCATGATAATGAGGATGTATTAGGGGTAATGAGGTGACGAGATTTGATTCAAGTCAAGTGAATCATAAAAAAGAACATTATTTGATTTTGAAAAGACATGCTATACCATCTGGTTTACGCATAAGTGGAAAAAATTACCTTTCAACAAGACAAAATCCATAACACTTTTCTCAATTGTGTCAAAATTAGCTTCTGTCAAAAACTGGAAATTATGACTGAGGAGCCTCAGTCTTCTGACTTCTTTTCTATTGAATTTGTATGAGACGAATTTGCTAAGGAAGTTCAAAAAGAATACCCAAAGAGTGAGAGTGAGATTTTTTATTGTTTCAAAAATGCTTGGAAAGGTCTACCATCTACTTAAAAAAACAACTGTTGAACAGACTGCCAAGAATCTATAAAACAGTAATTAAATCAAGTTTAGTTGCTGAAAAGAAAATATGATTGTTGTTCTAAGATAATTTCTCATATGTAGGTGCTTATTTTTGTCAGAAAGCAAATACACTGTAGTCACTGAACATTTATTTTTTACTTTAAAAGAAATACCAAAATACCAAAATATCTCATTTTAAGGTACTTTTTAAAGTAATTCAGGGTGACCTTAAACGTGCAATGAGTGTGTATGTATGTGATGGGCATATCCGCTTTCTGACCATGAATCCCGGATTCGAATCTCCCTATGGTCGATTTGTTAGGGAGGTACCTTCTTGATGCCATCGGTATAGAGGAGGCAATCTCAGCGTGCAGCAACTTTGGAAACTACCTGAAAACCATACCACAGATTGACCCAAGCCTTGTGAGTAAAAAATGGGCCATCGATGGTTGTGCTAACGCAAAGTTACAAGTCATCGTAACCGAGGGTTTGAGTGTCTTGGCTTTGTTCAGACTGTTGCTCATGTTAGATAACGCACCCTCTCCCAGGAACTGTAACTAAGGTCCGCACAACATTGCTGCAGATGGGCTCTGTGGGTGTTGAACAAACACAAGTATGCCTGAGAAAGCGTCTGCAATGGGGATTAGCTAGCCGCAACAGTAGACAGATATCTTCGAATACGAGTAGCCATTATTATTATTATAATTATTATTTATGTTTCTTATTACTATAAATGTTATTTTAGTACACATTCGTGTTTATTTCAGCGGAATTAATGTCTACCGGCTTAGATCATCAAAAGTCTTATTAAAGTAAATGCAGCTCTCATCATGGAATACAGGTTGTATTCTTGCTGAAAAATACATTTTTAAATAAGATTTCCGATAATCTAGGCTGGGAGATTGTTTGTAAAAATGCAGGGATGTTTCCACAAATACATATACCCATTGCAATAACGTTTATGAAAAATATCTACTTGATCGAAAAAGTTTACTTGTTAAATTATCGAATTAAAAAAGGAGAGCAGCCCCAAACAGTATTAACAGTAAAAATTGAAAATTATGCTTGGAAGAAAAACTAGCAATAATTAGTTTTAAAACCAAAACAAACAATTAAACAAGAAAACTGAAATATTGTGTAAATTTAGGCATGTAAATAAGTACTTACTTTGCTATCTAAGCTCTAATTAAAATCGACAAATATATTAAATAAATATAATATGAACTTTTAAAAGATGTCATTAATAAATAAACGAACACATACTAAATATACACTTTTATACGCGTGTATGTACTTATAAATACATAAACAAATAACGGACAAAACTAACTTCCAACAATTAATACTTCAATATATAACACCAAGGCAAAAACAAATAAATTAGTAACCATTACATAAAAAATCATTATATAAACGATAGTATATGATATAAGGAAATATACAATTTACTACATATGCAATATTTAATATAACATATATGTACTTACGTGCGTGTGCGTGTGGGAGTATATATTGTATACTCGATATACATATATTCAAACAGCAAATAAAAAATATTCCATAATTCATCCAACCATAATTAATACTCTAAAAATAGAAAAAAATAATTTTACCATTTAAGCATTAGTTTATTAATAGCAATGTACAGACAAGTCTACATGTGTGAGTGTACGCGAGTTTGTAGGTGTATATTCGTGCACGTGTATCTAAACTTATTTTTAAATGGAACTTTATCTGTGTGTGTGTGTGTCTGTGTGTGTGTCCGTTACCTATAGACTCCGAAATGGCTGAACCGATTTTCTTGAAAATTTACACAGTTGTACTATAAGCGTCTGCGAGTATTCTTAGCTAGGTTTTGTGTCGGAGTACCCCCGATAAATATCGATAATCGAAAAAATCGGGTTATAGAAGGAGTGGTCCGATTTTAATCAAATTTGATACACTCATGGACAAAGACATAGGAAACGATATTCAGAAGTTCCAAGGTTGCAGTTCTTACTCAGAGGACTTATTTAGCCTTCAAAATTCAGTTTACGACGAAAAAACTTATTTGATATCGATACCAGGAAATCAAAATTTTACTTACATCCATTCATTTTTCTTTCAGTCTATGGTTTCGCTTTAACTGGAAGCAACTATTGCTTTTTAGTCTTTTGTGCCAACGTCCAAAGAGTCTGAGTTCCAGGACCATGGATTAGTTTTAAAGCTTTTATTATACCCGAGTAACATCGGGCTATAATGCTAGTATATCTATATGCATATATACTACCGACCATGATTATTAGAACACCACAGTTTTTTTTTAAAGAAATGATGTATTTCATACTATTTTTAGTATTTATTGCCATGTGGATAATTCTAAATGTGCTTCTTTTTTAATACTGCACAATAATATGGGCATAAAATGAACTGTTCTGGTGTTCAGTTTTTGTGCTCTCTTCCCCATGCTAGTCTCTTCTTGTTGTTGGCTGGCCAAAGCAAAGGCTTCCAGGCTGCCTTGTAAAATTGTGCAAAGTAAAAATAACAAAAGAACCATTCTATTTTCATTTAGAATTATACCATTGGCAATAAATTTTTTTTTTTTTTTTTTTTTTTAATCATTTCACCCCGAGCAAGGCAGAAACGCCACTGATGTGCAGGGGGTTACATAAGTGTAGAAAGATTAATTAGAAAAGAGTGAGGAGTACAAGCTAGTTAGAAAGGAACAATAGAAAACTGAGAAAGCAGGTGCAATGACAGGTACATGGGCGGAGAGAAAGGGAAGCTTATACAGGGGAGGGGAGAGAGAGCTAGAGGCCAGTGGTTAGTAGGTGAGTATTAACTTTGCTTTTAAATTTCTGGAGGTCGTAGCCGTCAGGAAAGCAAGAATACGGGAGTGAGTTCCACAGGCGGGAAGTGCGAGAGAGGAAGCTGCAGGAGTAGAATTGTCGTCTGCGTTTGGCTAACCTGACTGTGAATGGGTGGGACCCAGTTGCCAGTCTGGTTGAACGGGTAAACACCTGTTGAGGAGGCATCAGTGACTTAAGCTCATCCGAGCAGAAGCCATGAAAGTATTTATAGAAGAGACAGAGGGAGGCCACATTTCGACGATGGGAAAGTGGCTGCAGACGAGTCGCCAGATCAGTACCTATCACATTACAGACTCTCCTTTGGAGCTTGTCAAGAACACTGAGGAGAACGGCAGGGGCACCTGACCATAAATGGCAGCAGTACTCCATGCACGGACGGATGGTTGACTTGTATATATGCAGGATGGATTCAGGTGGAAAAAACATCCTGGATCGACATAGTGACCCAATCTTCTTAGCAGTAGATTTTGCTATGGATTCAATATAGTGCTTCCATTTGAGGTCTGAGGACAGGGTAAGTCCGAGGAGGCGTAGTGTATTACTCTCCGGGAGAATCATCTGGTCCATGCTTATGGGAGGCAGAAGAGGTTGCCTGTAATGGTTGACAGACAACAGCTTGGTCTTAGAGGAATTAAAGTTGACAAGCCACTTCTTGCCCCAGTTCACCACAGAGTGTAGATCCCGCTCAAGGTCAGCAGCGAGATTATGTCTGTCCGCCACGACAGGTTTCTTACTGGAGCGGGAGTATATTGTAGTGTCATCTGCGTAGATGCCTACTTGGGACCTGATCTCATCTGGGAGGTCGTTGATGAAAATAAGGAAGAGCGTTGGGCCCAGGATAGAGCCTTGTGGGACACCAGCATTCGTGCTGTAGGACGAAGAGGCACGCCCATTCAGAACGACCTTCATTTTGCGGTTATTTAAGAAAGATTGGATTAGGTCAAGCAGGCGACCGGTAATACCATAACCGCGTAGTTTGCATAGGAGGCCAGGGTGCCAAACCCTGTCGAAAGCCTTGGAGATATCCAGAGCAACCGCGCGAGCCTCGTCAGACTCATCAAGGGCCTGTAGCATGTACTCCGTTACAGTAGTTAGCAGGTCGGCTGTGGACCTGTCAAATCGGAATCCATATTGCCTGTCGGAGAACAGCTTGTGGGCGGTGAGATGATGAACTATTTCAGCATTTATTATAGCCTCGAACACTTTCCCGAATATTGGTAGGAGACTGATAGGGCGATAGTTGGATGGGTCCGAGGGTTCACCACAATTCTTAAAGACAGGAACGACTGAGGAGAATTTCCAGCATGCAGGAAAGCAGGAAGCAGAAAGGCAGTAGTTAAACAGTTTAGAGAGGACAGGGGAAAGTTCAGGGGCACACCTCTTAAGGACTATCACCGGGATTCCATCGTCTCCACACGCCTTATGGGGGTCGAGTTTTGAAATTACTCTGGATACTATTGTCGGGGTAATATACACGTCATGCAGTTTGGCCTCAGTTCTAATAGGGAAGTCGGGTGGGTGCACTCCGGACGAGTCGAGTGTGGAGTTGGATGAGAATCTGCGGGCAAAGCACTCAGCTTTCTCAGCAGATGACGTGAGAACGTCAAATCCATGGATTAAAGGAGGTATTGAGGATTTCCTATTGTTGAGCACTCGTTTACAAATCCTCCAATAGTCCTTGGAGCCGAACTTGCGGTCAGCTATGTGCTGTCGCATTCTCTCCGCAAACAACTGTTTGGCGTCATTTAGAGTTCTCTTGCACTCACTGCGAGCGGATGTGAACAGGCGCCTATTGTGATCAGTTGGCTGTCTCTGGAATAGATGGAAGTAATGGTTCCTGTGGGCAATGGCGGCTGAGCAGGCTGGAGAGAACCACGGAGGGGAATGAGGTTTTAAGCAATACTTCCTGGTGGGTATGAAGGCATCAATGCCAGCTTTCACCCATGACGAGACCTCAGAGGCACAGTCATCAACTGATAGGTCAAACACTTTTCCCCAAGGGACGTCGCAGAGGAAATCGCGAAAGGCTTCCCAGTCAGCTTTTTGGTAGAGGTAGGAGGTTCTATGAGTAGGGGGATCCTGGGGGGAGTGAGATTGGAAAGAAATACTGAGGGAGACTACAGCGTGGTCGGAGTTGCCGAGAGGGCAAAGCTGCGAGACTTGACAGGCGTCGGGCGCAGAGGTGAAACATATATCTAGCAGTGAGGAATGACCCGAGGGTGTGCTTGGGAAGCGAGTGGGGAAGTCCACCACTTGCGTAAGGGATTGGGAAATAGCAAAGTTCATGGCGTGAGTGCCCGCCGAATCAGTAACAGCGTTTTCAAGCCACTCAGAGTGATGGGCATTGAGGTCTCCAAATACAAATATGTGGGCAAATGGGTGATAGGTAATAGCCTTATCTATGTCGTCGGCAATGCTATCTAGTAGGGAGCAGTCAGGAGAGGAGGGAGAACGGTAAAGGAAGAATAGGTAGCTAACCGAACTGAGGAGAGACAAGCGGAGACATATGTATTGGTGGTCAGTAGATTCGAGTGAAGTCACCCTAGTTATGGGGAGGTGTTCGCTGACATAAACACCCAGCCCATGCATGTGGACAGTAGAATCCTTCCTTAAAAGGGGAAGATAACCAGGGATGAAGAGGTCAGAGGAGGGAATAGTTGAGTTGAGGTTAGTTTCGCAGAGCGCGAGGATGTCAGGGGACTTTTCATGCAGGAACGCTTCTACACTAGCAAAGTTAGTACGAATGCCTCGGATATTAGTGAAGGAGAGGTTAATGGGCTTAGGTGGTTTGGATTTAGCTGGTTTAGGGTCATTTCTGTTTTGTCTTGTCATGTTTTTGGTTTATAGAAAGGGACCTAGGGTAGAGGATACAGGCGGTCATTACCCACGATCTGAGCTGGGAGGGGGACTGGCTAGGGCTGCAACAAGGTGTGGCCTCGGGGTTGCCCACCGAAAGCGCTTGCAGGGACACCTATCCATGCGCGACATGGCACTACAAGAACCCCGATATTATACAACTGTTGATCAGAGCAGCCGCTCTTGACGCTACGCAAGAGTTAGGGCTCCTAACTACCAGTCGGAAGCAGCAACCAGGAAACTGCCAACCCGGTACCCTCACAGTGATGAGCCATTGCCACCAACCGGCCAGATCGCAGGAAACTCACGGAAGCACCAGTACCAAGGTCTGAAGAGAGAGAAGTGAAAACCGGAAACCACATCCTAAACAGGAAACAAGGAACGAGCCTCTACTCCAGTTCAATAGACGTGGGAGGAGTATAGACCGGGCGATAGTGTGACCTATCTACTCCTATTAAAAAAAAAAAAAAAAAAAAAAAATCGAACACGAACAATCCTTTGAAAAAAAAAAACACAAACTTACAAAAGTGGAGTTTAACTAAGTTTTAACTTAGTTAAAGTCCAAATGAACTCCAAAAAAAGGGGGGGAGAACAAAAACATAGATATATATAAAAACAAAAAAAAAAAAAAAAACAAACGGAAAATACCTCACAGTTTAACACAGGAAATTTGAATTAAGATTCATTCTTCAATTCTTGCTTTTCCCAAATATCAAAGCGAGTCGGCCTGCTAGGTAAATTCCCATTCAAAGAACAACACGTGGCATGGAGCTGTAATGGCTGCTGATAACTTGGCCAAAGTAGCTTCGCATAACAGAATAAATATAAATTTCAAACTTTTTTTTTTCCTCCTAAATGAAGCATGAACTCCAAAAAGCGGGGGGGGAGAACAAAAACATAGATATATATAAAAACAAAAAAAAAAAAAAAACAAACGGAAAATACCTCACAGTTTAACACAGGAAATTTGAATTAAGATTCATTCTTCAATTCTTGCTTTTCCCAAATATCAAAGCGAGTCGGCCTGCTAGGTAAATTCCCATTCAAAGAACAACACGTGGCATGGAGCTGTAATGGCTGCTGATAACTTGGCCAAAGTAGCTTCGCATAACAGAATAAATATAAATTTCAAACTTTTTTTTTTTCCTCCTAAATGAAGCATGAACTCCAAAAAGGGGGGGGGGGAGAACAAAAACATAGATATATATAAAAACAAAAAAAAAAAAAAAAAAACAAACGGAAAATACCTCACAGTTTAACACAGGAAATTTGAATTAAGATTCATTCTTCAATTCTTGCTTTTCCCAAATATCAAAGCGAGTCGGCCTGCTAGGTAAATTCCCATTCAAAGAACAACACGTGGCATGGAGCTGTAATGGCTGCTGATAACTTGGCCAAAGTAGCTTCGCATAACAGAATAAATATAAATTTCAAACTTTTTTTTTTTCCTCCTAAATGAAGCATGAACTCCAAAAAGGGGGGGGGGAGAACAAAAACATAGATATATATAAAAACAAAAAAAAAAAAACAAACGGAAAATACCTCACAGTTTAACACAGGAAATTTGAATTAAGATTCATTCTTCAATTCTTGCTTTTCCCAAATATCAAAGCGAGTCGGCCTGCTAGGTAAATTCCCATTCAAAGAACAACACGTGGCATGGAGCTGTAATGGCTGCTGATAACTTGGCCAAAGTAGCTTCGCATAACAGAATAAATATAAATTTCAAACTTTTTTTTTTTCCTCCTAAATGAAGCATGAACTCCAAAAAGGGGGGGGGAGAACAAAAACATAGATATATATAAAAACAAAAAAAAAAAAAAAAAACAAACGGAAAATACCTCACAGTTTAACACAGGAAATTTGAATTAAGATTCATTCTTCAATTCTTGCTTTTCCCAAATATCAAAGCGAGTCGGCCTGCTAGGTAAATTCCCATTCAAAGAACAACACGTGGCATGGAGCTGTAATGGCTGCTGATAACTTGGCCAAAGTAGCTTCGCATAACAGAATAAATATAAATTTCAAACTTTTTTTTTTCCTCCTAAATGAAGCATGAACTCCAAAAAGGGGGGGGGGAGAACAAAAACATAGATATATATAAAAACAAAAAAAACAAAAAAAAAACAAACGGAAAATACCTCACAGTTTAACACAGGAAATTTGAATTAAGATTCATTCTTCAATTCTTGCTTTTCCCAAATATCAAAGCGAGTCGGCCTGCTAGGTAAATTCCCATACTACAAATAGTATGAAATATATCATTTTTTTTAAACTGAGGTGGCCTAATAATTATGGCTGGTAGTGTATGCGTGTATATGTATATACGTGTACGCAAGTGTATAATTTCAAACAATAATAAATACAAATGTTAATTATAAACATAACCTCTTACAATTAAATACTTTAATGATACTTAAGATACCACCAAACCAGATAAGAAAACAAAATAATACCCATTTGAAGACATACATAAATATATTTTATATTTAATATCTAAGCATTAAAATCAGTTATTTCTGTAAAAAAAAAAAAAAGAAATACAATTTTCCTCACTCAAGAAAAGACGAGAAGACCCTTGAAAACGATATGTCCAGAAAAAAATGACCTGAAATCAAATACCAACAAATGGCTACAATTGAAAGAAAAGAGAAAATAGTTAAGGAGTGAGTGTAAAGTGAAAAACAAAAGAAAAACAAACAAACAAGAAAACAACAAATAATCACATCTTACACGTACGCACATCTGCGTAAACGTGCGCAACTGCACCCGCCCGCAAATGTACATACGCACACACACACGCGCGCACACAAATACACGCACTCATACACACGCACACAAACACTACTGTTGGAAATTTACAGATATAACAGGTCTCCTGATTGGCCGAAGACCCGAACCTCGTCTTGGACTTGAGGCGGGCCTTTACGCCAGGAAGAGGCTCGCGCCTTTTTTTTTAGCCTTTTTTCTTTTTTGCACCGACTTGCTTGCTCGGTTGGCACGGACAGCTTCGGAGACCAACGTGCCGAGATTCAACCAGCGGGGCCAACAATTGGCACCCTCATGTCTCGCTATATCGAGACCATCTCTCCATAGTATTGGAGACCCATTGGGCTAACAGCCTCAACCTTATCAGAGAAAATATCTCGACATCCTTCCTTTCTTATAAGGAAACCCTTTGGGCAATGCCTATCCATCTGAGAGAAAAATTCTCTAAGAACTATCGACTTTCGACCGAATGGAACTGCAGAAGAAGCTGACCCCAGAATTTCCTGTACGTCGCGGACCGCCGTTCCACGTGGTTTCCCATACCCTTCTCAGACGAAGGAACTAACAAGCTACGCAGCGAGAAGGACTATACCAGGCTACGAAGTAGCCGCAAAATCAGTTTTTGCAAGACAATAAATTGTTTTACTTTATCAGGTATGTCTTGTTTGTCTGACTGTTTCCTTCCTCTGCCTAAGCACTGAGTTATGTGTGAATATTTCTCACACTACGAACAAAACTTGCACCAGTGATAAATGCATAAAGAAAATAAAAATCAAGAAATAAAAGCAAACCAATTGCTTATACCACTGACGAGTGGACGGATGGATATATTCATGAAACTCTGGAGTTTGGATTCTGAAATTAACATCAACCAGCTAAGTAACAAAACTTTTATATATATATATATAGTTTTAAATAGGTACGAAGGCATTTTTTATTTAATCTTTAGGACTCTTTCAGGCCAACACATCTTTAGAAGGAATTGTCCTCATTCATTATTTTCTGTAATCACTTATCTTTTTTGCTTTTGCCAAAAGTATGCCAACGAATCCTTTAGAAGATGGATTAGCCTTAAGGCTAAACAAAAAATGGCTTCGTAACTATTTAGATCGATATTTATGTTCTGTGGCTTGAAGTCCTTGAATATATATATATATATATATATATATATATATATATATATATAGAGAGAGAGAGAGAGAGAGAGAGAGCGAAAGAGAGAGAGAAAGAGAAATTCAACGTATATATATATATATAATTTTATATATATAGAATATTGAGAGAAAAACTGAACACACATTTAAACGATTATAAATCAAGATTTTTTTCAACAATGTAAATTTACCGAATTTTCCGAATTTTTTCAACAATGTAAATTTACATTGTTGAAAAAAATCTTAATTTTATAATCGTTTAATTATGTGTTGATTTTTCTTCTTAATATTTTATAATGCTCTGCATAATAGCCATCGAGCTCTGTATCTTTATCTCATTAATAATTTATATTAATTGAAGAAAATCTTTTAGATTACCCTCTCTGTCTTTACGGGTCTCCCATTCTCTCTCTCTCTCTCTCTCTCTCTATATATATATATATATATATATATATATATAACGAAGTTAAAATTATCGTGAGACCTATTATGAAGCCAAAATTATGATCAGACCTATTTCGAAGCTGAAATTATTTTATAGCTATAAAGATCCAGAAATTATAATTAGACCTTTAATAAAGCCGAAATTATTGTCTGATCTCATACGAAACCGAAATTATCGTCAGAGTTATTATGAAGTTTAAATTAGCGTCAGACCTATTATGAAACCGAAATTATGATCAGGCTATTGTGAAGTTGAAATTACGGTCAGTTCTTTTAAGACTAACGACTAAATGCATGTGTATCGTTTGTGTCTCTGTACATACGCATGCTGTTATGTTCCTGCATGTAAATGTTTACACTTCTCTATAATTCTAAGTAATAAATATATCTGCAAAGGAAGAAAACGCTGTAGGAAACTATTATAATGTTCAATATTTCTTTATTATGGAAACTAGAGAAATGCAAGAGTGTTGACTTTTCGTCAATGTATGTACACATTGATAACTTAAAATCTGATAAGGAAAAAAGTCTCTATCCAAATAAATAGTCATTGTTTGCGATCAATCCAATAAAAAACGGTACACCAACTTTGCCGGGACAATAATTATGTGATGTCTTATGAGTCTTTACAATTGAAGTTTCTGAAGCCAAAATAAATATTTAGAATAAATACTTAAAAACCATGTAGAAAGCAAACCTATGGAATGTTTTGAATAAACGGCGGAAGAACACTGAAAAAAGTATATTTGTTCTGTAGTCAAAAAGTAGTTCTGCATGTAAATGTGTTATTTTTAAGTTATTTTTTCTTTTCCGTTTTCTTTGGCGGTGAGGGGGGACTTTTTCACCTTCTGTTGAAAACCCTAGCATTTATATTTTTATCTGGCGGAGGAATTCAATGTTATTCTCTAGAGTCTTATTGAAATAAACACAATATGTTAGCTTTTCCGAATTTTTCGTCATCACCGCCACCAAATTTAAATTAGAATATGTTTGCAGACTTTCCGGTAACTGTTGGTGCTGTAAGTCAAGAAGACTTGTGCGTAAAAAAATATTTCTGCTTCATAAAACAATTTGAAAGAGACAGACGTTAAGCAAGTTTTGTTTTTACAAAAAGAAGAGGAAAAGCATGCAACTTCTTTCTTAGTGTATCTGTTTGTTGTTTTGTGTAAGAAAAAACAAAGTAGCAATATTTTTATAAGAAAAATGTCTATATAACTTTTTAAAATAAATCTCAATTGTATTGTTTTTCATGTACGAATTTTATAATCAACATAGTATTATTTATTATATATGTATATAAAACGCAACGTGATATATAAGGTTTAAAATAAATTTTTAAAATGAAAAATCTTACTTGAAGCTTTTATTTATTTTAGTTTTAATTTCAAGCTAGTAGATTAAATTTAATATTTCTAAGAAGCAAAATACATACTTTGTGGTAGGGACGTTTAGCTATGTCTGGTACAAGGCTAATTCACAAACATAGCCGACATACCCCCACAACTTAAGTGTTTTAGATATCATCAGAAGTTTGAAAAGAGGATGTTGAAAAATAAAAATATTTTGTTTGTATGTTTAAAGTAGAATTTTATTAACAGAACAGAATAACATCAATTTGTAGAAGTTAAATGTACGTAGTTAAATGTTCCAGAGAAATAGTAGTAAGTAGCAGAATTTGTGTATTTAAAAAGATTAACAGATTACTAGTAATGTCTGTGTTCCTTCCTTTTTTTATGACCGGCGAGAAAGTGAAAAGGAAGGTAAAGCAATAAAGGAAATTGTACTTATCGGACTTTAGTTTTTAGGAGTCAGTTGAAGTATCTTGTTTTTGTTATTGTTCTCGTCGTTTTCTTCGTTGTTGATTGCAAAAATGTTGAGGATGGAGAAGAGGTGAAGGAAATTATCACAAGTGAAGAAGGAGAACGAATGTGTATCGGGGCCTTATGTCCTGGTCAATGTTTGAAGATTTTGTCACATGTTACTGGTGTATGATCTCGCTGCTTCTATCTGACTGAGTCTGACTTTCTTTGTGTTTTTTATAGTCATTTAGTTTTTCACACTGGATTGCTAACTTTTCTCAGTTTTTCAAATCGCTTTCTTTCATTAGTTAAAAATTTCAATTTAACATAGAAACACGAACTCCGGTTTCGTCTTTTTGTTTCAGTACGGGGTCAATCCTTTTTATATTTGTCAAAATTAAGGGTCCTGGGTATGACGAATGCTTCTCACAACTTCCCAATCAGAGGCAGCATGATCCCATGCTGCTCACAACCTCCATGCTCCTCACAGGTGGTTCCATAACGCCTGTGATTGGGTGGTTGTGAGGAGCATGGAACAACCTCTTAATTACTGTTGTTTCCAAGTCCACCCTGACCCGGAGTTAGGGTCCAGCCATGGGCAAATAGTTAACCCCCAAACTGGGGTCAAAACACTATGAAAGTATAGAAATAGACTTTTATAGAAAAATATACATTTTTGAGGGAAAAAATTACTATAACACATTTTTGAAGGAAAAAAATATTACCAGAAATACATTTTTTGATACAAAACTAGAAGACATCTTCAGTTTCTAAAATAAAAAAATAAAAATAATTTTTTTCAAAATCTGACTAAATCAACCTTCTCACTATAACCGAACATAAAAAAATACCTTAAATCTCTCGTTTTGGGGCATTAAATAACCCACAGATGTTGATATGCTGTTAAACAAAATTGAAACTCAAAATTAAGATTTCACACGAAATTGTGAATTTTTGTAAAAAGTGAAGAAGAGAAGAGAGTTGCTTTTAATCTAGTGTTCACTACAACTTATCACACCATGACTATTAGCAACCAAAGATATAAACCTAAACTAGCCCAAGAAAAACACCTAAAGCCTTCAACATTTCTTTCTCTAACATTAGTGGTATTCGTGCCAACATCTGCAGTGTGGAATCGTTTCTCTTTGAAAAGTCCCCACACATCCTAGCTGTCTGTGATATTAATCTTAAATCTGTAATCCCATCCTCTGATATCTCGATTCCTGGCTATCTTCCTCTCTTTAGGGAGTACTTTAATGTCTATATGCATGGCCTGGGACTTTATATCCGAAAACATCACAAGATGGCTAGGGAAATACTGTAAACACTACTTCATCTCAGAAATATAGACAAATAGCTAGGGAACTTTCTCTTGAATCTCCAGACTATTCTTATACGTGTCTCTTTACTAAACTCTGTCAGCTATCTCTTCCTTTTTTTATACCATTCGGCTTTCTTTCATGGTTGCTGCGTGATATTTAGTATTTCTGATGATATTTTTTAATAATTTCACTACAAGTAAGGCGGTACCGCCACTGATGTGCAGGGGACTAGATAAGATATTTAAAGTTTTAGCCAGGAGGTGAGTGACGACAAAGACAAACCAGCTACAGGGGGTGAATAAGAAAGAGCAAGAGAAGGATGTGAATACAGGAGTGAAGACAGTTGCGAAGGTAGAGAGAAAAGAAAAGAACAAGATACACGATGTGATGTAAAAAGAGCTGGAAGTAAGTGGATAAAAGATGGGAATTGACTTTGCATTTAAATTCCTGGAGGTTATAGCCATCAGGAAAGCAAGTATATGGAAGGGAGATCCACTGGCGGAAGCGCTAGAAAAGAAGCTGCTGCAATAGAATTTTTGCCTGCATTTGGTTGATCTTACTCCAAGAAAAGTTAGCTAATGCCAGAAAAATTTTCTCGTCAGGGTCCATCTTGCACATTTATAAATCTACCATTCGACCGTGCATTAGATACTGTGGCTATATCTCATCGGATACACCTGCTATTCATCTCGATCCAAAGAACGATTTGCACTGTAAATCGATTTTAGTTACTTTCTCACCGACGTGATGTGGCTTCCTTCTGTCTTTTCCACCAATATTTTCATTGCAGCTTTTCTGACGAGCATTTTTTCCTGGTGCCCTGACTACATGAATTTAAATGTACTACTAGATTGGTGCCCAGGTCCTACCCTTTTACCGTTGGAACAGCTAAATGTAACCGTCACTTCTACTCCAACAGTTTCTTTTCTCGTACTTCCTGTCTGTGGAACCCTCTTTCGTTAACTTGTTTCCCTGATAACAACAATCTTTAAAAATTTAAACGCAATGTCATTTGCCATCTTCTATCTTCTTGAATCCCGTTCACTTTTTATTCTGTTCTCAATTATTTGCAAGAATTTTTAATACAATGTGTTTTAACGTCAAAAAAGACGATAAAAATCCCTCTATGCCTAGTCTTTTCTTTCACTTCCACTCTCTGAATATCCCAGAGTACGAATGGCATTCCAGCGTTGCTTGGAGGAAAACGATTAAAATTTTGAAAAATGCTGTATTTTAAAAATTCTTTTTTAATTGATTTGAAAAAGTGATATCGTCTTTTTTTAGTCGTCTTGCATCGCAATGTAATTCTCTTCATTAAAAATTCCTCGAAAAAGAAAATATACAGGGAGTTCATAAAATTCGTGTGCACTTTAAAAAAAAATTTTTTAATTGCACACAAATATTACGGGCACCCTGTATTTTTCTAAAACTTTATTTGAGGAATATTAGTTGATTTAAGGTATAATTCATCTAATTTGAAACAAATATTATTTATATTAATCTTAAAATATCGCAGAAATGCATTTTTAAACCCGACAGTAGCTATTTTGATGTGTTAACAGCCTGATGACAAGTCTAATGTCGTTCTACGAAGAATTTATGTGTATAACAAGATTGAAGAAAATGACGCGAGTGCCTTTTTCTTTACATAATTTTTAAATAATCAGTAGTTTTAAAATTTTAAGTAAATATTCTCTGCGATCTAATGTTTTATTTGATTTCAGAAATTTTAACTTTAAATTTGTTATAGTTATTCATCTTATTTTCTGATAATGTCATGTACGGACGAGCATATCTACATAAATTTATACACATGCAAACAAATTCAAAATTCCTTTTCAAATTTTGGTGTGTGATGATTTGTCACTTATGATTAGTAAATATAGTTTTCGCTTTCATAATGATATCATCTAAAAGACAGAACTTAATACAGAATTTCAAAAGACTTACAACTTAATAATTTTTTTAAATAAGATTTTCTAAATAATTTTCAAAAATAATTTCATTCATCTGTGAATAAATTCTGAGAATTTAAGTAAAATCTGACGATTATCTGCAAGAATCTTTAATAAAATGTATTTTTAACGCCAAAAAAGACGATAAAAATCCCTCTAATAATCATTGGCCCACTCGCCGACACAAGAAAAACAAAATTTTTAACAAAACTTTCGAACGCACTAGACTAGAAAGAAATAAAACAATTAATAAAATAAGCGAAAAATGCTTTGGCCTTTACTCTTAATAATAACATAAATATTTTGACGATCAAACTTTGTTTTTATCAACTTAGGGGCCTTTTTGAAAAAAATTATATATATATATATATATATATAAGGGCAAACATTTGGGACCACCCTCTGGATTTAATAATTTATATGTTTCATAGCTTCTTTAATTAAACGCTAACAAACTAGGATAATGAAATAATTTAATCCCATAATTCATCGCGTCCAATATTTATTTCGAAAAAAGGTGGTTTCCTAAAATTTTAAATCTGCCAGTCTTAAAACTACCATTAGCCAACAACGTAGTCAAAAGAAGCTGAAATTTTAGGGAAATTTAATGTTGTAATGGGTTAACGTCGTTGTTATTACAATTATTGAATATATGGTAAAGCTTTGAGGAAGAAAAAGTCACTGTAGTCGGAAGTGACCTAGTACATTTGCTTTTAAAATTTCACAAAACCTTCGAATTTTAGGTGATTTATATATATTCATTCCATGGGGTGCAAATATTTTTCTGGGAAAATATTTGTACCGAATGAAACGCATATAGTGTGGTCTGAGGAAATTAACTAATTTATTTCATAGAAATGAATTATAATTTACAACCACTTTAAATGATGTGTTGAGTTTTCCTTTATATATATATATATATATATATATATATATATATATATATATATATAATATACTTATATGCATTATTATGCAGAGTGCGATGGTTGAATTGTCTAAATTTTACAAAAATGAAAATAACACTAACATCTCATTTTAACAGATATATTTACCAAAATTACACAAAAATATTTTAAAATACAGGAGAGTATCAATAAAATCACCATTGTCGTCCACCACAGCCTCCAGACGACTTTGCAGTCTCCTTTGGGAGATGTCAATGGTTGTGCTAGCATAAAGTCATTGTGACCGAGGGTTTAAGTGTCTTTGCCTTGTTCAGACTGTGATTCACGCTAGATAACGCCCTCTCCCCGAGAAACTGTAACTAAGGTCTGCTCAGCATAGTTGCATTTCAGGTGGGCTCTGTGGGTGTTGAACAACACAAATGTGCCTGAGCATGCGTCTGCATTGGGGACTAGCTAGTAGACAGGCAGCCTTGGATACGAGTGGTCGGCCATACAAATAATAGTATTTTTTTTTACAATGATCGAAGAAATTAAATTCAAAAAGTCATTAGAAAAGGTCATAGCTACGATTTTGTGGGGATAATGGCTGACTTTCTTCAGAATAACAGAAGTTACTGCATTATTCTAATATATATATATATATATATATATATATATATATATATATATATATATATATATATTGCTGTGCCGATCACAGGAGCGATTGATATCACAGAAAGGAGTTTTTATTTAGTCGGGAAAATGAGCACTCTCTCTTTTGGTTTTCGGTGGATTAACTATCCACAGTACTCACCAGATCTTGCCCCGTCAAACGGCTCTCAAATATTAAAAACGGTCTGGAAAAGAGAAACTTTAGCTGTGTGACGGTTTTGAGCTTTTGGTTATTTATCGTCGTACCATTCCGTTTGCTTATTTGATTTATGTATTTATTCACTTGTTATTGCAAATTTATTATTTTATTTGTATATAAACCCTTATTTAAATTTCACATTAATTGAAATAAAATGAATAATATCTTCCGAGGATCTTTCATATTTTCCCTGAACACGTAAACTTCGTCTCTCCTACCGCATTTTCTTTTGCGTTTTGTGCTGGTGGATCCAGTTTGTTTCTTCGTCTTGGTGACATGACTGACAGTTGAAAGGCTGACACCAACAATATCTACGATCTCTCTGTAAGGCCTGCCAGTGTGTTTGTGCAGCGTTACTAATTTTTGTACCCTTCTTTGGAGCAATATCCATCGCAAAAAATCGACAGTAAGACAACTAATATATATATATATATATATATATATATATATATATATATATATATATATATACAAGAAGTAACCTTTATGATAAATCAACCTTCTTGAAATTCGAACATGGTCTCATGAATAGATAGATAGATAGATAGATAGATAGATATGTTGTGTATGTGAATCAGTCTTAATCATCTCGCATTTAAGTGATGTGATGTTATAAGAATTATTTCATATATCTATTAATCTTAACTTGGTGTGGCATAAGGCCAAATAGAGAAGTTTCTTAGAAAAAAGATCGAAAGAAGTCGGTTCAGTTGTGACGAAGTGATCTTATTTCTTGTTCGTTCTGTCTTGCTAGGTCTTGAACTACTTAGCATCGCACATAGTGGGGCTTCATTCAAACAGAAAACGTAGTTATTTTATTATTCTAACAAAGATCTCAACTGGTACTACACACGAACGATCGGTCGGTCAATGTCTTTAAAATCAACTCTGTCTCATATCGTCTAAGACCAAGCTGTTGTCTGTAAATCATCACAGACAACATCTCCTGCCTCTCATAAGCATGGACCAAGCAAGTCTCTCTGAGAACAATACACTGCGCCTCCTCGGCCTTACCCTCTCTTCTGATCTGAAATGGAACCACTACATTGAATCCATAGCTAAATCCACTGCTAAGAAGGTTGGGTCACTGTGTCGGGCCAGGATGTTTTTTCCGCCTGAAGCCATCCTGCATATATAGAAATCAACCATTCGTCCGTGCATGGAATACTGCTGCCATATATGGTCAGGCGCCCCTGTTGTTCATCTCAGTGTTCTTGACAGGCTCCAAAGGAGAATCAGTAATGTGATAGGTACCGATTTGGCAGCTCAACTACAGCCACTTCCCCACCGACGAGATGTGGCTTCCCTTTGTCTGTTCTATAAATACTTTCATGGCTTCTGCTTCACCGAACTTAAGCCACTGGTGCCTCTGCAACAGGTGTTTACTCGTGCAACCAGATTGGCAACTGGATCCCACACATTCACAGTTAGATTAACCAAATGCAAACGACAATTCTACTCCTGCAGCTTCTTCTCTCGCACTTCCCGAGTGTGGAACTCGCTTCCTTATTCTTGCTTTCCTGACGGCTACAACCTCCAGGAATTTAAATGAAATGTCAATACTCATCTCTTAACCACTTGACTCTAGTTCTTTCTTCACCACCCTGTATATCCTTTCCTTTCTATGCGCCTTTGAAACTGTCATCACACCTGTATTCCCATCCTTCTCTTGCTCCTTTCTAACTAGTTCGTCTAATCTTTTTACTCTTATGTAGCCCCCTGCACATCAGTGGCGTTACCGCCTTGCTCGGGGTGATACGATTAAAAAAAAATCTGAAAATACTACCAGAATTCACTCCTATTGAAAAACGACCATTGCTAACGATTTTCAAACGCTTAAAAAACACTATTTCATCTTTAATTACTCTATCAATTTCTAAAAGCGCCAGCTTGACTCTTGACTTATCTTTATGACAAACAGACAAACCGACCAAACACCGCATTTTTCTGCTTTGCCCTCAACAACTTTCATAGATTTCAGAAAATAAATATACGGATAAAAGTTGTGTGTTGCCATTGGCACTGTGATGAAAACTAATGCACAAATAACGTCATCAATTCAATATGGTACCTTATTTGTAAACAGCGGTAAAATAAAGAAAGGAAGGAAGACCTACTGATGGCCTACTGATGGAGATTGTCCCATCAACAGTACTTAAATCAACTTCATCTCCATTTCAAGATATTCTGCTATATATTTTGGCAGTAGAGCGCTTCTCTCTCAGTCGGCTGCATCTTCCAATATCCAAAGCTGAGACAATGGCGAAAGGAAATAAAAGGAAAGCCACAAAGTGCTAAAGATCGGGCCACAGGTCGTCGCGGTTCCGGAAATAGCAGGAAAAGAAGTTATTTGCAGGCGGACGACGCCTTCTTTTTGACAGGAAGTAAGCGTCTGTTCGCATTCGGCTGGATACTGCATAAAGATTGGTTTTTGACGAGGCGAAGCATGCACAGATTTTATTGTTTACCGAAAACGTCAGCTCCACTTTCCCGCCACCCAAAAACCATTCTCTAATCAGTGAAGTTACAAATGGCCAGCGTATGCTTCTTGCCAGTCTGAGAACAGAGACCGAACAAAGTGTTGCATAAAAAGCACGTTTAATCGAAGTTGTTCTCTCATAATGATATTTATTTTTAAATCAGCTTTGGGCTCCCCTCAAAGAGACTTGAACAACATTTAGTGTATGTAGACTGCTGTAGAGTAAGACTCAGCGTACATCCTGCTGTGCCCTACTACTGTGACAATGGACTGCTCCTACTTTTAAATATGACAAGTAGCAGCATTATAGTAAGCTTTCAGGAGTAGTTGATCGTTTCAGTAGTCAGTCAGTTAAGTGCCATACGTGATACACGCTTGGGCGATCATGTCTCGAAAGAGACATGACTGACTGGGCAGAAGATTATCCCGCAGTAGGTTGCCATTGCTTTCTGCGGTAGACTGGTTGCCGACCAAGGCTATAGAACCCAATCTGTCCTATTATTTAACCCATAACTGGAGGGAAGAGACGGATTAATACCTTTCCCAAGGGTATTTGCGCGTAAGTGAATGCAAGGAATTCAACTGGAATTCGAACTCGGTTCCCCGATTTCTCGTTCCGAGCCGATATCCACTGCACCACAAAAGTAGGTAAGCATAAATGTTATACAAACAGCCACACACACACACACACACACACACACACACACACACACACACACACACACACACACACACACACCGTATCCCAAGAGGATGCTTCCTCGACTACAACAAGCATATTCAAGCATAGGGTTAACCGTTATCTTTCCCACATATCCCCATAAACTGTGTCTTCTACTTTTTGCTCTGTAATCCTCTCATCGAGTGACTCTTGGGTTTTGTAGAGTGAACATTTTTTGTAAAAAATACAATACATATTTAAAGACGCCTGCTGTATCAATTTCGTCTTGAAAACTACTTAGACAATGTAACGAGTTCAACTGCCACTGCATTATCCTATGTCATACTGTCATGTTTATCAATTTATAACATGCATTAGTGTATAATATGCACTGGTGTATAATGCGCACTCATGTATAATATACTGTTCATCTCAGTGTTCTCGACAGGCTCCAAAGGAGAATCTGTAATGTGATTAGTCCCGACCAGGCAGCTCGACTCCAGCCACTTTCTCATCGTTGGGATGTGGCTTCCCTCAGTCTCTTCTACAACTATTTTCATGGCTTCTGCTCTGACGAACTTGGGTCACTGGTGCCCCTTCCACAAGAATTTACTCGGGCAACCAGACTGGCAACAAGGTCTCACTTTTTACAGTTAGATCAAACAAATGCTGGCTACAATTCTATTCCATCCGCTTCTTTTCTCGCGCTTCCCACCCGTGGAACTCCCTTCCATATACTTGCTTTCCTGGCGGTTATAACCTCCAGGAATTTAAATGCAATTCAATTTCCATCTCTTATCCACTTAACTCCAGCCTTTTCTGCATCACCCCGTGTATCTTGTTCTTTACCTTTCTCTCTATTTTCGCAACTGTCTTCACCCCTGTGTTCACATTCTTCTTTTGCCTTTTCTTATTCACCCACCTCCTGTAGCTGGTTCGTCTTCGTCGTCACTCACCTCCTGCCTAAAACTTTAAATCTCTTATCTAGTCCCATGCACATCAGTGGATGTACCGCCTTGCTTGGGGTGAAATGATTTTAAAAAAAATGTTTCCATGCTTTATTTTTGCAAGTGTCAGATTAAATCAAAAATGAAGTATTGTCACCATATGAACCTTGATTTGCTGTATCCCCCACTTCCTACCCGTGACAAATTTGTTTAATCAAACTTGTCGGGATTGGGGATTTATTTTCTACTCATCAACCTCTTTCCTACTGACGAAAATTTGGTAGCCTCTCGTTATTTCTATGACAAATGTTTAAATAACCTCCATTCTACCCTTCAGACCTGTACAGCAAAAACACGCAATGCTATTTCTACGGAAACGTATCTTTTTTTTTTTTTTTTTTATAAGCGTTTCACCCCGAGCAAGGCATGTCACTGCCACTACTGTGCAGGGGGCTACGTAGAGTGGAGAAAGGCTGGTTAAATATAGGAAATAACAGAGGGTGGGTGATAGGTGGGTGAGGATACCGAGAATGAGGGTTGGGTAGATGAGAGTGTTGTGAGAATAGTTGGGAGTTAGTGTGATAGGAGGTGTCTATTGACCCTACATTTAAACACCTGGAGATTGTAACTGTCGGGAAAGCAGAGTTGTGGAAGGGAGTTCCACAGGCGGGAAGCGCGAGAAAAGAAGCTGTTGGAGTAGAATTTACGGTTACATCTTATTTGTTTAACTGTAAGAGGGTGGGACCTAGTTGCTAATCTAGTATCTCGTGTAAATTCGTGCTTGGGCGGCACCAGTGATCTAAGCTCATCGGAGCAGAAGCCATGAAAGTACTTGTAGAAGAGGCACAGGGAAGCTACATCACGCCGGTGTGAGAGCGGCTGCAGCCGGTCTGCCAAGTCAGTATCAACCACGTTACAGATCCTCCTTTGTATTTTGTCAAGAAGCCCAAGGAGAGCAGCAGGGGCACCCGACCAGATATGGCAGCAATATTCAATACACGAGCGGATGGTAGATTTGTATATGTGCAGAATAGTTTCAGGTGGGAAAAATTTCCGGGCCCTGCACAGAGAGCCGACTTTCATAGCAGCAGATTTGGCAATGGATTCAATATAGTCATTCCATTTGAGGTCCGCCGAGAGTGTAAGGCCAAGGAGGCGTAGTATTTTACTCTCTGGGAGGCTAGCCTGTCCCATGCTAATGGGAGGTAGATGCGATTGTCTATGGTGGTTAGTTGATAACAGCTTTGTTTTGGAGGCATTGAAATTTACCAACCATTTCCTACCCCAGGTCACTACGGATTGGAGGTCCCTTTCCAGTGCGGCAGCGAGGTTCACTTTGTCGTCCAGACCTGGTTTCTGATCGATGCGGGAGTAGATTGTTGTGTCGTCGGCATACATGCCAACTTGGGATCTAATGGTGTCGGGGAGATCATTAATGTAGATCAGAAATAGCGTGGGACCTAGGATAGAACCTTGAGGGACGCCCGCGTATCCAAATATAAGAGGAAGTTTCATTCAAATGACTTTTTTTACAACACATTATGGAACTGATTATTATTTTACCAATAAATCCTGGAAGAGAACGTTTAGTTCTCTTAAGAATCAGTCGGCCATACGTAATACACACTTAGGCGATCATGACCATAAACATCTCCATGACTGACTAGGCGGAAGATTTACACGCGATAGGTTGACAATTCTTTCTTAGATTAACTGCCAACCACGGCTATAGAACCCAATCTGTCCTGCTATCCAACCCATAGCTGGAGGGAAAAGAGATGGCTTAACACATTTCCTAAAGGAATTGAACGCAACGAATTCGACTGGAATTCAAACTCGGTTCTCCGATTTCTCGTTCCGAGCCGATATCCAATGCTCAACAACGGACATCCATAAGATATAGTAGTTGTGATAAAGAAAAACATATTAGCTTAATATTAATACTGTCTTGTCTATGGGGCCTATAATACACCTTACTGCATCCCTAACAGAGAGAGAAGACTTGCCAAAAGAGATGGCTGTGGAGTTTGGTATGAGCTATACGTCTGGACTCAAGTAGAAACTTGACCAGTGTTTACAAGTATATGTACGACTAGTATTGAATTACAAACTTAACTGTAAACACAGTGTTGATCTAAGGACTCAACCAATGTTTACCTATGGTTACAAGTACAACTATAACCAGTGATGAATTATACCCACTGTATAAACAACCAATGTAGACTTATGAACAGTAGATAAGCAACAAGTGTTAATATGCCGTCGAATCCATCAATTCAATCATTTCTTTTTCTGTCACAGTTTCTATCATTCAGGAATGGGCGATGGTAGATTGAAATTAATATTTGCTTAAGTCTCAGGAAATCATCCCCCAGGCAGTACCATCCCCCAGGCAGTACCATTCCCCAGGCAGTACCATCCTTCGAGGCCTAAGACGACGCAAAAGAGGAAGCGCGTAGGGGACTTGAGCAATTTTTCTATTCTATTTTCGTTAACGAGATGAATCTTTTAAACACTTCAACGGCTTTGGCTGAGGCAGTTTGAAATCAATACTAGTTCAAGCCCCAGGCGAAGAGGTACATTTTCCTCAGGCAGTACCTATAGATCAAACCTTGCTGCTGCTCTTGAAAAGGACCTCCAATCTATGCTGGAATGGGGTAAGAAATGGCTTGTAAATTTTAATGCTCCCAAAACAAAGCTGCCATCTTTTAACCATCATAGAGAAATTTTCCTACTTTCCCTAAGTATGGATCACGCTAGTCGCCCAGAAAGCAACATTAGCCGACCTCAAGTAGAACGACTACATCGAATTTATACCTACATCTGCTGCAAGGAAGGTTGGGTCACTGTGTCGGACCAGGATTTTTTTCTCATCAGAATCCGTCTTGCACATTTATAAATCTACCATTCGTCCGTGAATTGAATACTGGTGCCATATCTAGTCGGGTTCTCCTGCTATTCACTTCGGGGTTCTTGGCAAAAATCCAAAGCGAGGATCTGCAATATAATCGATCCCGATTTGGCAGCTCGGCTTCAGTCACTTTCTCTTTGACGGGATGTGGCTTCCCTCTATCTTTTCTACAAATAGTTTCATGCTATCTGGCCTGATGAAATTCTTTTTCTTTTTTTACTAGTACCCCGACCACAAGAATGATTTAAGCGTGCTAGATTGAAATCTAGGTCCTACCTTTTTACTGTTGAAATAATTAAATGTTACCCCATTTCTACTCCAACAGTTTCTTTTCTCGCACTTTTTCCCTGTGGAACTTCCTTTCACTTACTTGATTTCTTGATAGCTACAAACCCAAAACTTTAAATACAACGTTAATTACCACTTTCTGTCTCCTTAAATTGCATTCATTTTTATCATTACCTGGACACGCCCTGTAACTATTCCTTTTTCTAACTGTAACCTCCTGTACACTATTGTCGGTCCAGTCTTGCTTGGGGTGAAATGATTTTTCAAAATTGCTAATAAGTTATAGTGCTTTTACAATAGGTTTATTTCGAAAACTTTTGAGAAGCAACATCGACCATTCTTAAGTTCTTAACCAAAATTTCAAACGAGAACACATGCAACAGATATTTTAAGTTCTTGACCAGAATCTCAAGTAGTAACAAATACAATACATCTTTTAAGTTATTTATTTATTTATGCATATTTCTTCTTTTGTTTGTTTTTTGTTTTGTTTTTTGTTTTTTGGGGGGGTTTTTGTGTTTTTGTTTTTTTGTTTTTTTTTTTCTGTTTTTGTTTTTTTTTTGTTTTTTTCGAGTCAAGAAAATCGCCTTTTTCTCAAATGTTCGAATCAGTGATTCTGCTTATTAGCACGGGAAGTTTATAAAAGAAAACACATTTGCACCGCTGGGTGCATCTCAAAAAGATGTAAGGGTGGAAACAGACACGCCTTTAGGTTAGGGTAACAGCAAGTTTAAGAGAAAACTTTGCGAATGGCAAAACAAACAAAAGCTATTTCAAATTGATTAAAACCTTTACTGCGCAGACGAAGAAAATAAAAAAAAAGGATGTTATGTGCTGGAAAAACAAACAGTGTAAATTCGAAAGAAATTAAATCTTTTCGCTTTTTTTTTAATCGTTCATTGTTTTGTTTGTGCCCTTTTGTTTTTTTGCTGTCTTTAGCAATTTTATTGACTTTCTTACTGAATTTCTTTTTCTTTTGCAGGTGGGGGAATTCTGTAAGAATTAGTCTTTGCATAATTAAGGGCAAGAATGCGTATGTGCATGCACACACATCGCGTTTTCTTACAGGGAGGCCCAACTTTCCTTATCTTCAAAGTTTAAAACAAAAACAAGCGTATTAACATCTGTACGGCCATATTCATTCGTACATACGTCAGTAGACTGATAACGAAAACGTATTTCTCTTATAGACATATTTATTTTTTCAACATCATCTCCTTCTTTGCTATTACTCAATGCAGTGGTGAAAATATGTTACATAATTGGGACATTATAGTGAAGACTTCAGATAAAAACAATTACGTGTAATGCTAAGTGATTGTTAATTCACGCTTGTATACAGCACTGTAAGTATGTATTTAATTTTTGAAGAACTTGATCATTAGCTGATGTGCGTTGTGGTGCAGTAGATATCGGCTCGGAACGAGAAATCGGGGAACCGAGTTCGAATTCCAGCTGAATTCATTGCATTCACTTACGCGCAAATACCCTTGGGAAAGGTATTAATCCGTCTCTTCCTTCCAGTTATGGGTTAAATAACAGGACAGATTGGGTTCTATAGCCTTGACTGGCAACCAGTCTACCGCAGAAAGCAATGGCAACCTACTGCGGGATAATCTTCCGCCCAGTCAGTCATGTCTCTTTCGAGACATGATCGCCCAAGCGTGTTTCACGTATGGCACGTAACTGACTGATCATTGCCTGAAATAAAGTTTGTAGGCATTTCTATATGAATAAAATCTGAAATAATTATTGGCTTCTATTTAAGAGGCATTAACGAATTTCTAGTCCTCAATATTTGCAGGATAAAGCGATATACATTGAAAATATTTTTAATCTTTTCAAATATCCTAATTCTTCTTCTGTTATGTGCCTTGTCCCTTCAGGACGTAGGCGATCATGGCCTTCCACTTTTCCCTATCCCTGGTGGCTCTGAGCACGCCTTCTTCTGTTACACCGTGCAACCCTTGTTCTGTCATCCACCTGATTAGGTCCTTCAAATATGTTATCCGTTGCTTTCCCCTGTCTCTTTTTCCCTCTATCTGGCCTGTTAGTATCAGATTCTCCAAGCCCTCCTTCCTTATTGCGTGTCCCAGGAACTTCAGCTGTCTCTTTCTGATGCTCAGTATTAATTTCCTTTTTGTTTCCATCATTCCTAAGACCTCATCATTGATCACATGCTCGATCCATGATATTCGCAGCATCCTTCTGTAGAACCACATTTCAGTTGCTTCAAGTTTTTCCTTCATCTTTGATGGTATTGTCTAGCATTCACTGCGATATTGAAGGATGGATAGCACGTAGCAATCCAGTACTCTCTTCCTTGTTTCTAGAAAATTGTCCTGTTTATTAATACTTTACTCAACTTCTGGAATGCTTTCTTCGTCATGCCAATTAGCCTTCGGATCTCTGTGTCGCACTTTCCGTTTTCTGTTATAACACTTCCCAGGTATTTAACTTTTGTACCTGCTTGATTCTAGTATCCCCGACCTGTATTTAGCATTTTGGGCTGCCCTTTATATTGATGACCAGGCATTCGGTTTTCTTGCAGTTTATTTCTAGTCCTTTCTTGTTACTTTGTTCTGCTACCTTCTGTATGAGGTCTTGTAGCTTCCTTTCTGTGTCTGCTATCAGCACTGTATCATCTGCGTACCTTAGGTTGTTTAAATTGTGTCCTCCGATTATGAATCCAGGCATAACTTCTATGGTCCTCAAAATATTCTCGCTTTACAAGTTGAACAGATCCTGTGAAAAGACACATCCCTGTCTTACGCCCCTTTCTATCTTTGTATATCTACTCAATTCATTACCTGTCCATATGCAAGGGGTTTGCTGCCAGAAAAGATTCTTTATTACTCTCAAGTCTTTTCCAAATATGTCCAGGCTGCCGAGCATCTCCATCAGTTCTTTGTGGCGTATTTTGTCAAACGCCTTCGCATAATCAATGAAACACAGGTATAAGTACTTCTTTATTTGTATTGCCCTTTCGGAGAGCATCCTAATCATAAATATGGCATTCCTTGTTCCCGTGTCTTTAACGAAACTACACTGTTCATGTCCTATCTCTAGCCTGATTCTGCTTCTCGCTCTGTTCATCAGGATTCGGACGATCAGTTTTGTTATATGGCTCATTAAACTGATGGTTCTATGGAGTTCGCACTCGTTTGCTTCTGGCTTCTGAGGTAGTGCTATGAAGATCGACTTGCTGAGATCATCTGGTATAAGCCCATTATTATAAATTTCATTTATTATATCAGTAATTTTTTCTATACCAAATTCTTCCAGGGCTATCAGCAGCTCTATGTCTATGCCGTCTGGTCCCGCTGCTTTGTTTCTATTCAGTTTGGCTACTGCAGATTCCACTTCAGACTTTAATATTTCCGGTCCGTCCTCATCTTTGCGTATTATTGGTTGTTCTCGCTTGTCGTGGGAAAGATCTTTTACATATTCTTCCCATCGTTGGAGTATTTCTCATTTAATGCTCGTCGTAAAGCTTATTAGAAAAATAAATAAAGTTCTCGTGATGAAACTAGATAAATAATATTACCTGTCAACCTAATAATGACGACAATTGAAAAGAATTAGTCTAAACTAATATAAAATTTCGAAAACAGTAATGGATATAATTAATATAAGACAATATAGTAACAACCTAATAACAAAACAAAATAATACAATTAACATGACACGAAACACAATAATAACCTAATAACAAAGCATAATAATACAAGCCTAATACAAAACAGAAAAATTACAACCGAACAGCAAAACAAAATAATGCAAAGAACCTCATATAAAACAGAAAAATAACAACCAAATAACAAAACAATACAAACAACCTAACACAAGACAGAATATTGACCTAATAACAAAACAAAATAAGACAAACAACCTAATAACAGAACATTATAATACAAACTTAATCTAAAACGGAAAACTAACAACCTACACCATAACAAAATAATGCAAACAACCTCATACAAAACAGAATAATAACAGCCTAATAACAAACTAAAACCTGAATCAGGAATGTATCAGATATACCTTTTAAAAATGTTACATGAGATACACAGGTGGGACATCTAAAAATATATGAACACAAAAAGGAATGTTTTACAAAACAATAATCGGTGCTTTAGTCGTTATCGTAATGTGTTTATTAATAATTTCATATAAAGAATGCAGTTTTGATTAAAAAAGAAATTAATTTTGCTTTCCTTGCTGTGTATCCTAGAAATGTAAATCATCTGTTTCTGATCAAAGTATAAGTTTCTTTATGTTTCCATTTTCACTAAAGGTTCATCGTTGTTCACATGCTCAGTAGGTAGTATTCTCAGCATCCTCCTGTAGAACCACATCTCTGTTGCCTCAAATCTCTTTTATATCTGTGATGAAAGTGTACAGCATTCACTGAAGGACCGAAATTAAATGAGTTTTTTGTTTGTTTGTTTGTTTGTTTGTTTGTTTGTAATGATATTTTCTGGTTTCTTACGAGAGTTTTGTTTCTAACGATATTTTCCTGTTTCTTAGTATAGTTTTCTGTTTCTTACGAGATTTTTTTCTGTTTCTAACGAGATTTTCCTGTTTCTAAGTATATTTTCCTGTTTCTTACGAGATTTTTGTGTTTTCTACGAGACTTTTGTGTTTCTTAATATTTTCGTTTTCATCTTTTCCTATCCCAGAGCATTTTCGGATTTTGGTGTCACCTTTTTAGTTCTCTGTTAAAAATACTTTAACTTTTTGTACTTGCTTGATTTTGACATCTCCAATTCGCTTGTTGGGTTGTTTCTTTTTGCTGACAACCATACATTCTGTCTTACAATGTATGTTTAGTCCTTTCTTTTCACTTGCCTTTCTTACCTTGTCTTATCTATCTAACTTAATAAAATAAAGTGCTATCGTCAAAATGTTTAAGTCAGCGATCTATGTAATATTTACGATTAGTGTTTTTGCGGGGTTTTTTTTCCAGTGAAAAACACATTGATTAGGAAATTCTTGTAATTAAACTTTCATGGCTTATTCACAAATGAATGAAATTATTTTTGAAATTTAAAAAAAAATTTGATAATACTATATTAACCACCTCACTCCCACCCTTCACCGACTTAATTTCGTGAAATTTCGAGAAATTAAATTTTCACCAGAAATTTTTTATTAGTTAAAAGCAGGACTCCTTGGAGAATACAATTCTTTATTTCAACTATTACTCATTTCACAAAAATCTGCTCCGAATCATATAATAAAAAAGCAATAAAACTATGATAGATATTTCATTAGAATAACTTTTAATTGCTTTTATTAAAAAGATTTACTAAAAACACTATTGTCTTAAGAAAAAAAATTCGATGAATAATGTATTTTTCCAAGAATTGTTTTCCTTCTTTTTTAAATTTTAATTTTTAAAAATATTAAGTTTTAAATCTTTTAAAATTCTGCATTACCTTGATCCGGTTAGATGATAATGTTCTTAAGTGAACACCATATTTACTAATTAAAAATTGGAAAGCTTAATACAACTCACTTTACGCTAAGATTTTTAAAATATTTATTTTTATGTATGCAAAATATTAACATCTCTTTTTTGGGGAGTATGCTCGACCATATACGACATGATCAGAAAATAAGCGCGATGACTATAATAGATTTAAAGTCAACAATCCTAAAATTCTTCTTCTTCTTCTTCTTCTTCTTCTTCTTCTTCTTCTTCTTCTTCTTCTTCTTCTTCTATATACCCTGTCCTTTCAGGACGTAGGCGATCATGGCTTTCCACGTCTCCCTATCCCTGGTGGCTCTTAGCACGCTTTCTTCTGTTGCACCATGTAACCCTCGTTCCATCATCCAACTGATCAGGCCCTTCAAATATGTTATCTGTTGCTTTCCCCTGTCTCTTTTTTCCTCTATTTGGCCTGTGAGTGTCAGGTTCTCAAAGCCCTCCTTCTTCATGACTGGCTTCTTAGACTACGGAAAATATTTTCCAACATTTTTTAGTTTACTGAGTGAGTACTTAAAAATTATATAAAAAGATCACCCGACATTTTCTTAAGTTAAGTTTTAACAGATAAAGTCTGTAGAAATCTGCCTTAGATTATAAGAAGTACGTAATTAATGCTACTGTTTGTTTTAAAAATCTATTTGTCTGTTATTTTAAACTTAAAGTAAATAAAGTTTTTTCTTTTATTTTTTCTTTTCGGCAGAGTAATTATACTTTAAATCAGCTAATATTCCTCAAATAAAGTTTCCGAAGAGTATATTTTATTTTTAGAATATTTCTAAAACCAAAAATTACAAATACTTCAAAATGTGAAAAAATGGCTAATTTCAACTGAAAGCAATTAAAAAGTTAGATTCTAATCAATATAATTTCTATTTGAAATATGCTAGAGTATTTTGCTTACTGAAAATAGTAAATTTAATCATTTAGTTTTCAATTAAAGCTAAAAAGAAAGCTTCAAGAATTTTTTTTTTTAAATTCATTTTAAGCGTTAGCTATCGAAATTTAGTGGCGGTACCTACTTTAAAAGATCATGAATTGAGTTTACAATTCCTATCAGGAATAGGACTCCTTTCTAAAATGATAAAAGTTTATAATTTTCAATTCTAACAATGTCAGTAGAGGAATACTAATCAACAATTATTTTTGTTTTAATTATTCTCTACTTTTTACAAGCGGTCTACTCGGCTTCAGTAGTTTCAAAGCTTTATGGGTTTTGTTTCTGTACAAATTTATAGCTGTATCTACTGCTAGGAAGAATGGGTCACCGTGTCGGGCCAAGAAGTTTTTCTCGTGATAATCTATTTTGCATAATTATGAATCAATCGTTCATTGAATTTTGTTGCCATATCTGCTCTGGTGCCCCTGCTATTCATCTTGAGGTTCTCAACAAAATACAAAGGTAAATTTGTAATATAATCGATCCTGACTTGACAGCCCGCCTTTAGTCACTTTCTCACCGACGTGATGTGGCTTCCCTCTGTCTTTTCTACAAGTAATTTCATGGCTACTGCTCTTACGAGCTTTTTTTCCCTGATGCCCCAAACACATGCATTTACGCGAGCTAATAGATTGGCAGCAAGGTCAAAATTACACAGTCGAAATAGTTAAACGTAACCGCTTTTTTCTCGTTCTCTCTGTTTGTGGAACTCCCTTCTGTCTTCTTGTTTTCCTGATAGCTACAATCTACAAAAGTTGAAATGCAAAGTCCTTGATTTCCATTTTTCTCTTATCCTTTCGTCATGACATGTACCTTGTTTTTTCTCTCACTGAATCCCCCTGCGCACCAGTGGCGGTTCTGCCTAGCTTAGGGTGAATTGATTATTAAATATTATTAAAAATACATATGAATGAACTAACGAAAAAACAGATAGGCCGTCCATATTACTTGTCTGCCATTAGTGGTTAGGTTTTCAACAAATTTTCTGGTATTTTATGCCGAGGAAAATATAAATCGACAAATGGGAAGGGAAAAAATGAATTTCGTCCAACTAATTCCTTAGAAAAGCTTAAAAATGAAAAACCGAGAAGGTAAACGAAGAAAAACAAGCCTAAGAATAACGAAGGGGTTCCTGCTCCGTGATCTTCACCCTGGAGCTGGAGATTCGCTTTAGGCAACGCCGCTTTGCACCTTTCGTATACACGTGTAATATATACGCGTAACAAAATTACTTACGGCAAGTGGAAGTGATCTATAGTTGTTCACATTTTATTTGACGACTGCAAAGATAAACAGAATAACAGCTAACATTGATGAAAACATCATGAGAAATTGCACCAGAGAATAAATAGACAATCAAAAGATGAAAGTAGAAGGGAAAAAATCGAAAAAAAATGACATTAAAACTAAAACAAATAAGGCGCCTAGTAGAAATCTACGAAAATACACATATGTACCACTGCATGCACACACACACACACACACACACACACACACACACACACACACACACACACACACAGTGTGTGTGTGTGTGTGTGTGTGTGTGAATTAGCGAAAAAGAATTATTGTTATGGGTTCCAGGGTCGAATCCTACCGAATGACACAGATTTTCGTAACAAAAATTCTCATAAATAATCAGACCGGTATATATATATATATATATATATATATATATATATATATGTGTGTGTGTGTGTGTGTGTGTGTGTGTGTACCGGCCTATGTATATTGTTTAATTAAAAGCAGAATATCTACTCAAATACGAGTGGCATTTAAAAAACATGTCCCCAGTGACTGTCGTGTGTATACACCGCATATATATATATAACACGCTAAAATTTCCTTTCTCTCATTACATCCGTTCATTACATAGAGAGTAGGGACTTCGACTGACACCAAATCGGTCGAGTTTTGATCTCGGATGGAAGCAAGTGGATGGGCCTAGCGACACTGATGAGCTGTGAAACAGGGTTGTATGTGGATGACTAATATATATATATATATATATATATATATATATATTAATGTGTATTTGGGAAGCGGTATTCCTTTAAAACATATTTCCTTGAATATGGCAGACATGGAAAATTTGATTATCTTTTTTTTCATTTAGTTGTTACAACATTCTTACATTTTTTCCGTTTTGGTGTGAGTAAGAGAGTGCAACAATCATTATCTAGTGTCTCAAGTGCTTTCGGCCACTTCTTTAGCCATTTTCAAGGGAGTTGTTCTTAGATTTTGTTAATTTTATGTTTCTTGTTTGTTTAAGAAGGGATTTTTGTTGTTTTAAAAATTAGTAGGAGCATGTATATATATATATATATATATATATATATATATATATATATATATATTGGAGTGCAGTGGATGTCGGCTCGGAAGGGGAAATCGGTGAGCCGAGTTCCAATTTCAATCGAACACTCTGCATTCACTTACGCGCTGGTACCCTTGGGAAATGTATTAATCCATCCCTTCCCTCCAGTTATGGGTTAAATAACTGAGGTCTGCTGTTCATGCGATCTGTGGCGAACTTCTGCACCGATTGTTTGTTATCAGCAGTTCCAAAAAGTGTAAATGGTGCTACACAAGCCTTCACCACTCTAAACAATTCTTTGTGTGACAGTCTAACTGATTTAGACACTCATGCGTCGAAATCGACGGGAGAGTCCACATATATATATATATATATATATATATATATATATAGGAAAAACTATTAAAAAGTTGTAAGTTTAAAAATGTATTTTTTTACAGTATTTGTTTATTTCTATTATTATATTTTATATTTCAGACAGTCCTCGGTCCTTCATCAGAAACAAATGATTTTAAAATTTAAATTAGAAACGTATTTCGCGAGAGCGTCCGTGGAGAGAGATTGTTTACATCACGTGACGCAGAAAGCTACAGATTTTTTTTTTAATATTTGTAAACGTAAACCTATCTTTAATAATACTTATAAATTTTACTTTAGAGAAAATATTTTGTAATTGTATCTAAAAAAAGTTTAGCTATTGAAATATTTATAAAAATTCAAAACACCTAAGTCCCTATTTGAACCTAGCTTGTGTGTATTTAATTTTAAAATCCAGTATTTTTCTTTCTTTCTGCGTGAGTGTGTAGAACTAAAATCAGAGTCTATTAGTAAACATTTGAAATTTTCTAAAGTGTGACCCGGTTGATTGAAGTGAACTGCTATTGGGGAATATTGATTGTTCTGGCGTATGCTAACACCTCTTCATCCAACCCACATCATACTAAACAATCAAATAATGAAGAGATCTATAAAATTTCAAAAGCCCTTAAAATCACACCACCTGGTAGACCCATAATATCAGGCATTGGTACCCTCACAGAACTTATATCTGGGTACATAGACAATATCCTAAAACCTTTATTGCCTGACATACCTAGTTATATTAGAGACACTACTGACTTTCTCAACAAATTACAAAACATTAACTTAGTCCACGATGATAATATCCTAGTAACGATGGATGTTACGTCTATGTACACGAACATTCCACATGTTGAAGGAGTATCAGCTTGCCATGAATTCCTTAGTAAAAGCAAACTACCTAACAACCAAATCACAGATATATGCCAATTAATAAATTTCATTTTAACACATGATAATTTTAAATTCAACAACAAACACTATTTACAGATTAGTGGCACAGCAATTGGCACGAAAATGACACCTAGTTATGCCAATATCTTTATGTACATTCTAGAAAGAAAGATACTAGACAATTCACAATATTGACCATCACATTACTTTAGATACATTGATGACATTTTCTTATTATGGACTCATGGATTAGAAAAATTAAAAAACTTTTTACTTTCTGCAACAACTTCCACAATACAATTAAATTTACCATGGAGTACTCATACACATCCGTCCCTTTCTTAGACGTCATGATAAAATCAAACAAACATACACTTTCCACCAGTCTATACAACAAACCCACAAACCAACATAAATTCCTACACTTTAACAGTTGTCATCCCCTTAAATTAAAAAAATCTATCGTATACAGCTCATTTCTAAGAATCAACCGCATATGCTCAGACCATCCAGATTTTCTAAACAACATTAACAACCTAACAAAGCAATTTCTAAAATGTAAATACCCAATAAAAATAATAAAAGAAGCACTAAATAAAACCATCCACATAAATCGTAACACACTTCTCACATACAAGTAAAGAAAAAACAACAACCGAATTCCCATGGTTTTTAACCACAATCAATATTCCCACACACTTATCAAAAATTTAAAAAATAATTACAAGAACTTCCAATCAAACAAAAAAATCAAAGACATTTTCGATAAACCACCCATAAATGCAATAAAACAAACACCCAACCTATCAACTGTCCTCACTTCTACCAAATATCTAAAAAATACAAACCTATCAGGGAATTTAAAATGTCAGAAACCCCGGTGTCTAATTTGTAAACATTTAGTAAACGACACAATATTCTCTATACCCAACACCAAAATCAAATTGCACCCACCACGCCTCACCTGTGACAGCCAAAACATTATATATTTTCTCTTCTGTTCAATATGTCCAAATAGTAGCTATATTGGTGAATCTGGTAATAGCTTTAGATTTCGTTTCAATAATCACAAACTTAGCATACGCCAGAACAATCAATATTCCCCAATAGCAGTTCACTTCAATCAACCGGGTCACACTTTAGAAAATTGCAAATGTTTACTAATAGTCTGCGATTTTAGCTCTACACACTCACGCAGAAAGAAAGAAAAATACTGGATTTTAAAATTAAATACACACAAGATAGAGACTTAGGTGTTTTGAATTTTTATAAATATTTCAATAGCTAAACTTTTTTAGATACAATTACAAATTTTTTTCTCTAAAACAAAATTTATAAGTATTATTAAAGATAGGTTTACGTTTACAAATATTTTTTTAAAAAATCTGTTGCTCTCTGCGTCACGTGATGTAAACAATCTCTCTCCACGGACGCACTCGCGAAATACGTTTCTAATTTAAATTTTAAAATCATTTGTTTCTGATGAAGGACCGAGGACGGTCTGAAATATAAATATAATAATAGAAATAAACAAATACTGTCAAAGAAATACATTTTTAAACTTACAACTTATAAATAGTTTTTCCTATACATATTAAGACAGTATACGTGGATCATCACTATGTTATATATATATATATATATATATGTGTGTGTGTGTGTGTGTGTGTGTGTGTGTGTGTGTGTGTGTGTGTGTGTGCATTGTTCAGTAACACGCACGTAGAATGACCACATTTATTTACATACAGCCATTCATATGTGCTAATATATGTAAAAGCATTGGGTAATGCTACGTAGAAGACATCGGTGGTCTGCAGTTATCAATTACTAAAGTCTTCTTTTATGTGGCGTGTTTATTCAGGGGGTAGGCGATCATGGCCATCCACATCTTCCGGTACCTTATTGTTCTGAATATTTTTTTTTATTTTTCTCAAACCTGGCTTTGTCATCAGTTTGCTTAAATACATCAAGTATGTCAAGCGCCGTTTGCCCCTGTCATCCTTTCCCTCTGTCTACACTGCGAGTATCAGATTCTACAAGCCCGCCTTCCTCTTTACGTGTCCCAGAAAATTCAGCTGTCTCTTCCTATGTTTCCTTTTCGTTTCCATTCTCTCCAAAACCTTGCCGTTGCTCATATGTTTGGTCCATGGTATCCTCAGCATCCTTCTGTAGAACCAAATTTCTGTTGCTTCGAGTCTCCTTCATCTTTGAGGAGATTATCTAGTATTGGCGGCCATATAGAAGGACAAATATCCCGTAACAGTTCAGCACTCTTTTCTTTGTTTCCAACGAAATTTTTCTGTCTCTCAGTACTCTGTTTAGCTTTTGGAATTCGTCCTTAGCCATCCCAATACACCTTCGGATCTCAGTACTGTTTCTAATTTAACATTTGTAACTAAACACAAAGAGCAAATAACTCTTTAAAAAATGAGGGATCGATTTGACATTTCATTTAAATTAACAGGACCTCTTTCTACAAAGGCTTATTTTTAACTCAATACAAATGACGTGGCTTTAGGATGGTTTAATAAAGACTAACCTACAAAAATTACCCACGTACAAACAAATTATTGCCTATTTTTATGAATGGATCAATCAACTTCACTATGGCCAAATTTTATTACATGGTTATTCAAGTAAGTACCTTTATTCAAAACGATATTTATACTCCATGTCCCTTCGGGACGTAAGCGATCATGGCTCTCAACAACATCCTTTTCCTTGTAGCTCTTAAAAAAATTGCCTTTCTGTTATTTCCCCCAAGCTTTTTATCCGCCATCTATTTACTCAAGCTTACTAAATATGTCATGCGTTGTTTTCCTCTGTCTCTCTTGTCCTCCATCTGTCCCGTGAGTATTAGATATTCCTCGCCCTTCTTCCTCATTATATACACTAGCAACCTCAACTGTCTTTTCCTGATGTCAAGTTATCTTTTCGTTTGCATTTTTTCCAAAACTTCGTCCTTACTCACATGTTCGGTCCATGGTTCCTTCTGTAAAATTACATTTCTTCAGCTTCAAGTTTCCTCTTCATCTTTAAGGAGATCATCCAGCACTCACTGAGTCATACCGGAGGACAGATAGCAGTTTAGTACCCTTTTCCTTGTTTCTAGTGAAATTTTCTCATTCAAAATGATACTGACCTTTATTCGGTTGATATCTTCCATTATTTAGACATTTAGGTTATTTTATGCAAAAGCTTTTTAATTAAAATGTGTAAATACTTGGGGTCTGTCTGGTGGCGACACAGACAAACACTGTCCCCCAACAGAAGAGTTTTTTATTCAAACTGCAACTTTTTCATCGTGCAGGTACGTTGTGGTGCAGTGGATATCGGTTCCGAACGAGAAATCGAAGAGCCGAGTTCGAATTCTAGTTAAATTCGTTGCATTCACTTACGCACAAATAACCTTGAGAAATGTATTAATCCGTCTCTTTTCCCTTCAGCTATGGGTTAAATAGCAGAATAGATTAGATTTGACATTTAGTCTACCACAGATAGTAGTGGCAACCTACTGCGAGAAAATATTCTGCCTAGTCAGTCATGTCTCTTTCGATGTTAGGATCTCAGCTATAAGCAAATGGTGAATCCTTAAATAGTAACAAAACGCCATGAAAGTTTAAAAATACATTTGTATAGTAAAAATACCAGCAATACATTTTTATATATAAAAAAATCACAACAATACCTATATATAGTAAAATTACCAACAATACATTTTATAGTAAAATAAGCAATACGTCTTATAGTAGAATTACCAACAATATATTTTATAGTAAACTAATAAGCAATACGTCTTATAGTAGAATTACCAACAATATATTTAGTGGTTAAATAGATATCGGCTCAGAATTAAAACTCGGAGAGCCGAGTTCGAATTTTGTTGCATTCACTTACGCACAAATACCCTTGAGAAAGGTATTTTCTTTCTCCATGAGCGAATAGCAGAACGGATTGAGTTCTTTAGCCTTGGTTGGCAACCAATCTGCCGCAGAAAGAAATGGCAACCAACTACAGGAAAATCTCCTCCTAATAAGTCAAGAATTAAAAAAAACACAAACGCCTAAGCGTTTATCACGTGTGGCATTTAAACGACTGACTGACATTTTATCTAAAGTTAAAGGCATACAATTGCATTCAACATATATTTAGTTAAAGCCATAAAATTGTGTTCAAAATATTTAGATTTCAGCATTAAATAACCCATAGAGGTGTTGCCATGACACTGAACAAAGTCAGGCAACCAACAAATGAAAGCATGCGACTTACTCTCTCATAATTAATATTAGATGTTTATTTCCCTACGGCCCGTGGATGAATCGCTTTGGGGTTTTCTCTAAATGTGAACCCAACATTTGCGTGTGGATGTAAGAGACTCACTTCCTGTGGGTGTTCATATATCTACCTGTTATATGTTTTCCCATCAATCATTCTCACCTTGCTCATGGTTTTTTCATCAATCATTCGCACCTGTCACGATTTTGTAATCAATCATTCGTATCTACCTTAGTTCGCTTCTCGGTAGTTAAGAAATAGTTTTATTCTAAATGTCATGCTATAAACAAATAATACTTGTGTAAATCAGTTTAATTTAACATTAAATTTGTTAATTTTCCATAAATAACGAGTCATAGATGTATATTTTAGATTTTTAAAACCGAGAATTAATTTTTCTTAACAAATGTGTCGATTGCTAAAAAGTCGTCGAAAAATTGAAAAGTTTTTAAAAATTGTAAAATTTTAGATTCCAATTAATATAATTTCTGTTCGAAATGCACCAGAGTATTTTGCTTACTGGAAATAGTAAATTTAATCATTAGCTAAATGATTAAATTTCAATTAAATCTAAAAATGAAAATTCATAGAAACTTTTTTTTATTATTCACTTTAATAGATGGGTATCGAAAGTAAGTGGAGGTATCTAGATAAAATTCTTTAATTGTTATCCATAATGCTGAATGCGTTAAAATTCTTCAATTTTTAACGTTAAAAATATCAAGTTGATGTTAAATACTGCCATAAAAGATTAGTGATTTATTTCAATAATCTGTTGACATGTCTGTAAAATTTGTTTAGATTTAGGTACCTCCACTTATTTTCTATGCCTAAATTTTAAATTGAATTTTTTTAAAATAAAAAGTTTTCTTGAAGATTTAATTTTAGCTTTAATTAAATGCTAAAATATTAAATTTATTATTTCCACTAAGCAAAATACTCTGGTGTATTTCAAGCAGTAATTATATTGATTTGAATCTAAAATTTGGAGATTATTTTAAAATTTTCAATGCGGAGGGGCTTTTTTATACAATGCTTTTTTTTCAGCGAATTAGTGGAGGTACTTAAATAGTGTATTTCTTTTCAATTTTTCTAGAAGAATTGTTCACCTATATTACAAATGAGCTGTTATAGTACATAATTGGGTAACAATAACATTTGTATTTTATATGAATACTACCTTTTGTGGTACAGTGGATATCGGCTCGGAACGAGAAACCGGGGAGTCGAGTTCGAATTCCAGTTGAATCCATTGTATTCACTTACGCGCAATTACCCTTGGGAAAGATATTAATCCGTCTCTTCCCTCCAGCTATGGGTTAAATAGCAGGACAGATTGGATTCTATAGCCTTGGTTGGCAACCAGTCTACCGCAGAAAGCAATGGCAACCTACTGCGGGATAATCTTCTGCCCAGTCAGTCATGTCTCGAAAACGACATGATCGCCCAAGCGTGTTTCACGTATGGCACTTAACTGACTGACCTTATGAAAACTGAGATGTGGGGAGCGGATCATGAATTCGATGGGAGCCCACGAGACCCTTACACCGTCCCTGTTGCTTACCCCAGAACGCCTCTATCTCTTAAACTGACCTCATTCTGTAACGTTGACTTCCTGTAATAGGCCTTTGTCGGGGCGGCGTCTTAACGATTTGCCGACAGACTTAGATTCTTAAAAGAGATACAATACAATGTAAGCAGCGGTAGTATATCTGTTGAAAATCATCGTTCGTCAGAGTTTGGTGGTGGGTGGGGAAAAAGGAAGAAAATAAACAAATAAACCCGTCTTAGAAACACACATGTGTCTGTGTGTAAAATCTTTATTATTTGATAAACTGTTTCTACTAAGGTTTAATATGTTGACATTTAAAATACAGATTGATAGAACTGGTTATTGTGTAAATGTATATTTATTTCCGTGGGGAAACTTTACCGTCTTTTTTTTTCTCCCTTCATAACACTTTATATATATATATATATATATATATATATATATATATATATATATATAACTTCGGTACCTTCACTAAATCGTTAAAAAAATAAAAACGAACCTTGTGCATCAAAATGTTTATGTTATTGTTAAGAGGAAAGATCAAAGTATTTTTTTAATCCCTTCTAACACGTTCGAAATTTTGGTAAACAATCTTGTTTTGATTTTAGTTAGCAGGTAACCAAATCGTTACGAGAGTTTACAATGGAAAACGTAATATTACATAACTCAGTTTTTTTTTCCGGTGACAAACACATTAATTTAAAACTTCTTGCAAAAATCAGATAATTGTCGGATTTTAATGAAACTTCATTCGCAAATGAGTGAAATTCAGAACTTATTCACAAATGAGTGAAATTATTTTCGAAGTTACTATTTTTTAAATATACTGGTAACATTTTTTTTTTACATCTTTTACCCACCTCCAGGTAAATTCATGAAATTTTAAGAATTTAATTGGAGTAGATAGACTAAACTATCGCCCGGTTCACACTCCACCCACGTCTATTGAATAGGTGAAGAGGCTCATTCCTTGTTTCCTGTTTAGGATGTGGTTTCCGGTTTTTCTCTTTTCCAATCTTTTCACTCTTTTTTTATTTTTTTTATTTTTTTTTATTTTTTTATTTTTTTCTCAATTGGAGTAGATAGACTAAACTATCGCCCGGTTCACACTCCACCCACGTCTATTGAACAGATGAAGAGGCTCATCCCTTGTTTCCTGTTTAGGATGTGGTTTCCGGTTTTTTCTTTTCCAATCTTTTCACTCTTACGTAGCCCCCTGCGCATCAGTGGCGTTTTCGCCTTGCTTGAGGTGATATGATTAAAAAAAAAAAATTAAATTTTGTTGCGAAAATTGGTTTTATTAGTTAAACGCAGAAATCATTGGGGAATGTAAATAAGCTTTAAAAAAAACATTTTGCCTTTATTTCCGAAAAGCTATTCCGAATAGTAAAATAAAAATGCAATCTAACTATGACATGATTTAACTTGATAAGCTTTTAATTCTTTTAATGAATAATATAAATTAAGGACATTATAGTCTGAAGAAAACGGTTTAATTTTAAGATAATTGTTTTCATTTTTTTAAAATTATAATAATCTATAAAATGCTTCAAAGATTCGTTGGGGTTAGTTTATAAACTTATTAAATGAAGATTACATTTACTAACCGAAAATTAAAAAGCTTAATACAAATCGTCGTGCCTTCGTATTTTTAAAATAATTTGAAGATTTATTTTTTTTTGTATGGTAATTTTTATGTGTACATTAAAAGGTTATGTGTATCAGGGTTTTTTCTCCCTAAAGAAAAAAATGTGTACAATTATGTCACCTGTGATCGCCACTTATCTCAAGTGTCAATCAACACATTTCAAAAAAAAAAGATTTTAAAAAAAGATCGACTCTTGTGTTTAAGAAATAGTTTTATTCTAAATTCCATGTTATAAATAAGTAATACTTGTGTAAATCAGCTTAATTTAACATTAAATTTTCTAATTTTCCAAAAATAATGTGTCACAGATGCATATTTTATTTTTGCAAGATTTTTAAAACCGATTATTAACTTTTGTTTACAAATGTGTCTATCGCTAAAAAATGACTGGAAAATTTAAATTTTTTTTTTAGTCTAAAACTTTTAGATTCCAGTCAATATAATTTGTTTAAAATGCATCGCAGTATTTTGCTTACTGGAAAAAGTAGGTTTCATCAAATCAGAAATTTTGAAATCAGTTGTATTGACTAAAAAACGAAAGACAATGGCGAAAGTCGTCAGCAAATACTCCTGTTACGACGTCCCGAGATTCTCACTGTTGCACGATATGTGGACATATTGCAGGTCACTAGCGGGACTGAAGTGTCACTTATGACACACACATAAAATCTAAGTGAGGGTTTCGGTACGTCATACGTCGATACCTACGAGAAAGTCCATCGTCATATATAATATATATGTGCGCACACACATACACGCACACGTATGTATGTATACATGTATTTATATTAGGTAATCTTCCATCACACAGACATATATAAAAAAGAATTAACATAACTGGGTGTGCGTTATTTGTATTTGTGTGCATGTTAGTGATGGAATTTTATATATATATATATATATATATATATAAATTCTGTACATGTTCTAAAATATAATATATAAATAAATAAATATATATATATATATATATATATATTATATTATATTATATTATATTATATTATATTTTAGAACATGTACAGAACTTTTTTATATATCCACTACAAATAGTACATTTGTTTCGACATTGAAATTTCAATGTCTCATCAGGCGGTAATGGCAATGTTTTGGACGTTGTAAAAAAAAATTTTCTCCGTTCTGTATTCACTCGTATATATATATATATATATATATATATATATATATATATATATATATATAAATTGACATCATAATGTACATAAGATCTTTGGGCCCTTTCCGCCAACATCTTATAAAAGGTACTCGTTGGCAGAATTTTTTTTAATGATAAACAGGACACATAAACATTACTTGTAGAAGAAAAGTTGGAACTCGTTTAAAAATAAAATTTTATCAAAAATTAATTAAAATGTAAGGGGGGTGTAAACGTAAAGTTCCACTAGATCCATAAAATGGGAAAAAAAGACTCACAAACTCTCCAGCAATCGTAAGGAGCGAATAAAGCGCTCCTTTTGTCAGCACAGATTTGTCAGCTGGTGGGTTTTTAGATACACAGCCTCCAAAATACGTAGATGATAAACCGAGCGAGCGCTGTGCAGGACAGAAAACCTATGTGTCCTCATACCAAAGAGGCACAGTCATGATTTGTCGAGCAGATGTCCGATGGCTGAGTCATGAACAGCTTGAGTGGCCGTCTTGGAACGTACATTTGCGGGGACGTGCTGCGCTAGTCGTGTTTCCAACCTCAGAGTGGTACGACCTGCGTATACCGCATCGCATCAGCATTTGAACTTATAAACAACTGAATTGTTACGAAAATAGGACAACCGATCTTTACTAAAAAAAAAAAAAAAGCAGACACAGTTCGAGTCTGAAACACAGTATGCAACTTAACTGAATAATAACACGACGAAACACACGCCGAAACGTTGTCAGTTATTAACTGACATTTTCTACCAAGCCAGGATAACTTCAAATAAATAGAACAACGACTGGTTCCGAAGGCTGCTGGTTCTTTGAAACGTTTGATTTTTCTAGCAATCACACGCTTAACAACATTAATGGAGTAACCATTACCTTCAAAAATTCTTTGCAAATTAGCAAGTTCTCCTTTTAACAATCCAGGGGAACAAATCATCAGAGCACGATGAACCGGGGTATCAATTAAACCTATGTTTCAGGACTTTGGAATAAGTAAGCTCCAGTTGGTATATAAACCAGTAAATGTGGGTTTACGAAAAACACTTGTTACAAAAACCCCATCTCTACGTTGTACCAGCACATCCAAAAATGATGTAAAGAATTAAGTTGTACCAGAAAATCATTAGCATCACTGGCACAATCAAAAACTGAGAAAGTGTCGTCGACATATATATGTTACACACACACACACATATATATATATATATATATATATATATATATATAGTCATTCGCAGACAGATCTGTTTCGCTGTATCACAGCTCATCAGTACGGTTAGACTCCGATTGCTTTTTAATCCAGCATTGAAACCCGACCGAATTGGCATCAGTCGGCGATTCTACCTCTAGGCGTCCGATTTTACTGAAGGTACCTATATATATATATATATATATATATATATATATATATATATGTACCTTCAGTAATTCGCGGGAAAAACAGCATAGCGTAATGAAAAAAGCCACAAACTTAACGAAAATAAAGTTTTATCGTCAAAATGTTCATGTTATTATCTAGAAGAAAGACCAAAGTATTTTTTAATAATTTTTTGAAAAAATTTTAATCCTTTCTAACACGTTCGAAATTTTGGTTAAAATCTTGTTTTGTTTACGTAATCGCCTTAGTCAGTTAAGTGCCATACGTGATACACGCTTGGACGATCATGTCTCGAAAGAGACATGACTGACTGGGCAGAAGATTATCCCGCAGTAGGTTGCCATTGCTTTCTGCGGTAGACTGGTTGCCGACCAAGGCTATAGAACCCAATCTGTCGTATTATTTAACCCATAACTGGAGGGAAGAGACGGATTAATACCTTTCCCAAGGGCATTTGCGCGTAAGTGAAAGCAGTGAATTCAGCTGGAATTCGAACTCGGCTACCCGATTTCTCGTTCCGAGCCGATATAACATTGATTTTTTTTTTTTTTGCGCCTTTTTTTCGGTGGAAAACACATTAATTTGAAAAGTCTTGTAAAAATCAAATAAGTGGCCAATTTTAATTAAATTTACAGAACTTATTCAAAAATGAATGAAATTATTTTAAATTTAAAAATAAATGTTGGTAAAAAGCATTTTTTGTTTAAATATGTTACCCCCACCCACCCACTTACTTAATTTCATGAAATTTTGCACACAACCTTTTTGTTCCCTGACAATTTTTTGTTAGAAGTAGGAGTCTTTGGAAATAGAAAAAGAAGTAGGTGATTTACAAATTAATGCCCAAATAAATGAAAATCTGCCCTGAATTGAAAAATAATAAATCCAATAAAACTATGACATTACCTAATTAGAAAAGCTTCTAATTACTTTTGTAAATAAGTAATATTAAGGACATTATTATCCAAAGAAATAAAAGTTTTTTGATGAATAATAAATTTTTACAAGAATTTTTTTCAAGTTTTTTTACATTTTAATCATAAAATTTAATTTCAAATCCATATAATTTCTATCTGAAATACACCAGAATTTTTTACTTAATGGAAATAATAAATTTAATCATTAAGGTTTTAATTAAGTCTAAAATGAAATCTTCAAGAATGTTTTTTCATTTTAAAAATTTCATTTTAATCTTAGGTATCGAACATTTATGCCGAAAAAGTGGAGGGATATATATATATATATATATATATATATATATATATATATATATAGCTACCCCCCCCAAAAAATACGCAGTACTTGATTTTAAAATGAATTTTAAAAATAAAAAAATCTTTCTTGTAGCTTTTATTTTAGTTTTAATCGTAAGATAATACGTACGTTCAATTTAATATTTCCAATAAGCAAAATACATTGCTGTATTTCAAAACTAATTTAACTTCGATTGGAAGGCGTTCATTGTTTTAATCGCTAAAATTCACTCATTTTAGTTATTTTTAGCCATCCATCAGCACAATGAAATTCTCATCATAAAAAATCTTTCAAAAATATAATATACTTTTCTTAAACTTTATTCGAGTAATATTACCTGATTTAAAGTTTAATCCTTCCGATTTAAAGCAAATATTGCTTAACTTTAATTATATCGCAGAAATACATTTTTTAACAAGTAGATAGCTGTTTCTATTAGGTGTTGACTGCTTAATTAACAGATTGACAGCCGAAAATTCAACTATTTTTTACGTGGGGACATATCGGTAAAATTACTTGACGAATATTAATATGTGCACCTTTTTTATATAATTTTTAACTACCCAATAATCTTTAAAATTTAGAAAATATTCTCTGTAATTTAATGTTTAATTGATTCTTAGCTTTAAATTTAGCTTTAAATTATCTATTGTTATCGATCTTATTTTTTGATAATGTCGTGTATGGACAACTATATTTACAAAAATTGGCACAGATTGTAAATAAACATTTTAAATTACTGGGGTAAGTTGATTTGTGGTAACCGTTTCGATTCAAGATGAATGAATATAGGTTTTACTTAATAATAATATCATCTAAACCGTATATTACATTTTGCAAAATTAATACAAAATCTTAAAAGATATTTTTAAAAACATAAAACTTCATAAATTATTCTAATTAATTTTTTTTAAAATGAAAACAATTCTTGTAAAAAATAACTCTTCGTAGATTTCTTTCTTAAGACAATAGTATCCATAATATATCTTATTCATAAAATCAATTAAAAGCTTTCTAATTAAATAACGCCTTAGTTTTACTGTAATTTTTATTTTACGATTAAGGGCAGATTTTTGGTAACCTGGGGTCTTGTTTTACAAAAATATTGATTATTTAAATTCTCAAAGGGGTTCTACGTATAACTAATTAAGCCGTACAAAAATTAATTTCCCGAAATTAGATAAAATTAAATAAGTATGGGGTGGTGGGTAACAAAATTTTCTGAAAGAAACATTTTTGAATATGTCCTAAAAGTTTCACTAAAATCTGACAATTATTTGATTTTTACAAAAAATTTCAAAATTCACCTAAAAAATACACTAAAATTTCTTATAATAATTTATGGCTCCCCGTTGACGCAAGAGAAAGAATTAATCAAAATTTCGAAGGATCAAAAAATTTAATTCTCTGGATTTCTTCTTAACAATAACAAAAAGATGTTGATTATGAAATTTTGTTTTTATTAAAGTTTGGTCATTTAATTTTCGTCATGTATGTTTATTTTAAACGAATCTTTTGAAGTATATATATATATATATATATATATATATATATATATAGCTACTTCAAAAGATAGATATATATAGCTACTTCAAAAGATATATATATATATATATATATATATATATATTAACACACACACACACACACACACACACACATATATATATATATATATATATATATATATATATATATATACACGACCGCCATATATATATATACACACTACCGCCATAATTATTAGACCATTCTAGTTTTTTTTAAAGAAATGATGTATTTCATGCTATTTTTAGTATTTTATTGCCAAATGAAAATAGAATGGTTCTTTTGTTATTATTACTTTGCAAAATTTTACAAGGCAAGGAAGCAAAAATGAACTCGTCCGAATTACTCTAAATTTTCTTCATTCTTTCATTGATGAAACTGCAATATAGGTAATTATTAAATATTTATAAATTAATTTGATGCTCATGTTATTGTGCAATATTAACAAAAGAATCATTCATTCTATGTTCATTTACAATTATTCACTTGGCGATAAATACTAAAAAATAGTATGAAATACATCATTTCTTTTTTTTAAACTGGGGTGACCTAATAATTATGGACGGTAGTGTATATTGTATATTTGGGCAGCAATCTCTCTTTTATGCAGGTTTCATTAAATTTACAGACAAGGTGTTATGGTTAAGTTTTTAATGTCATTTTTCCTCCCGACAGTCTACAATAATTCATCCTTCCGATCACTATTTTTCAAAGAACTCCATAACGCCAAACAAGTCAACAACGGATTTCCAAATTCTTTGGTTGACTACCATATTTCAATTACCTTTTCTTTCAATACTTGAGTAATAACAATAGTAAACACAATGATAATAATAATAAGATTAATATACTTTACAAAAAACAAATTCAAAGTAATTATAAATCGGACGAATCTTTACTCGGAAACATCATTCGAAAATACACAACTCCTGTCGGCATAAACAAAAAAATTAAATTCATTATCCATTACCCTAAATTTCAACTGGCTAACCTCATCATCAAAAACAAAAAATCACCCGCGAAATCCAAACTACAACGAACCAACATTATTTACGAATTCACATGTCCTTTGAAGAACTGCGTTCTTGATCCTAATTTCGTAAATAATTATATCGGCCATACCACTAGTTTTTGGAGCATGAGTATCGGTTTATCCCTTGATTCCTGCTTAGGACCGCATTTCAGACTCCTTCTAAATTCTACTTCAACTCTATACTACCAACGTCTCCGTGTAAACTCCTGGAGACCAACATAAAGCACTTTATTGGCCACACGTTTTCCACTGACAAGAAGTAGAGCAACTGTATCAAATCAATAGATGCAGCGACTGCAAGGTAAGTTGGGTCACTGTGTCGTGCCAGAAAATTTTTCTTGTCAGAAACAATTTTGCGGATGGCTTCTGCTCCGAAGAACTTAGGTCACTGGTGCCCCTTCCACAAGAATTTACGAGGGTAACCAGACTGGTGCCAAGGTTCCACCCTTTTACAGTTAGATCAACCAAATACAGAAGACAATTCTACTCCATCAGCTTCTTTTCTCGCGCTTCACGCCTGTGGAACTCCCTTTCATAGACTTGCTTTCCTGACGACTACAACCTCCAAGAATTTAAATGCAAAGTCAATTCCCATCTCTTATCCACTTAACTCCAGCCCTTTCCACATCACCCCGTGTATCTTGTTCTTTTCTTTTCTATATACCTTTGTAACTGTCTTCACTCCTGTATTCACATCATTCTCTTGCCCTTTCCCTTTCACCCCCTGTAGTTGGTTCGGCTTTGTCTTCATTCTCCCCCTGTCTACAACTTTAACTTTATGTAGCCCCCATGCACATCAGTGGCGTTACCAACTTGCTTGGTGTGAAATGATTAAAAAAAAATTACAAATCGTGTACTAAATACTGTTGCCATAACTAGTCGGGTGCTCCCGCTGTACATCTGGAGGATGTTGTCAAATCCAAAGAGGGATCAGTAATATAATCGGTCCTGACTTGGCATCTCGACTTCAGTTACTTTCTCTTCGACGTGACGTGGCTTCCCTCTCTCTTTTCTACGAATATTTCTATGGCAACTGCTCTGATGGTTTTTTTCCCATGGTGTCCCGTCCACGTGAATTTAAGCGTACTATATGATTAACATCTAGGTCCCACCTTTTACCGTTAAAATAGTTAAATGTAACCGTCTCTTCTCCACTAACAGTTTCTTTTCTCGCACTTCCCACCTGTGGGACTTCCTTCCGTTTATTTGCTTCCCTGATAACTATAATGTCCAAAACTTTAAATACAATCTCAATTGCAATCATCTATCTTCTTGAATCCCGTTCATCTTTTATCCTTTCTTCAGTATCCCTGTACCCAGTCTCTTCTCTCACTATCACCCCCTGCGCGCTAGTGGTAGTCCCGCCTTGCGGGTGATATGATTAAAAATCTGGTCTAATGCTCCTGCTGTATATCTCGAAGTTCTTGACCCGATCCAAAGAAGTGTCTGTAATATATCAATCATGGAGTTATCTCCCCTTCAGTCACTTTCTCAACTTTCACTTTTAAATTCACTTCCTGTAATCAGCGACCTATTAGTGGCATTACTACCTTGCTTTGGGAGAAATGAGTTTTTAAAAAAAATATTGAGTTTCCGGTCTCTTCTAATGTGACAGAGAGAGAGAGAGAGAGTCAAACACATACACACATTGAAAAAGTTCATAATAATTGGAGTAGATAGACTAATTGGAGTAGATAGACTTTGATTGGAGTAGATAGACTAAACTATCGCCCGGTTCACACTCCACCCACGTCTATTGAACAGGTGAAGAGGCTCATCCCTTGTTCCCTGTTTAGGATGTGGTTTCCGGCTTTCTCTTTTCCAATCTTTTCACTCCTATGTAGCCCCCTGCACATCAGTGGCGTTACCGCCTTGCTCGGGGTGATATGATTAAAAAAAAAAATTCCTAGCACATGAAGAAGGCCGAAACGGCTGAAACATCATGTTATTCGTTTCTGTCTTTTTAATTTCTATTAAGAATTTTTCCAAACAAAATTTCTACTTCCAGTGTGGCAATATTAAATTGAACATTAAAATAAACCAGCGTGATTGTTTACCAGTAGCGAAATTTGATTTAAACCAAAGTTAAGCCGTTATATTTGGATTATCAGAAAACACTGGAGGTAAACGAGATAATAATTTTTGATAAAAAAGAATTTTGAAGTAAATTGAACATTGATATGTATAATGTTTACTAATGGTGAAATCTGAGTTGAGTGCCGTTTAATTTGGGTCATCGGAGAACGGTGGAAATGAACGAAAATAAAGTTTTGCAAGTGGAATCGAACTAGCGCTTAGTAAACAAAAGGACCTTTGGAGGTCACATGATTTTTGGCTGTAGTAACAAACACTAGTGATCACTTGTGTTAAGCACGTGAATGGCCTGGCGTGTAACCCTCCGTTTCCTATATAAGCACGTCGTAATGCTGAAGTTGGGAGAGTCGGACGACGACAGTGAAAGCACATGGTCGTATGTGAGATCAGGATTCCCCCACCTCGCTGAAATAAACACGTCTGCTTTCTGGATGTAATGATCACAACGTGGGCAGGAAACAGATTTAAACCAATGAGACGATTGACTGACCTGCGGATGCTCATGGACCTACAGCCAACTCCTTGAGTTTGGTTAAGACCGAATAGATACCTCAACCCGAAGAGGAAGACGCCGAAGATTGAGGGACCAGAGTGGAAGAGTTAGGTCTGGTGCACGTTAACCGGAATAGGCCCGTATAGTGGAAGTGCTAGATATACGGTCTTGTGACCAGGATAACTCCCAATGGACAAAAGGGTTATATATGGTGCCGTGATAACCAGTATTCGATCCGAGGGGGGAGAGTGTTAAAGTCTTTTACTTCCAATAACCCCATGCATCTTAGTGGCATTATCATTTTACTTCGAGTGAATTGATTAAAATAAATAAATAAATAGTTTTACCTTGTCAGGGTGGCTCTCCTATAGACTTTTAAAAGTGCTCTTCCCTAAAAACAAAAAGCAGTTTCCAGGTGGATACTTGAAGTCTTAACTATGAAACGTTTAATGTATACTCCAAGCTTACGTCTACTTATTTGTCTCTAGTATAAACTATATATATATATATATATATATATATATATATATATATATATATATAATTCATTTTGATTTTTTATCTATAAGAGCCCTATTAAATATTCCAACAAGCGGTAAGTTCACCTCCATCAAATCATCGTGAAAAAAGTTCACCTCGGAGAAATTTCAGTGTAAAAGGATAAAAAGTTAACAATTTTTAATGCGTTCTAATTTTATTCATCAACGTTTCCCAATCTGTCCTGCTATTTAACCCATAGCTGGGCTAACATTATGCGCTTTAATTTCATTAATTTAATAACTAAAACTTGGTTTTATAATGGCTGATATTATGTGTTATCCCTCTCAAGTAGTTAGGAACACAACTATTTTCGTTGTAATTTAGAACGAGTCTTCAAATTCGCCAAGCAGAAATAACATAGACCTTTCCCATCCGAGTACTGTTCGATTTTCACTAATTCTAAAATTATTAATTCTAAAATCTAATGACTTTATGCGGTGAAATTTCCTTGCGGTAAACTTTTCTCGCGGTGAACTTATCTCTCGCTGAATAGATGACGGTGAACTTACATTTACACCCAATTCTTATATCGATAAATTAACGATCTATGCCTCAACTAATAACGTAGTTTAACTGAAAAACTTTTGCTTACACCCTTATAGTTTTCTTATATATTCTTATAGATTTATAAACATTCCCGAGTTGATATGGTTAGTATCTATGTGAAATCAGGGCCGTAGCTGATGCTAAAAAAAAACACCGGGCACAGAGAAAATTGCCCGGATTTATTAGTTGACAATGTGATGACGTCATCAGTGTCATCCTTTTCCAGAAACTATGATTTTTGCGGATTTTTTCGGCTATTCCAAGGGAAATTAGGCACAGAACATGAACGAAAGCAGGAAATCGAGTTCGGACTTTCTGAGTATAACCAGTCTTTTCTCCCAAAATTAATAAATAAACAGATTTTTACTGCGTTCGTTCGGATGTTTTCTTCGTTTTTCTTTCTTTCTTTGTGAATTGTTTAGTTTGATTTCTGACGAAGACATTTTTCCTTGCCCGGATTTTCACTATGATTGCACGGATCGGCCCGGACCCGTGCCCTGTGTGCCCGGTAGTCAGATACGGCCATGTGTGAAACTAACTCTCCTGTGTTCTAAATATTGAGCAGCAGCTCTATGGAAAGTATTGATTTTCTAAGCGCAGTTTAGATGTCACAAAAGATCAAAAGTATTAAGTACACGGTGAGGATCGAATTCACTACTTAGTTGTTATAGGTTCTAGAGAAACAAGCTTTCTAACCATTACACCACATCGAGGTGTCCTGTGAAAGTGTCCCAGTGTAGTTGTCGACTTTCGTTAAACGGTAGTTTTGTTTTACTAATATTCACCTGATACAAGACCCATAGCCCACTCAAGGTATAGGGTTACTGTGGAGAGTTATTATAACGTAAGAAAGGGCAAGATAAAAGGAAAGATAAACAGTTAATTGTAGACTTCAGGAGGTCAAGATTTAATTAGCGAATAAAATTTCAGATTTCAGGTGGAGACGTTAGAAGTGTAAAGTTGAAGAACATTTTTGAAGGAACCAGAAATCTAATCCCAAGCAGGAAACAAGAGATGAACATATACTCCTGTTCAAAAGACCAGCGAGGAATATGAACCGAACGATAGGCAAACTTATCTACTCTTATTTAGAGAGGAAAAACAATAATTGCTGAATAAACTGTCAGATTTCAGGCAGAGGCGTCAGAAGTAAAGTTGACTGAATCGGAAACACAATCATCAATAGGGAACAAGAGTTAACTCTCCATCTCTGTTCAAAAGACCAAGGAGAAGAATAAGTGAACCAATCTACTCCTATTATTTCATAGATATTTAAATTTTCTCACTTGCTTAATTTGGACATCCTCGTTTATATTTCTGAGATGAGGTAGTATTTACAGTATTTACGTTATTCGGACTATTGTCCTGATCTTTGTTGCCATTTGTACGCTGTCTCGGCCGTTGTACACTCCGGCCTTCTTCAGTTCCCCTGAAGGACACATGGCCCAGTGGATATAAACGGTTAGTTCCTGGCTTGACTCTTAGAGTTGTGAGTTCAATACCAGACTCCAGCAGTGGTGAACAAATAACTTGCAGGGTTAGAGGGAGGTAACTCATGACTTCCAATCGAGGCATTACTACGCAAGGAATGAGGATGATATACCGTAGTTATTGTTATAAAGGATTCGGTTCGAAATTTCTAGCACCTGAAAAAAGTCGGAGCATACAACGGCCGAAACGTCGTACTAATGGCAACACAGATGAGAACAATAGTCCGAATAATGTAAATACTGTTGGACATCTTCAGCTCTTAATTTGCATCCTCTTACTGATAATCGTACTTTGCCGGAGAGAAAAGAATGCAACATAACTTTACCCAGTTAAATGCTCTCCAAAACGAGACGCATTCATTACGCAGCATAAAGACCTGATTGATGATGTCGTATGAACAGACAACCGCACCTAAATCAGAAGTGACTGCAAGATTTCAGCGCGAAAATGTCAGGCCCACACAAGCACTGAGAAGAGTTCAATTTTGCCAATGGAACAGGCCGACACGTACACAACAAATCGTTGTACGTGCGTGTCTGCCTGTGTGCGTCGTTCTGTTTTACATTTTTCCGAAGTAGATTCAGTTACCTAATTAGAAACCCCAAGATAACTTCTTGTGTGGCCAAAGCAAACAAATGTCGTAATTTCCAAGATTTCTATCTACACATTTATCGTGAATAAATCCTCTGTTTTGTTTTCGTGATGTTTAATTCGGCAGTAGATAATTTTATGGGCGTGGGCCAAGTCTAATGTTAAAATTTTTATAACGCTTTTTCTCCTCCCCCTACTCCTCACCTTCAACATCCTTTCTCTCACCTCTTACTCTTTTCTCATCTTCCACTTCTCATCATAATCACCATCTCCTCCTCTTACTCTTCACCACATCTTCTCCTTCTACTACTACCCTGCTTGCCTTCCATCATCTTTCTGTTCTTTTCCTTAAAATTTTACTTTCCTGAACACTTCTTCGTTTATCTCTCTTTTCATTTTCGTATCTTCTTCAAAACTGCCCCTCCCAATCGAGCCAACACCCTGAGGAAGTAAAAAAAAACCCTCTATTTTAGCTACAATAAATAAACACGTAGATAGAATAAAAGGGACGTAACTCTTATATTCTCAGTAAGAAAGCCTTGTTGAAGTCTGACATGAAACGGCTACAAGAAAGTTTCAACTGACATTTTCAGTAGAGTAATGGCCTTCATAAAGGATGTGTACCAACAAACAGCGTCTACGGTTTCATAGCGTTCGACGATCTAGATTTGTAGTGTGTAGGTAGTTATTGTAAACCAGTACTAAAGCTCTGTTTGTTTAACCTATATGGAATTCAATTTCTCCCCAGTCTTTCAGTCTATTGAAAGCAAAACAAAAAAACAAAAAAGTTGAGACAGTGATGAAAAATAAGCTGCAAGAACGAAAAAGAGGAAAGAAACGGACGACGATAAAAAAAAAAAAAATGCGAAAAACACGATAAAAATGCTGTGGATGAGAGGGGAGAGTTACAAGGAAGGAAAAGAAAGTCATGAAGATTCTCCTTCTTTTATGTACTATGTCCATTTAGAATGTCTGCGTTTGTGCCTCTCCATAGCTTCCTGGCCTTTGTAGAGCGAATCAATGTTTGATCCCTCACTGTTTAGTAATTACACCTGAAACATCTTGTTTTCGTATATTTTATTTGTTATTCTATAAAAGTCTCGAATAAACGAGTGTTAGCAAATAAGAAGAATTCTTTCAATTTCAAAAAAAATGCATGAATAGGGTGGGGTCAAATAAAAGTGCATATAATGCCGGACGAATGTGTTGAGATTTCTAAAGCTAAAACACTATTATAGAAATAAACTCAGTAAACATTTTTTTTAAAAAACGTTTCCTCAATAAAATGCCCAAGAGCCACTTAAGGTAGGAAGTGATTAACTGAGGTGTTGTATAGACATACAAGGAGGGAGTTCTCGAATAAACGTTAAATAGCAAATTAGAGGGAGTCTTTCAATTTTCCAACATTTCATAAATAGGGTAGGGTCAAATAAAAGTACATACAGTATAACCTGAATATAAGATAACCTGATATTTTTTTTTTTAACCGGATATAAGAGACATTTTCTCTGGTCCCAAGCTAGAGCCTGTGGCAATGTATATAAAATAGGCAAAACCCTGATATAAGAGAAACACGGATATAAGAGACCTTTTATCCGGTTTCGACAACTCTCTTATATCAGGGTTACACTGAAAGCTTTTGTTATTTCTGTAGCCATACAATACGGCTAATATAGAAGCAAGATCAATATACTTTTTTTTGTTTTTTTTGCTTTGTTCTTACTAAATGCTTTTTTGATACAACGCCAAAGAACCACTCAAGGTAGTGGGAAAAGAAAGTCGTGATGATTCTTCTCTTACCTTCATGTCATGTATCAAGATATTAACCTATCTCTGTGGAAAGAGGACGAGCAATAACTGAACAATGTGTTGTGTCTCTGCATGGATATGAATGATCATGGCTCTCTATAGGTTCCTAGGCTTTGTAACGCTAAGTAATATTTGTCAACTTACTGTCTCTCCCGGCATCAGGAATTATCTGATTCTCTCTGTAGCCTTTTCCCCACAGACTAAACATCGCAAGCTGATCGATATTATTCGCTATTTCCATGACAGATGCTCTATTCGTTAGCTCCATCAGTTCAGACCCTTACAGCTAGAACACACTATGCTACTTCAACAAAGTCGAACCATTTCCACCTTTTTACAATTATAAGGAAAAAGTTCCTACTTATATACACCCATGAGCAAATTAACTGAAACGAAAAGAATATTTCCCTAGAAACTTTCACACTTTCCCTGATCACGTATACGTTGTCTCTTGGCGCTGTTTTTCTCTTTCAACCGCATTTTCATTTACGTTTTTTCGCCTTGATCACACGATTTCTAGTTGAAAGGCCGACACTAACAATATCCGCGATCTCTCTATAGGGCTTGCCAGTGTGTTCGTGCAGCGTTACAAATTTTCTACGCTCCCTTATAATAACGTCCATCGCAAACAATAGCCGTAAAACAACTATATCGACAGTCGAGACACAGGCGACCACGGATGACGCAATATTTTTCAAGGCCAAACAAATTTCATCGTACACCTCGAAAATAGATTCATATTACTGCACATCACAGCAAATGACCTAATCTGATGAAAAAATAGAAATCTATTACACCCTGTCGTTCCAGATGGTCTAAAACTGACCGTATGCTAAAAGAAAGGAAACAAAAGCAGTTGTTTCCATAAATTTACATAAGAGTGTGTACTCAGTTCATCTATTCGTATTTTTTGTTATGTTTTCTTTGGGTTTAAATTTCGATTTTTGTAATTTATTAGACGTTAACTTTTGGGTTTAATTTAGATTTGGTTTTAATCATGTTATGGTTTCATGGGTTATTATTAATATTATTATTAATTTAACATAATATTATTATTATATTTAACATAATATTATTATTAATTTAGATTTGGTTTTAATCATGTTATGGTTTCATGGGTTATTATTAATATTATTATTAATTTAACATAATATTATTATTATATTTAACATAATATTATTATTAATTTAGATTTGGTTTTAATCATGTTATGGTTTCATGGGTTATTATTAATATTATTATTAATTTAACATAATATTATTATTATATTTAACATAATATTATTATTAATTTAGATTTGGTTTTAATCATGTCATGGTTTCATGGGTTATTATTAATATTATTATTGATTTAACATAATATTATTATTATATTTAACATAATATTATTATTAATTTAGATTTGGTTTTAATCATGTTATGGTTTCATGGGTTATTATTAATATTATTATTGATTTAACATAATATTATTATTATATTTAACATAATATTATTATTAATTTAGATTTGGTTTTAATCATGTTATGGTTTCATGGGTTATTATTAATATTATTATTAATTTAACATAATATTATTATTATATTTAACATAATATTATTATTAATTTAGATTTGGTTTTAATCATGTTATGGTTTCATGGGTTATTATTAATATTATTATTAATTTAACATAATATTATTATTATATTTAACATAATATTATTATTAATTTAGATTTGGTTTTAATCATGTTATGGTTTCATGGGTTATTATTAATATTATTATTAATTTAACATAATATTATTATTATATTTAACATAATATTATTATTAATTTAGATTTGGTTTTAATCATGTTATGGTTGTGTCATCCGTGAAATATTGTGTCATCCGTGAAACCACACCCATGAGGGTGTGGTTTCACGGATGACACAATATTTTTCAAAACCAAGTAAATTTCATCATACACCGCCGGAAAATAGACTTATATTACTGCACATATATTATATTACTGCAGATTAAAACTTGTCACCCAGTAGGTCCTAAACTGACCGTATGGTGAAAGAAAGAAAGCTAAAGCAGTTGTTTCAATTAATTTGTACAAGGGTGTATAGGACAGCCTTTTTTTTATGTATTGCAACTTTGGTCGTTCTGTGTATGACGATAAACTACACCCGGCAGCAAGGCCTCTGATCGGGAGGTTTTGAGGAGCGCAGAACCATCTCTTAATTGCTGTTATTCCTACGTCCACTTTTGACCCGGAGAAATTCTTTTCTTTGTTAGCTCTTCTTGAAGTTGTAACAGTTTTACCTTTTTCTCGAAGCTAGGCTCGGACTTCAACATTTGCTACCTTAATTTTTCAGCATAGCTGACCTGGTCATCGCCATTAGAATTAGTGGAGGGTGTACGTGTCTTTTACAGTTGGGGCTTTTATGGACTGAGATCCCGCTGTCCGGCGCTTTCCTTTAACCTTACCAACAACCTGCCATTGCCCCTCCTTGGTAACCGGTGAAGGCTCTTCGAGCAATGGGGGATGAGCACCAGACCCAACCCGGCGATTTTCGGCACCAATCCCAGTTGCTGACATACCCACTACAGGCATGATGGAAATAACAGATTCGACCAGAGGGGGATTTGGGTCGACGGGGGCCAGAACTTCAGAGGCCTTCTTCTCTAGGCAGGAAGAGGACAGGTGACCAGTCTGCTCACACGTCCAGCATGTTGGTTTTCGGTCAGATACAATAACCGGCATTTTCTGGCCCTCTACGTCCAGACAGTTGGAGATGGAGACGAAAGAATTGCGGTCAATCATGATCTGGAAACTGCACCTCCCGCTCAGGTCATCGGAGGAAGCACTAAGTATCCGCCCGAACTTCATGAAATAAGCCTCTAGGGGCTCACCCATGACCTGAGGAGGAATCTTGGTCTTTCGCCTTCCTTCGTATTCGTTTCTTACGATGTACTCATTAGTTATTAAGACACGACTGCATGCGTCCTCGCAGTCATCTGGTGTTGGTAGCAGCACGTCCCATGTAAAGTACCCTTTCCCTTTAATCACTCTTTGGGTTTGACACCCGTAGAGGTCAAAGCCTTGATTATTGCTTTTTTTTTTTTTGGTGCGACAAATCTTGTGCATGCGCTTGTCCACCATAAAGATAGACAATTTTTTTTTAACTTTCTGTAATTCTTCTTTAATAAGATGTGCGTAAATTTTAATTTTTTCCAAAAACTCCGTCATGCTGATTATACACTTTGGTGAGGACTTCCTGCAAGAGGTTCGATTCCCCAATCAATTTGACTGTTCCCGTAAGGTCTCCTCTCCTGCAAGTCTTATAGTAGGCGGAAGAGTCCAATATAGACTCCTTAGAGGGAAAACACCACAACACTCCCCTTTTCAGCCTGACTCCGTATTTAACAAAAAAAAAGTCAGAAACAACCACTTTGAAAAAGCTATATACAGGAATTACGTTCACAATTTTTCTTTGGTTTTACGACAAACATTTTACGCGTTAACAACAGTCCTTTTTATTAAGGTCTCTATTCATTATTCCGAAATAATGAAAAATTGTATAAGTTTAATGGTAAATGTTAATAATTTCCAATAATCCAATACGTATTGTGCTTTTCTGGTAATTCACAGTTCAGAAGTGAAAAGACTCATTCTTCTTTTTCTGTAGACCTGGTAAGAAATGAAAATTCTTCAATATCTTTTCCTTTTCAGGTTAATTTCTAACGGTTCCGTAAATTTCCTTTTCTTTTGCGCCTTCTGGGCTGTGTCACTGATTGCGGTATTGGAACCTCAAACGTGTCAAAGACGACGTCTGTAGTGTAATCTTCTATGGGATTCCAATCGACTACCCTTTCATACCGTTTTCTAATTTGGTTTACATGACGTTTGTGCATAAACTTCAGTCCCTGAAGCATGTAAATCATATAGTAATTTGTCTGTCTATTGTTCCTATCTCCTAGTGAGCTTTATTATTCCCAAATACACGAAAAACAAACCTTTTCACCGATATTAAAGCGCTTTTTAATCTCTTTATTCCTATTTTCCGCTTTCGTTTCAATCGAAAAGAATTTGTCAACTGCCGATTTTATTTTCCTGGCAAACATGACCTCCGCTGGCGTCTTGGCAGATGGAGCAATGCTATTAGGGGTTAGGGGTTATTTAAACCAAAACATTATAGATTGTAAGAATAACACTTTTATTGTCTATTTGTACAGCATTAAATTTTTTTTTTAGAATAACAATGATTTTTCAAGACAGGTATTTTACTAATTAACCCATAGCTGAGAAATAGACGGATTCATAACTTTCCCATGGATATTTATTCGTAAGATAATGAAACTATACAAACTGGAATTAGAAATACTATCCATTACATCACCCGCACATCCACTTTCTGAATGGAAATCAACCACTAATGTCACTATTGCAGTTACAATATATGTAAGGCTGATTCCATCGATAAAAATCGTTGTTAGTCTGAAGGCGTATTCTCTCGGAATTAAACGTGTCACTTATGTTTTCCTTCCATCTTGTCATTGGTTTACCTACAGTACAGAGTAAATTACACCTTCGCAGAAATTCGTTTGACCATGATGAAAGCGTTGAACCTATGAGAAAAAAATTGAAAAAAAATTAGTAAAAGTTTGAGAACGTTTCTTTTGTATGACTTCTAAATTAGTCCCCACTTCAGTCAAATGAATGCGCCGAATCGATCAAATTTTGCGATAAACATCTTATGAAGGGTTTAACAGCTCTAAGTACCCCAAAATGCCTTCTTCTTCTTCTTCTTCTTCTTCTTCTATGTGCCATGTTCCTTCAGCACGTAGGCGATCATGGCTTTCCACGTTTCCCTATTACTGGTGGCTCAGAGCACGCCTTCTCTTCTTACACCGTGCAATCCTCGTTCTGTCATCCACCTGATTAGGTCCTTCAAATATGTTATCCGTTGCTTTCCTCTGTTTCTTTTTCTCTCTATCTGGCCTGTTAAGATCAGATTCTCCAAGCCCTCCTTCCTCATTGCATGTCCCAGGAACTTCAGCTGTCTCTTTCTGATGCTCAGTACTAATTTCTTTTTTGTTTCCATCATTTCCAATACCTCATCATTGCTCACATGCTCGATATATGATATTCGCAGCATCCTTCTGTAGAACCACATTCCAGTTTTCAAGTTTTTCCTTCATCTTTAATGATATTGTCCAGCATCCACTGCCATATTGAAGAACTGATAACACATAGCAATCCAGTACTCTCTTCCTAGTTTCTAGCAAAATTGTTCTGTTTCTTAATACCTTACACAAATTCTGGAATGCTTCCTTCGCCATGCCAATTTGCCTTCCGATCTCTGTGTCGCACTTTCCGTCTTCTGTTATAACGCTTCCAAGGTATTTAAATTTTTGTACCTGCTTGATTCTTAGATGCGAAGATGTATTGGCATGGTCAAGAACGCATTTCCAAGGCTAACCAGAGTACTTAGAGACAGGGAAATCTCATTGGAAACAAAGAGAAGAATGTTGGACTGCGATATGATATATGTTCTTCTGTATGGCAACGAATGTTGGACGATCTCCTCAAGGATGAAAAAGAGGCTCGAGGCAGCAGAAATGTGGGTCTACAGAAGGATGCTGAGGATAATATGGACCGAACACGTGAGCAACGCTGAAGTGTCGGAAAGGATACAAACGAGAAGAAAACTCATACTTAACATCAGCTGAGGTTCCTGGAACACGTAATGAGGAAGGCAGGTCTGGAGAATCTAATACTCACGGGACGGATAGAGGAAAGATAGACAGAGAAAAGCAGCGCGAGATATATTTAATAGGCTTGAGCAAATGGATGGCGGAGCAAGGTTTGGGAGAGATGCCAAGAGAAAAAATATTGAGAGCGACAAGAGATAGGGCCAAGTAGAGGTCCATGATCGCCCACGTCCTGAAGGGATATGGCACATAAAGAAGAAGAAGAAGAATTAGAGGCACCAAATACGGTGAATTGGGAAAACATCAGTGAATCAGTCACTTTTTTTTCGAATTTTGGAAGTTGACTTATAGTGTGTTGATCGAGAAATGGTTTTGTAGCTTAACTACATTTAAACTAACGTCCTGAACCTGAATTCAGTTCGAAAATTCCTCAAATGCCAGATGTTGAATACTACATCCAGTGATGGACAACAGACGTCAATTGAACATCTGTTTGTATGACTAGAAGACATGATCGCGGCTGTTACATGGTGACATTAACAACACGTTAACACAAGCTATGTATTAGTCTTTGACATGGTATCTCGCTTTCAGTCACTTTCCCGCCACCGTAATGTAGCTTCCCTGTGCACTTTCTACAAATACTTCTCATGGTAATTCTCCAGATTAACTTTTCTCTATGGTACCAAGATCATATGAATTTAAGTGCAGTACTAGATTGGCAGCAGGGTCTCATCATTTTACAGTTGAAATGGCTACATGTAACCATAAGTTCTATGCTAAAAGTTTCTTGTGAAAATCTCTTCCGTCTTCTTGCTTCCCAGTAAACTTTGTTCTTAAAAAGAGATAAATGCAATGTAAATCGTTATTTACTGTCTTCCTAATTCCTGTTTATTTGATGTTCTTTCTCCTTAACAGTTTTTTCTCATCCTCCTTAACACTCAGTAACCTCTTGCGTTTTAGTGACTTTATTCCCTTTCTTTGGGTGAAATAATTACAAAAAATAATAATAAAGAAAGATGCTGTTCTCCTCCCCAGTAAAGTCAGATGCTGTAAGATCAGAGGTTTCGTTTTTGGTAGTAATGGCGTACTGGTGACTTCTTCAGCCAAAAAAGAATGTAGGGAACACTCTATAATATAGAGTCAATAATGATGATTAAACTTTAGAGCCCTTAATTAATAAAAGAAAGTGTGACACTGAAATCCGAAAAAGGCATTCCAAAGGCTAAACAAAATATTACGAAAGAGAAAAATGTCGTTAAAATCAAAGAAATGAGTACTTTTCTTTTTTTAACCATTTAACCCAGACAACGCGGGGCCGCACTAGTGTGCACAGGGTTTATAGTGAGATAAAAGACTGGGTACAGTGGGTATTGAGAAAAGGAAGAAGATGAACGTGATTCAAGAAGATAGAAGATCGCAATTGACGTTGCATTTAAATTTGTGGAGATTGTAGTTATCAGAGATCAATTAAACAGAAGGGAGCTCCACAGGCGGGACTTGCATGAAAATAGACTGTTGCAGTATTAACTGTTAACTATTTCAACGGTAAAAGTGTCGGGCCTAAATGTCAACTTAGTATCTCGCTTAAATTCGTGTGGTCGGAACACCAGGGGAGGGGAAAAGCTCGTCAGAGCAGTTGCCATGGAAATATTTCTAAAAAAGACACGTCACGTCGGTGAGAAAGTGATTGATGCTAAGTCAAGATCGATCGCATTGCAGATCTTTCTTTGGGTTTTATCCGGAACCTCGAGATGAATACCCGGAGCACTCGAATAAATATGGCAACAGTATCCAATGCACGGACAACTGGTAGATTTATGAATGCGCAAGATCAAAGCGTTATGTGATATCAGTTCTCCTATATGAGGGTGAATACAAAATAATCTCCTCACAGATTAAAAAAATAGATTTTGAAAGGACACAAATGTGGTTGTGTAGAACGGTCCTGAAAATACTGAACATGTCTGCGACGACAAAGTTTTACAGAAAGTGAAAACTAGAAAGGACACTTTTACTTAACATCAGGAAAAGACAGTTGAAATTTAATGAGGATAAAAGGCTTGAAAAATCTCACAGGACAGATTTTTTAAAATCATTTCACCCCAAGCAATGCATTCACAGCGCAGGGGGTTATATAGGGGAAGGTGCTGAGAGAGCGATTAGATATAGGAAATGTCAGAAGGAGGGTGGTAGATGAGTATGGAGGTACATAGGAAGAGTGTTTGAGAAAATGGATGCGAGTTAGTGTGTTAGGAGGTGTCTATTGACCTTACATTTAAACTCCTGGAGATTGTAGCTGTCAGGGAAGCAAGTATGTGGAAGGGAATTCCACAGGCGGGAAATGCGAGAAAAGAAGCTGTTGGAGTAGAAATTGCGGTTACATTTTATCGGTTTCACTGTAAAAGGGTGGGACCTAGTTACTAATCTAGTATCCCGTACAAATTCGTATCTAGGGGGCACCAGTGATCTAAGTTCATCGGAGCAGACGCCGTGAAAGTATTTATAGAACAGGCACAGGGAAGCCACGTCACGCCGGTGAGAAAGTGACTGCAGCCGGTCTGCCAAGTCGGTATCGATCACATTACAGATTCTCCGTTGTATTTTGTCAAGAAGCCCGAGGAGAATAGCAAGGGCACCCGACCATATGTGGCAGCAGTATTCAATACACAGGCGGATGGTAGATTTATATATGTGCAGGATAGATTCAGACGGAAAAAAAACTTCCGGCCCTGCACAGAGAACCGACTTTCATGGCAGCGGATTTAGCAATGGATTAGATATAGTCATTCCACTTGAGGTCCGTTGAGAGTGTGAGGCCAAGCAGGCATAGTGTTTTACTCTCTGGGAGGCAAGCCTGCTCCATGCTAATGGGAGGTAGGTGCGATTGTCTATGATGGTTAAATTTAGGACAAAAAAAGGATACAGGATTAAATAACATACTTAGTGAACATAAGTAAATACATGGCGGAACAAGGTTTAAGAGAGGGTTAAAAAAATATAAAATATACATGAAATTGTAGAAAATCATGATCGCCAACTATCTGAATAGACACGGCATATGAATACGAATTGATGGTCTTTTAAATTAAAGCTGTTGATGGCTATTTTTTATCATATCACCCCGAGCAAGGCGGTAACGCCATTGATGTGCAGATGGCTACGTAAGAGTGAAAAGGTTGGAAAAGAGAAAAACCACATCCTAAGCAGGAAACAAGGGATGAGCCTCTTCACCTGTTCAATAGAAGTGGGTGGAGTGTGAACCGGGCGATAGTTTAGTCTATCTACTCCAATTGAAAAAAAAAAGAAAAAGGAGTGAAAACATTGGAAAAGAGAAAGCCGGGAACTACATTCTAAACAGGGAACAAGGGATGAGCCTCTTCACCTGTTCAATAGACGTGGGTGATATTAGATTAAAACTGTTTTAGTGAGTGAATCATAAACCTATGGAAGAAATAATATTGACCTGGGAATATAATTTAATATCCATTTATGCAACGAATTCAAATGTAATTTGTTGCATTCACGTACGCACAAATACCCTTGGGAAATGTATTAATCCGTGTCTTATCTCTCTCGCTAAGTGTTAGATAGCAGAACAGATTAGGTTTTATAGCCTTGATTGGCAACCAGTCTACCACAGAAAGTAATGGCAACATATTGCTGGAAAATCTTCTGTCCAGTCAGTCATGTCTCTTTCGAGACATGATTGCACAAGTGTGTATCACGTACAGCAATTAACTGACTGATAGTTTAGAAATATCACTGTAGTTGATCACGCATCAAAGTTTTTTGTGGAACTTTGAGCGCCCACCAGCCTCCATTTGTATGGGCTTACTGAACTTGTCAAAATCAAATCAGAACCTACAGAGAAATCGGAGAGCCGAGTTCGAATTCCTTACGCACAAATTACCCTACTGCGGGAAAATCTTCTGTCCAGTCAGTCATGTCTCTTTCGAGACATGATTGCCCAAACGTGTATTCCGTATAGCACTTAACTGACTGACTGATGACTATACCTGGTTAAATAGTATAACATTTATTTTAAAAATCGTTTTTATTGTTAAAAAGTTGTTAATGCAATATTCACTCGGAAAATAAAAAGAATTTTTCTAACAATCCAGAAAATATGTTTCGGTTTTAATGGCCCTCAAAATATTGATAAACCGTAAAAAATACAAACATTTCCAGTCACCTTAGAATATTCATTTATGTATAAAAATGTTTCATTCTATCATAGAATTATTATTTCTGTCTATTCATCCGAATCTTAGTTTTAGATCCTATACGTTCCTGCCTCAGTATATTTGTGTACTTGTAAAACATATGATCTCCATGTTACATATTTACACAAAAATGTCTGTTACTTAATAGAAAATGGGTAAAATGATTTGGAAGTTCCGCGATTTCTACACACGAAAAGCTGAAAATCTTTCTTGGGGGAAGACTAGCCATTGTCGTCATGTGAATGAAATCCTCATCAAAAACCATTCTGTTAGATACATACGGAAATGTGGACAAATCGGACAGAAAGAGGGAAAATCCAATATAGATTGTTGATCGCTCTGAGAACCAAGTTCCTGACATCAGGATTGATTACCTCCCTTGGTAAAAGAAATGGAAGTGTTTTCCCGCTCCTTGCGGTCATCTTAGTTAATATTATGATACACACATCTGACTTCCGCTTCCTGAAGAAAACCTTTCTGTATACTCCCTTTATATATTTATTTCCCTCTTTTTTTTTTTATTATAGTTTCTCATTTATTTTTTCTTTTCTTTTTACCTTACACAAAACCGGTCGCCATGCCTGCGGACGGTTGAGCTAGAAATTAGATTTCATTATCAAGGCGCAACCGCTCAAAATTGGATATACAGGGAACTCCCTTTTCTGTTTACGTAGTCTCACTTGAGGAGGAATAACAGCCCATATACAATTTTTAATCTGTGAACAAACAGAGTTTCCGAGGTGATGAGAAGATCATGATGGCACAGGGCAATGGAAAAGAAGGTCAGGTCTGTCCCTACAGTTGCTTTTCCGCAATATTAATATCGTGAACGTAAGATGGCTGCGAAGTCATAATCAATTATCATATACCCTAACCATTGCAAATGGCCCTTTTAGAGTCAAGGACCGATGGTTACTTGTATATATTTTTTATCATTTCTTTACATGTTATTGTCCGAAGGAATTTCGTTAAATTATATTATTTGTGTCTTCCGCGTGAGGTGGCTCTCACCCAGTGACAGCAAGTCTCCAGCAATTCCTTCAGTCTTTTTCCCAATTTTAGTAATATTTAGATTCACTGTAGTGATATGTAAACGACAGCCTAATTAGCATAGCTAAGGCATAGACTATATAAATGCTCAAGCAATAAGGGTAGGATAGCTCTTGGCATACAAGATAAAATGACTGATAAAATATGGAGATTCCACTTTGTAACCTCAACATTGTTTTAATTTTCTAAGATCTAAGTATTCCAATATATGTGCGATGATCTTAGTACATTCTCTGAAGATTATTAGCTTGTCAGTCATCCTAATATTTAAAATATTTTGCCATTCTTTAGCAAGATCTTGATAAACTTTTATTTAATTAATGTCAGCTTCAACCTACAATCCGTCATATTAATTTAAAATTTTTGTTCTTTACTTTTTTGTTTTATACTTTTTCTCTTCATATGGTCACTCCTCTGTTAATTTAAAATAACTTACTGTTTCTAATCACCTAGGTAACATCTTTTTCTTCCTGCTTTTTTCCTTGTTTTTTTTTTTTTTTTTTTTTTGTATTTCATTCCACCTCTCTTTTTATTTTATTATGCATTTTCAGTATTATTATTCGGACTATTGCCGTCATCTTTGTTGCCATTTGTACGACGTTTTGGCCATTGTACGCTCCGGCCTTCTTCAGGTGCTAGGAATTTCAAACCGAACCCTTTATTACAATCACTGGGATATATAAACTTCATTCCTTGCGTAGTAGTGCCTCTTCTGGTAGTCATGAGTTATCTCCCTCTAACCCTGTAAGTTATTTGTTCACCAGTGCTATAGCCTGGTATTGAACTCACAACTCTTTAGGTCAAGTCACAGGAACTAACCAACGTCTATATCCACTGGGCTATATTTCCTTAGTCCAGTTCCTGTGACTTGACCCAAAGAGTTGTGAGTTCAATATCAGGCTACAGCAGTGGTGAACAAGTAATTTACAGGAATAGAGGGAGATAACTCATGACTACCAGAAGAGGCACTACTACGAAAGGGATGAAGTTCATATACCCCAGTAATAAAGTTTTTGGCTCGAAATTCCTAGGACCAGAAGAAGGTCGGAGCGTACAACGGCCGAAACGTTGTACAAATGGCAACAAAGATGAGGACAATAGTTCGAATAATGTAAATACTACCTCATCTCAAAAATATAAACAAATTATGCATTTTCTTTCTTTGTTTTTTCTTTATACCTCCTTTTGTCAGCTGACGCCTTCTCTTCTTACTTTTATCAACATTTTTTTTCATTCTTACCCTGTCGACAACGATAAATATTATTCCTTAACGTTTTTGTATTTCATTGTCTTTCTTTCTGCTGAATGTCTTCATTCCTCCGTTGATTTTCTTCTTTTTTCCTTTCTTTCTTAGTTTCTTTTTACGTGATTTTTACTGCAATTTACTCGAGACGGTCGCTCTATTATTCATTTAAATGTTTTATTTTTATATTTTTATTTATTGTCATTTGATAACTTCCCAGTTTGTTCTTTACTTTTTCTGTTAGCTGCTTTCTTTTTTCTACATATGGTCACCCGTCTGTTTTATTTTTATTCTGTTTTTTCTTTTTTCTTTTTTTTGTGGGGGCGGGGGGGGCATAACAGCTTATTTTTTCTAGTCTCCGAGATAGCATCTATTAGTTTCAGAAACAATTTCTGTTTTGAGAAACCAACTGTAATGAAAAACGTATCCTTCTTTAATACATCATAACAGATGATGAAAAGTGGGTTAAATACAACAATGTTTAGCGCAAAAAGGAGTGGATTGATCAAGATAAACGATACTCAAAATTTGAGATCATGAAAGAGAAGAAAAGGTAATGTGTGAGTTCGGATTATCTGGGTATTATTCATTTAAAGTTCTGAAAAGCGCAGTGGTAAAAACTAAATGCACATTTATACGTCCAGAAGCTGCAATGTGTGCACAAAGGCTTGATCGAAATGCGTTCTTCGTTCGTCAGTAGGAAAACATTGTTTTGCTACATGGTAACCCGAGTAGGGCACTTCGACGTGGTGTAATAGTTAGCAAGTTTGTCTTGCTAAATCTCTTACGACTAAATAGTGAGTTAGATACTCACTGGGTGTTCTACATTTTTGACCTTGTGTCATATCTACGCTACGCTTCAAAAATCGTTTTTGGGCACTCGGCCTGATGTAGTGATTAGCAAGCTTGTCTTCTTAAATCAATTACGACTGAATAGTAAGTTCGATCCTCACAGGGTTCTCGATACTTCTGCCTTGTACCAGATGTAGGCTATGCTTAGAAAATCTCCATGACAAACATGACGATGCATACAACAAGAACAACACAGGAAAACATTTTGGAATTCGGTTGGTCTGTTCTACCCCAGCCACTATTTTCATATGACCCTGGCCTTTGTAGATCTTGAAAAACTTTGTACTTTCTTTATCTCTTCTAAATCTTGTTCCTCCATTTATTTACTCAAACTAGCTAGATAAGTTATGCGTTGTTTTATTCTGTTTCCATTGCCTTTAGTCTCTCCTGCGAGTATTAAACTTTCCAAGCCCTTTTTCCTCATTATATGCATTAGAAAAGTCGATACTTTCAGGAAATTAAAGCTCTGGAGATCCAAGATCGTCTATGTCCGGAAAGGATATAAAATTTAAATAATTAATTCTAGTGTCTTTGTGGCATCTAATGTACTGAAACCTCAACAGTTGGTGTATCGTGAAAAAAAATAGCCCTGACGAAGTCTAATTCTATCCTCTTCAGATTGATTTTAAATTCAGAGTTGTCTTTCTTTAGACTGGTTGCCCTAGCAAGGTTAAAAAGACAAAGTCTGCCCAGATATTTTGCTCATGGAATTTAAATTTAACTCGCCGAGATAATTTTATACGCCTACTAATCTCATTTCGCAAAAATATTCGACAAATTAAGCTACAAAGACTTGATAGAGATGCTTGACAACTTGAACATATTCAGGAAATACATTAGAATAATCAAGAACCTGTACTGGCATACGCATAGGAAACGAGTTCAGCAGATATACAAAATTAGAAAAAGGTGTAAGACAAGGATGTGTCGTCTCACCAGATCTATTCAATTCATACAGCGAGACAATTCTGAGAGCTCTAGAAGTACTTACAGGATTTGTCATTGGCGGCAACAATCTGAACAAGATGATACGGTGCTGATAGCAGCAGAGAAAGGAAACTACAAGACCGCCTCAAGAAGGTAACTAAATAAAGCGGAAAAAAGGACTACATATAAACGACAAGAAAACTGAATTCAGAGTCATCAGTAAAAAGAGAAGACCAAAATGTCACCTACAGTCCGGGGATACTAAGATCAAACAAATACAGAAATTTAAATACCTGGAAAGTGTTTGGAAGAAAAGTGTGACACTGAGATCCGAAGGCGAATTGGCATGGTCAAGGATGCATTCCAGATGCTGAGTAGAGTATTAAGAGGAAGGACAATTTCACTGGAAACAAAGAAAAGATTATTGAATTGTTATGTGATGCCTGCCCTTCAATATAACAGTAAATGCTGGACAATTTCATCAAAGATGAAGAAAAAAATGAAGCAACCGAAATGTGGTTCTACAGAAGGATGCTGAGGATGCCATGAACCGAAAATGTGAGCAACGATGAGATTTTGGAGTGGGTGGAAACGAAAAGGAAACTGATACTTGACATCAGGAAAAGACAGCTGAAGTTCCTGGCACATATAATGAGGAAGGAGGGCTTGAAGAATTTGATACCCACAGGTCACAATTAAGGAAAGAGAGACAGGGGAAAGCAACGTGTGACATATTTGATAGGCTTGAACAAATGGATGACAGATAACAGGTTTTGGGAGGAGTAACAAGAGAAAGCATGTTAATGACCGTCCACGTCCTGAAGAGACGCGTCACATAGAAGAAGTCTCAGTAAATATTAAAACTGCCTACTATCCACTGTATTTGTAAACTGTCAAGTGTGGTGCAGCTGAGAAACAAAATCTGATGAGTCATTTATATGGGTTATCACCACTTTAAGAAACGATTGCCGACATCTTGAAATGATCACGCCATCTTGTAATCGATAAGGTGCTACAAGTATAGACTGTTTTCTGACATCTCCTGCTGCTTTTATAAACCTTCACCCTTTCACTAACGAATACAGTTTTAATTGAATTTCCTTAGCAGACGATAATATACGACTTTAGTTCAGTACTTGATTAAAAATATCCCCCTTATTTAAGATGAGATTTGAATGAAAGAACTTTATTTTTATATGAAAGAAGCCTAATTTAATTTAAAACGGTCTTTATTCTCAATGCTTTGGAACTATAAATGTTCAAAAATGGTAATGTAAAGACATTGTCTCTGTAACAAGATTACATTTCACTTTTACAGGGTGGTATTGGTGATTGGGGGGATTTGGACAATGCATGAGTGGAAGGGTTAAGAGTCCATATTGTAAAATCATCATGAAAATAGACGATAAACCAGTCATGTTTATCTGGGAATGTACTTAGCATTACAACAATCTATCCCAGGCGCGTAATTGCTGGTCCCTATCTAGTTGTCACGGTTTTCTATAGAATACAGATGAGTTGAGGTAAGAACTGAAGAAGAGAAAAGTGTTCAGCAAAAGAAGAATAAGTTATAAAGAATGCCTATGAATGAAAACGGAAGCTTGGAAGCTGTTTCTTCTTCTTCCTCCTCCTCTTCTTCTTCTTCTTTATGAACCGTGTCCCCTCAGGACGTGGGCGATCATGGCTCTCTACAATTTACTGTTCTTCATAGCTCTTAATGAATTTTGTATTTTTATTTCTCCTAAAATATGTTCCACCATCTTTTTACTCAAGATCACTAAGTATGTTATGCGTTATATTCCTCTGTCCCTCTTGACTTCTATCTTTTGATTGCTTGATTTGTTTGTTTAATGGCATACCAACTCCTTATCGGACATTTAATTCCGAAATTTAATTTTCTTGGAAGTTTTGAAATAATAAAAATATGATACATGTTATTCTGCTTCCACAATTGAATACATAGTGGATGATACTCAACTGTTTTGTGCATATACACAACCGGCCATAATTATTAGGCCACCCCAGTTTTAAAAAAGTTTATGTATTTCATACTATTTTTAGTATTTACTGCCAAGTGGATAATTCTAAATGAAAATAGAATGGTTCTTTTGTTAATACTGCACATGTGCATCAAATGAACTGTTCTGGTGCCCAATTTTTGTGCTCTCTTCCCCATGCTAGTCTCTTCTTCTTATTGGATGGCCGAAGCAAAAACTTCCTGGCTGCCTTGTAAAATTTTGCAAAGTAATTATAACAAAAGAACCATTCTATATTCATTTAGAATTATGCACGTGGCAATAAATACAAAAATAGTAAGAAATACATCATTTTTTTTTTTTTAAAACTGGGGTGGCTTAATAATTATGACCGGCAGTGTACATGTTTGTGTGGACATGATTAGAGGTGATGATAGGTATGTTTTATGTTGTAGCTTTGTTGAAGTTATATTTTCGAACACAGTTTAATTTACGAAATTGTAGGGTATTCTATGGATTAACGTCATAAAAGTTCTTTCGTGTTGATTAGTCGATTTCGTTCCGCAGTATATCAACTTCTGTGAATTATTTAATATTTTGAACAATTTTATGGTTTCAGCTAAATACATTTTGAACGTAGTTGTATGCCTTCAACTATAAATAGAAATTATTGTTGGTCATTTTGCTATAAAAATTAACTTTTATAACTTTCATAATTTGGGGGTCGGTGGGGAGGCTACTATTTGCCCATAGATGGAGCCTTAACAGATGCTACCATCCGTCAGGGCGAAACTGGGAACAACAGTGACTAAGTGGTGGTTTCTCACTCCTCAAGACGTCCCGATTAGAGGCCTTGCTACTGAATGTCCTGTGAGTATCAGATTTACTAAGCGTCTTTTTCTCATTATATGCCTAATAAATTTTACCTGTTTCTTCCTAAAGTTAATTATAAAATCCATTTTTGTGTGCATTTTCTCTGAAACTTCGTCGTTGCACACATATTCGTTATGGTTATTTGGTAGAGATTATAAACCAGGGACTGTCTGGGAAATAATACAGTGATAAAATTCAAAATCGGACAGAGGAGATTTAGTTAATGTAATGGCCCTATAAGAACGTGAGGATAGCGTAAATGTTATCAGGATGGAAAGTGGTATCAGCGATTCGAGTTCAAATTTTGACCGAGTTCAGATTTGCGTTCCGTGTGTGTGTGTTCATTAATGTCATTATAGGTCATGCCGACGTGGTGTGATGGTTAGCGATCTTTTCTTGCTAAATCAATTTTGGCTTCTTAGTGAGTTCCGATCCTGACTGGGTTCTTCACATTTTCGGCCTTGTGCCACATCTAAGCTACGCTTAGAAAATCATTGTACTGTAATGGCGAACCAGAGAGAGAGAGAGAAGAATGTGAATAATGTGTATTGAGGCAAAAAATTGGTACTAAGACACTTGTGTACCACAGATAATTTTTGAATCCTTTAAATGCAGTCACAATAAAGTTTGAAAAAAGTATAGTTAATAATTGCAGTTTCAAAAAAGGAATATTTTTTTAAAATTACGAATGTATTTTTTTATAAATGCAATAACAGATTAACAGTGTTTAAACAATATTTTAAAAAATTGAAAATTATTGTAGTTTCGCAAATTAATCAAAAGTTATGAATATTGTGAAGAAATTTATCTTGTTTTCAGGAATATTCATCTTTAATAGCGCTATCATTCCCTTATTTGCAGGTTTATTTTTTATAACAAAGTTGCTTGTTAACTATTTTTTTGCTTCTTTAGAATAAGTAAAAGTCGGTTTGCAATTAACAACTCCTAAGAAAATATGGTCATTTCAAAACATTACCAGAGGTACGCAGTTATCCAGCTACGCATTTGTCTAGGGACGCAATTGTCTGGAACGCAAATGTTCGTCCACCCATTACAAATAATGGTGAATATAAAATTGAATAAAATGTAAAGTTTTTTTAAAAATTTTCTCAAAAATAAAGTTGATAAGCAAAAACAAAAACTATTTCATTTTTATCAATCCATTTTAAATCTGAGGTATTGCTTATATATATATATAAGATTATCCCACAGTAGATTGCTATTACTTTCTGCGGTAGACTGGTTGCCAGCCAAGGTTATAGAACCCAATCTGACCTGTTATTTAACCCATAACTGGAGAGAAGAGATGGATTAATACCTTTCCCAAGGGTATTTGCGCGTAAGTGAATGCAAAAAATTCAACTGGAATTCGAACTCGGCTTCCAGATTTTTCGTTATGAGCCGATATCCACCGCACCACAACGCACATTTGTTTAAAGTATACTTCATTTATTTAATACCAGCGATAGAGCGTATGTGAACAACACCCAGTGAGGTCACAGCTTGTTTCATAGTTAAAAGCAAAATTGATAATAAATATCAGGAAGAGACAAATGAGGTTCCTGGGACACGTAATGAGGAAGGAGGGCTTGGAGAACTTTATACTCACAGGTCGGATAAATGGAAGAAGAGACAGGAGAAAGCAGCGCGAGACGTACTTGTTAGGTCTGAGCAAATGGATGACGGAGCGGGACTTAGAAGAGATACCAAGGGAAAAATTACTGAGAGCGACAAAAGACAGAGCCAAATGGAAGTCCATGATCGCCTACGTCCTGAAAGGAAACGGCACGTGAAGAAGAAGAAAACTGCGTTTGAGCATAAAACAGACTCCCTCCGCTGGGCTTTGAGCTAACTGTTTTTACATATATATATATATATATATATATATATATATATATATATATATATATATATATACTATTAGACTATTTACGCTCTCACACCCTATGGATGAATGGTAAACTTTGAAAAAACAGATGCTACTCAAGCATCTACGCATCGTTCCTTCAGTAATGAATTTGAATACTCTCAGCTACTGGCATATGTTACATTGTATATAACACGCTAAAAGTCCGCATTCTTCTACCGGGCGCCCATATCTCAGTGGTAGAATCTCCGACTAATGTCAATTCGGTCGGGTTTTAATCCTTGCTAGAAGCAATCGAATGTCGAACTTCACTGATATACTGTGATACAGACCTTTCTACGGATATATATATATATATAAATAAACATTATTTTTTATCGATACTCGTATTTAAGATATTCTGATTTTAATTAAACAGTATTATATATTTATATCTCCTGGCCTGATTATTTACGATAAATTCGAACCTGCGACCCCTATCTACATAGGGGAAGCTACCATTTGACCTGGCAACGTCTTAGACCGCTCGACCACGAATGATCTCCAGTCTAAACGAGGTTTTAATCAAGCCTATATAACACAATATTCGATTCATCGCAACAACCATATCTGCTCTGAAATGTATCGTAATGTCAACAAATGTAAACATGTTACAGAGATTAACGAAACTTGGTTATAAACAACCAACAATTTGAAATTATGGCGTCTATGGCGTCTGTATACACTGCTTACATACAAGACGTTAAAATTTCCCTTCTCTGAAGGCCGATGGCTTAGGGAGTAAAGACTCCGACTGACACCAAATCGGTCGAGTTTCGATCCCGGCCAGAAGCCAGAAGTGGATATGTCTAGCCACACTGATGAGCTGTGATACAGCGAAATGGGCTTGTATGTGGATGACTAATATATATATATATATTGAATGCGGAATTTGAACTCGATCAGAATAAATGTAGAGAGTTCATGGTGACGGAGTCAGTCAGTCAGTTAAGTGCCATACGTGAAACACGCTTGGGCGATCATGTCTCGACTGGGCAGAAGATTATCCCACAGTAGGTTGCCATTGCTTTCTGCGGTAGACTGGTTGCCGACCAAGGCTAGAGAACCCAGTCTGTCCTGCTATTTAACCCATAACTGGAAGGAAGAGACGGATTAATACCTTTCCCAAGGGTATTTGTGCGTAAGTGAATACAATGGATTCAACTGGAATTTGAACTCGGCTCCCCGGCTTCTCGTTCCGAACCGATACCCAACGCACATCCTGGTGACAGAGTACAGTAGAAAAATACTGACGAAATATAATTTAAGCGGAGAATAATTCAACAAAAACGAAAAAACTAGCCATTCAAGTGCGGGAAAAAGAACGAGGATAAAATACGATCTTTAATAATAAGAAATAGAAATGTAAGAAGGAACAAAGAATTGCAATTTAAAAATAAAAAGAATTTCGAGCAACAAAAGTGTGGAGAATATAAAATGTTTTAGTGTAAAAGAATAAGATCTTTTTCTTAGCATTCTTCTTCTCTTGTCGTTTCTTTCTCTTGTACATTCCCTATCCATAAGTTTCTTTCTTTTTTGCTTCTTTGTACGACTATCGTCTTTCTTGCTTTTTTAAAGCCTTTCTTTTTTTTTTTTTTTTTTTTTTTTTTTTTTTGCCATTTCAGATCTTTTGTTCTGGAATTCTCTCAATGTTGTTTTTATTATTCTTGAAAAGTTTTTTTCTTTCTTCTTTATTATTTTATTTTTTGTGATTTATATATTTTTATATATTTTCTTTTCTTTCTGTTTTATGTCCGTGTGTGTGTGTGTGTGTGTGTGTGTGTGTGTGTGTGTGTGTGTTGCCTGCTCTTCTCGCGGTTTTTTTAAAATCCTCTTCTTCTTCTGACGTGTTTCCCTTTGTCTTTACATTATCGCCCCTGATTTTTCTTTTATTATACATTTTCTTCTTTCGTTTTCTCTCTTCCTGTCTCCTTTCGTTTCTCAGTCGTCTTTTATATTTTTATCGACATTTTTCTTCATTGCCGTTTCTTTGCCGTTTTTGGAACTTGATGTTCTTTCTGTGGAATGTTTTCATTTTTCTTTTTCTTCTTTTCCTTTCTTTCCTCATCTCTATTTTTTTCTGTTTTTATTACTTGCTACATGTCTTAAACCATTTGTTCATTTTTTTTTGTTTTTTGCGTGTGCGAGAGAAGGGAGTATTTCTATTATTCATTTAAATCTTTACTATTTACCTTATTTTTATTGATTGTTTTCCTATCATTTCATTATTTTTTTAACAAAAATGTAAACTGGTTTTACATTTCTGAGATTTCAAAGTAAACAGTCCTAAAGCATAAAATAGTAATTCTTTCCCAACTCCTCCCTCATCTCTCTTTAACTCCTCCTCTACCTATCTATCTATCTATCTATCTATCTATCTATCTATCTATCTATCTATCTATCTATCTATCTATCTATCTCTCTATCTATGTATCTATCCCTGCTTCTTCTATCTATCTATCTATCTATCTATCTATCTATCTATCTATCTATCTCCGTTTCTTCAATCTATCTATCTATCTATCTATCTATCTATCTATCTATCTATCTATCTATCTATCTATCCCTGTTTCTTCTATCTATCTATCTATCTATCTATCTATCTATCTATCTATCTATCTATCTATCTATCCCCGTTTCTTCTATCTATCTATCTATCTATCTATCTATCTATCTATCTATCTATCTACATATCTATCTATCTATCCCCGTTTCTTCTATCTATCTATCTATCTATCTATCTATCTATCTATCTATCCCTGTCTCTCTTTCTATCTATCTATCTATCTATCTATCTATCTATCTATCCCCTGTTTCTTCTATCTATCTATCTATCTATCTATCTATCTATCTATCTATCTCCGTTTCTTCTTTCTTTCTTTCTATCTATCTATCTATCTATCTATCTATCTATCTATCTATCCCTGTTTCTTCTATCTATCTATCTATCTATCTATCTATCTATCTATCTATCTATCTATCTATCTCCGTTTCTTCTATCTATCTATCTATCTATCTATCTATCTATCTATCTATCTATCTATCCCCGTTTCTTCTATCTATCTATCTATCCCTGTTTCTTTCATCTATCTATCTATCTATCTATCTATCTATCTATCTATCTATCTATCCCTGTTTCTTCTATCTATCTATCTATCTATCTATCTATCTATCTATCTATCTTATCTATCTCCGTTTCTCTATCTATCTATCTATCTATCTATCTATCTATCTATCTATCTATCTATCTATCCCCGTTTCTTCTATCTATCTATCTATCTATCTATCTATCTATCTATCTATCTATCACCGTTTCTTCTATCTATCTATCTATCTATCTATCTATCTATCTATCTATCTATCTATCCCTGTTTCTTCTATCTATCTATCTATCTATCTATCTATCTATCTATCTATCTATCTATCACCGTTTCTTCTATCTATCTATCTATCTATCTATCTATCCCCGTTTCTTCTATCTATCTATCCATCTATCTATCTATCTATCTATTCTTCTCCTCATCTTTGTATATCCCTTCTCCGCTCTCCACATCCTTTTTTCACTCTTTCTTTCTGACTGCATCCCTCAGTCCTTCCATTCTTGTCACTTTCTCTCTCTTTCTTTCACTTTCTCTCTACCTATCCATCTCTAGCTCCTACTTCCATTCTCCTTTCTCTCTATCTATTCTCTTCCCACAATCTCTTTTCGTTACTCTCCCCTCTCTCCATTTCTTTTCCTCACTCTCTATGTGTCCATTTCTCGCTCTTCTTTCTAAACTGCTTTTCTCTCTATCTATAATCTTCTCTTCTTATTGAAGAGAAGATTATAGATAGAGAAGAGTTATTATAGATAGAGAAGAGTTATTATAGATAGAGAAGAGTTGAGAAGGAGAGCCAGTCTCTCCTTCTCAACTCTTTCCTTAGATAGATAGATAGATAGATAGATAGATAGATAGATAGCGAGCTAGCTGGCTATCTATCCTTCAAATCCCCATAGCACTTTCACTTATCTCTCTACCAGCCCTCCCCTCACCCTCTCTATTAGTCACTCTCACTTTCCATGTATTTTCCACCCTATCTTCCTATCTATCCTCTTTCTTCCTTCTCCTTTAGTAATTATCTCATTTTCTCTTCATTTAACTCTCCCTCTCTCCTCGGTTTCACTCTCTCTTCCTTTCATTCTCTCCTTCTCTTTTTTCTCTAACCTCCTCTTTTCTCTCTTTCCATATATCTTTCCATTCTCTCTCTCTCTCTCTCTCTCTCTCTCTCTCTCTCTCTCTCTTAGAGGTAGAATCGCCGACTGATGTCAATTCGGTCGGGTTTCAATCCTGGCTAGAAGCAATCGGGTGTCGAATCGTACTGATGAGCTGTGATACAGCGAAACAGATCTGTCTGCGGATGATTATTTACGCTCTCACACTCCGATTGAGCACTATGGTGGAATGATAGACTTTGAAAAAACAATAGCTACTCACGTATCTACGCATCGTTCATTTAGTAATGAATTTAAACACTCTCGGCTACTGGCGTGTGTTTACATTGTATATAGCACGCTAAAGTCTGCCTTCTCTACCGAACGCGCATAGCTTATTGGTAGAATCTCCGATGTCAATTCAGTCGGGTTTCAATCCTGGCGGATGTACAACCGTACTGTTGAGCTGTGATACAGCAAAATAGATATTTCTGTGGATGACTATTTATATATATATATATATATATATATATATATATATATATATATAGTCATCCACAGAAAGATATATATATATATAATTTGTAGTTTCCAGGAAGAAATTGAACATAAATTGTAGATCTTGTAATTAATCTTCTCTTCTCTTTTTACATCTACGAAAGGTGCATAAAAATTCTCGGCTTGGCCCACTTCCCACATCGGTATTTCAAAGACGTGATGAGGCGATACTTTATAGTTGAAAATGCCGATATGACGTGGGAAGACAACGGCAATTGAAACACGATAAAACAAGCAATGTACGAAAAATTAATCCTCAAATAATACCAATATATATATACATATTTAATATAAATTTTGTATTCCGTGGCTGTTGTATTTAGTGGATACACGTAGACATCTTTGCTCTTTAAACAGATTAAGTAACCTCTACCGCCTGGCTTTTACTTAACGAATGCATTTGAGCTAAAGGAGAAAATATTGCTCTCTTTCTCTATATATTAATTTATTATTTAAACGTTTTTTTAATGGCTACACATATTTGAGTAGATGCTCTGTTTTTATTTATTCATTAAACCGCATATTTATATTTTTCTTGAATATTCGAGAAGTTTTTTTAGAAAAATATGTGTCCTCCGGCAGAATTCGAATCTGCGTCCCTTTGAAGGAAACAGTCAAACTAAGTTCAAATAGTGCTTTTGAATACAGAAATTCTTGAAATACACATGTATCTGTTCAGTTTTGAATCCTAACGGAAGCAAAGACATTTTTTTAGGAATTAATTTTCAATTATTAATCCGACATATTGTTATTTGTTGCATAAACGTTAATTTTAATAGAGACCCTTATTTTAGTAGTTGCTCTGATTCTATTTATTTATTATTTTGTGGCTTTAGTTTTTATTTATTATATATATATATATATATATATATATATATATATATATATATATATATATATATCAGAATAAGCAGGCCGAGCAGTATGGCTGAATATTATCCAAGAAGGCACTGTTATGAAAATATCCTACATGATTACGTTATTGTCCACTACATATGATGGACATATTTCTCTGTGATCTATTTCCTATGTTATTGCTTTGCCATTACCTTATAATGATTATACTGAATCAATTGCTCAGGCCAACTAGTGGAAAGCTGGTTCACTGTTGTCTATCTTGATAATTTTTTCTTGACAGAATCTATTTACAAACCTATAAGTCTATCATTCGCCTAGCATATTGCTGTTACGTCTAGTCTGTGATTCTACTATGCATCTAGAAAATCTGCAATGTTATTGATCCTGACCTGGTGTCTAGGCTCTAGTCCTTTTCTCGTCGGCGTAACGTATCTTCTCTGCGCAATTTCTATCAATAATTTTATGGTAGCTCTATTGAACCCCGACTACACGAATTTAAGCACAATTCTAGATTGGCATCTAGATACTCTTCTAGTTGCAATTGTTAGATTTAATCACAAGAACACCTTGATCCCGGGTAGTATCACTTATTATGGCACCAGCTATAGAAAAATAGTGATAACCCAAACAAATAGCAAAATACTATGAAAGCATACGTTTATTCTTATAGTAAAAATACAAGCAATACATTTTTATATAAAAAAAATTACCAACAATACATTTTATAGCAGAATTACCAACAATATATTTTATAGCAAAATGACCAATTATACATATTTTATGTAGATAATAGCATACAACTGCGTTCAAAATATTTAGATTTCGGTATTAAATAACCCATAGAGGTTATCAACCAACCAATTATCTGTCTGTCTGTCTGTCGGCAGACTGGTTACGAACCAAGAACCCAGTCTGTTCTGCTATTTACCCATAGTTTGAGAAGAAGAGATGGATTAATACCGTTCCCAAAGATATTAGTATGTAATTGAATGTAATGAATCCGAACTCAATCCGAGACGTTGTCCATTGCTCCACCGTATATTTTACATCTACCATGTATTCACTTGTGAAAGCAGAATAACATATAATATTTTTATTACTTCAAGTCAAGCAAGAAAATTAAATTTCGGCATTAAATGAGCCATAGGGAATTGATATGTCGTTAAACAAAGTTAACTCATAAACTCATTGTTATATCGCCTAACTTGGGGTAAAAGTATTAAATTTTATTTCTTTTTATTTACATCACTGTAGTTTCCAGCTGGCTAATGATGGGAGTGAGCACGGTTATATAAATAAGATTGATCAGCTGGGACCGATGAAATTCGCCGGTACTATTTTAGGATAATTCTCTTTACAGAACCAATAATAATAAATACCTTGGGTTGGGATTTCCGATTTTAATTGACTGGAATTGTTAATATGTACATATTTTGGCTTGAGAAATTAAGTAAATAACCCGTTTGGTGCATCTACTATCAACACTGTGTCTTTCACATTTTACGTTGTTAAGATTGTAACCGCCAATAATGAACCCTGATATGGCTTCTAATTCTCACAGAATGTTCAACTGTATAGGTTGAGTAGGTCTGGTGAGAAGACGCGTCCTTGTCTTACGCTTCTACCCATTTTTATGTATTTACTGAATACATTTTCTTTCCCGATGAAGTTGTTATATCAGTCAATTAAATGGCATACGTAATACACGCTTGAACGATCATGTCTCGAAAGAGATATGACTGACTGGGCAGACGATTTTCCCGCAGTAGGTTGCCATTACTTTCTGCGGTAGACTGGTTGCCAACCAAGGCTATGGAACTCAATCTGCCGTGCTAGTTAACCTATAGCTAAATTAATACCTTTCCCAAGGTTATTTGCTCGTAAGTAAATGCAAAAATTTCAACCGGAGTTCGAACTCGGCTCTCCGATTTCTCGTTCCGAGTCGATATCCACTTGATTATGCACCAGATTATTCACTTGATTATCCACTTGATTATCCACTTGATTATCCACTTGATTATCCACTAGATTATTCACTTGATATCCACTTGATCATTCACTTGATATCCACTTGATTATCCACTTGATTAATTCACTTCGATATCCATTTGATTATCCACTTGATTATCCACTGATTATCCACTTGATTATTCACTTGATAACCATTTGATCATTCACTTGATATCCACTTGATTATCCACTTGATTATCCACTTGATTATCCACTTGATTATTCACTTCGATATCCACTTGATCATTCACTTCTTGATATCCACTTGATTATCCACTTGATTATTCACTTGATATCCATTTGATTATCCACTTGATTATCCACTTGATTATCCACTTGATTATTCACTTGATAACCATTTGATCATTCACTTGATATCCACTTGATTATCCACTTGATTATTCACTTGATATCCATTTGATTATCCACTTGATTATCCACTTGATTATCCACTTGATTATTCACTTGATAACCATTTGATCATTCACTTGATATCCACTTGATTATCCACTTGATTATCCACTTGATTATCCACTTGATTATTCACTTGATATCCACTTGATCATTCACTTGATATCCACTTGATTATCCACTTGATTATTCACTTGATATCCATTTGATTATCCACTTGATTATCCACTTGATTATTCACTTGATATCCATTTGATTATCCACTTGATTATCCACTTGATTATCCACTTGATTATTCACTTGATATCCATTTGATTATCCACTTGATTATCCACTTGATTATCCACTTGATTATTAACTTGATATCCATTTGATTATCCACTTGATTATCCACTTGATATCCACTTGATTATCCACTTGATATCCACTTGATATGCACTTGATTATCCACTTGATTATCCACTTGATATCCACTTGATTATCCACTTGATTATCCACTTCATATCCATTTGATTATCCACTTGATACCCACTTGATATGCACTTGATTATCCACTTGATTATCCACTTGATATCCACTTGATATTCCCTGATTATCCACTTCATATCCACTTGATTATCCACTTGATATCCACTTGATTATCCACTTGATTATCCACTTGATTATCCACTTCATATCCATTTGATTATCCACTTGATATCCACTTGATTATCCACTTGATATGCACTTGATTATCCACTTGATTATCCACTTGATATCCACTTGATTATGCACTTGATATCCACTTGATATCCACTTGATATCCAGCTCTGAATATCCACTTGAGACTGAAAGTAATGAGCATAGATGAAACGGGTAGCAATAAAGTAAAATTATTTCTCAAAGTCCATCACTACTAAACTCCAGTGGCCTTGTGCCATACTGAACTAAGCTTTTTCTATCTAATGCGTTAACCGAATGTTTTTAACAGTAACTTATCTCTTGTAAGAAATAAGGACCACTAAATCAAAGAAAGTGTGGCTAACGAAGCTGTCTAACTTGATAGCTGCGTTGAATCATCTCGGCAGATGTGGCTGGATATTTACCTCCATGTCAGACATGTTTGTTTAAACAACTAAACTACTAAACGAGTCAACCGTCCTTCGGACCAAGGGAGTTAAACAGAAGGCTCTCAGGCTGGAGAACTCCAACAAAGTAATCACAATAAAAGAAATCAAGAATATGTAAAAATAATATAGGACTTTAAAATGAAAGCAAAGCAGAATGTCTGCACAATACAAGTAAATAGTTTTCTTCTGACATGATGTGTAGATACGAGGGTGGGATGAAAACTTATACCAAACTTTTTGACTCTGTTGTAAAATAGAACATGTCTACTGATCTAGTATAAAGCCGGGGTTATGTATATTTTTTTGACATTGGTGCAAAACCATACATTTGCATATTTTTCTATATCTAATCTAAACTAATTTATAAATGGAACTGTGTGTGTGTGTGTGTGTGTGTGTGTGTGTGTGTGTGTGTGTCCATTACCTATAGACTCCAAAACGGATGAACCGATTTTCTTGAAAATTTACACAGTTGTACTATAAGCGTCTGCGAGTGTTCTTAGCTAGGTTTTGTGTCGAGGTACCCCTGATAAATATCAAAACGATAATCGAAAAAATCGGGTTATAGAAGGAGTGGTCCGATTTTAATCAAATTTGATACACTCATAGACAAAGACATAAGAAACGATATTCAGAAGTCTCAAGGTTGCAGTTCTTACAATAGTGCAGAAAATCGGTAATATATATATATAAAAGGCAAGATGTTTGTTTGTGTGTCTGTTTATCTGCCTGTATGTCTGTAATTTTTTTAGCCCTTTTATTTTAGTTTTTGCTTCGGGTTTGGCTCTAAGTAGGTATAATTGTAGTTCTTAGACTCAGCCATGATGCCATTTACTCAGAGGACTTATTTAGTCTTCAAAATTCAGTTTACGACGAAAAAAACTTATTTGATATCGACACCAGGAAATCAAAATTTGACTTACATCCATTCATTTTTCTTTCGGTCTACGGTTTCACTTTAACTGGAAACAACTATTGATTTTAGTCTTTCGTGCCAATGTCCAAAGAGTCTGAGCTCCAGGACCATGGATTAGTTTTAAAGCTGTCATTACACCCGAGCAATGCCGGGCTATACTGCTAGTTTGTCTATATTTCTAAGATGAGGAATTGTAATTATTTACATCATTTACATTGTTCGGACTGTTGTTCTAATCTTTGTTGCCATATTCGCGACGTTTCAGCCGTTGTACGCTATGCTTTTCTTCAGACGATTGGGGCCATATGTCTACTGAGACACCCAGTGGATAAAAGTGTTAGTTGACACCAGTGACTCGACCTAAATAGTTGTGAGTTCAATACCTGGCCGCAGCAGATGTGAACAAAAAATTGGAGTTGAGTTCAACAGAGATAGCTAAGACATGCGGAAGTGGCATGACTCATGGAACGAGAATAATCTGTCCCAAGGATCGAAATAAAAAGTTTGGTTCAAAATTCTAATCTCCGAAAGAAAGTCACGCGTATACCTGAACCTATACGTACTTTTTATATACTTCTCAGCCTAGCCTCGTACCTGGAAAGAAATAATGCAGTTATTAATAAGAAGAGTTTAATTAAATTTATGCAAGATGTCACAGAGTGACCTGGCACAGTCTAATGAGTAGATAGGTAAGACTTGAGACATCATCTTGCAACTTCTGTCTTGACAGATACTTACTAAATCTCTCTTGCTTTCATCAACTTTCTCCCGCCTCTCTGACTGCCGTCTCTCAAATACAGCCCTTTTGTTCATCTCTACATCACAGTTTTCCAAATCTGGCTCTCTACATCTCTCTTGTCAGAAGAGATGTAGACAGTGTAACTGGTTTGTTTTAACTTTCACCCTTTATATATGAGCTCACAATCGGAATTCTGTAACTACCGAGTAAACGGCACTTGACTCGAAAAGTTTTTTAATCATTTCACTCCAAAGACTGTTATGTCAGATGTTGCAAAGTGTTACTAGGAGTTAAAGAATAAACCAAAAGAACATCCCTAAACTGGGAACTGGAGATAAACATTTACTTCTGTCTAAAAGACGGGGAAGTAAAGTGAGCCGGTTGTGTACAGCAAGAAGACGCTTTGTAGATCTTTTCGACTTTACTGTCTATGTAGTCGTAAAATACGGCACAGATTAAATCATTTTAGCCCACTTGACTTCGTGGATGCTCTAATTACAGCCTGCTCACATTGTGTGATTATGGCGGATGAGAAATTAAGAATTAAAAGCATTTTGGAAAAACCCAACTAAAACATACAAAGTAAAATTACACACCCGCAAAAGTGGATTCAAACGACTAAAAGCATTTTGGAAAAACCCAAACCATGGCAAATTTCACAAGTCAGTGTGAAAAGCTAAATTCTGGATCGTGATTGGATACGAAATATAAAAATGAACGGTGACGTCAGTCAAACGTTTTTCACACCTAAAGCAGAAAGTGTCTCTGGAGCCGGTCACATGATCAGATTTAGTTACTTAAGAACATTCTGTGACCGATCAGCAGAGTCAGATGGGAGCAGCGAGAAAGACAAAACTAAAATGTAACTTCAACTTCAAATCGATCCGGAGATAAGGTCAGGTCACACCTTATTCTCTTTCTCTTTCTTTCTCGCCTGCTGAATTCTTTTACTTCTCCATCCAAATACATTCCTACTGAATATATACATACATACGTACGTACGCAATGCATATCTACATTCAACAAATTACTACTACGAACATTTGTACGAACTCTTGATACCTTTAACTTTCTTATTGAACATTAATTTCTACGAATTCTTGTTAATCTTTCTTTTTAATAAATTTCTATTTTAACATGAAAAATATATATTTTTTATTCTTACACTCCTCCACACAATTCCACACATTCCAACCAACCTTCTAATGAAAACCTTCTGATAATTCTGATGATGATAAATCTGGATAAAACTTGCAAGCTGTAGAGAGTTCAGTTAAGTATGACACAAGGTCGAATCAAATAAACATTAACCATTCTTCCTAATCTTTATGATATATGACTAAAATCTGAGGGTAAGTACCTTATTGATTAGCCTTATTATCAGAAAGTAAACAAGACGAAAGAGAAACACTAAATCCAAAACATAGACATCCTCTATTAATGGTCAGTGTTGCAGTTAGACTTGTATTAAGTTCCCTGGATTAGAATTCACCACAAACCTTGTTTCGACAGAGAAACGTAGACCCAGCCGACTGAATACTGACATTTTATTCGCTAATTAAATTTTGACCTCTTCAAGTCTCGGGTTAGCCGATATCTTTCCTGCATAGTCACAAGAACTTCACTTTAGGCTTTTTTTTACGCTCATACAAAACCACACTGTAATCCCCTACCTTGAATGTCTTTTCGGTCTTGCACTGATTGAACCTTAGTAAAAAAAAAATAATAATCAATCTATAAAGGTCTGTAAAAAAAATGACGTCATCGAATTAAAGTGGAAAACTGGTGATGCTTCTTAAAACTTTTATAAACCATATGATGATAGGATAGAATGATAATATAAAGTACAATAAGATCCTATAAAGATGGAGATAATAAGACAAAGTGGAAAAAATATTTATCTGCGCTTTTCTTCTTTTATAATAAGCATAAGGATGCTGCGGATATCATGGATCGAGCATGTGAGCAATCATGAGGTTTTGGAAAGGTTGGAAACAAAAAGGAGATTAATACTGAGTATCAGGAAAAGACAGCTAAAGTTCCTTGGACATGCAATGAGGAAGGAGAGGTTGAAGAATCTGATACTAACAGACCAGATAGAGGGAAGGAAAGACAGGGGAAAACAGCGTGTAACGTACTTGACTAGCCTAGTTAGTACCTACATGGGTAACTACTTGGAAATACTAGGCAGAACACGGGTTGTGTGGTAACAGGAGAAAGCGTGCTAAGGGATAGGGAGACGTGGAATGCCTTGATCGCCTACGTCCTGAAAGAACAAGGCACATAGAAGAAGATATCTGCTGGCTCGGAAGGCGAAATTGGTGAGTCGAGTTCGAATTCCAGTCAAGTTCGTTGCATTCACTTATGTGCTAATACCCTTGAAAAAGAAATGAATCCACTCTTCTCGTCTATTTATGGATAGTAGTTGTATTTGGAAAAATCATTGTTATCTCTAAAAAATTGTTAATGGAAAAAATATTCTTAAAATCTAACATTTTTTCAACTTTAAATAACGCACAGAGTCCCGTAAACCATTAAGGTCGCAGGGATGCCACATGTCTGCAGCCGCAGTAGCAGTAGGATGTGATGGGCAATCCTTTCTAGGCTTGTTTGAATTCAGATTTTTCCTTCAAGATTAGTCGCCAATAAAGGCTATACGACCCAGTCTCTCCTGCTATTTACTCAGAGCTGTGGGAGGATAGATTCTTACCTTTCGTAACGGTATTAGGAAGAGTATTATCATTAATATGTAATGAACGACTGAAATTCGAATTCGACTCTCCAATTTCTCAATCTATTACTCCGCAGTACTTCTACAGAGGATTGATAACTCATAAAAAATCAGATCAACATTAAAAACATCCTGAGTCTGAAATGAGAGTGTGAGAAAATCATATCAGTATAGGGGGAAGCGGTTAAAAGATCCTTATAATATGCTTCGGCCAGAAAGTTTTGGGGTTTTTTTTTTCGTACTGAAACTGTAAACGTATACTGGATTCGAAATTTAGCCAACTCCGAGTGGAAGATTATGCCAGTGAAGAATCACAAGTTACTTAGAATGACATACAATGACATTATTGAACTCGTCCCGGTTAGTGTAAACGTTTGTTTTTATTTTCTCTATTAGTTCGTGTACCGCATTGTGCTACTAATATTTTTGCGATGATGGGTGATATTGTATATGATCCCGGTCTAACGTTGACTGTAGATGATTGTGAAATCAGAGCACTTTCAATGTCTATTTCTTCTTAGCAAATACTTTTCTTTTTTACTCAGACAGGCATTTTTTAAATCGAATTTGTGGTCATATATGTTATTGTGAATTACCAATGTGTTTAAAGTACACTAGATCCCTGTAATAATCCTATAGCCTTTTTATTTATTTATTTATTTATTTAGATTTCTGGACGTTTCACCATTGTATGTTGTTGAGCATTTTGCGTAATCTATTTTGTATATTCCTACCTGTTTTATTCTTGCTGCTATTCCATTTACTGCTGATTATATTCATATTCTATTGATCGAAGGTGGTATTAATGAATTCTGTACCAAGTTTAGATAAGTTGATTTAGAAGGTAGCTGTTTTCGAATTGACGGCTTGAATTATGTGCTTAGTTTTTTCAAGGGGTTGGGATTATTATTTTCTGTAGACTTTTTTTATTCTATGGATTTTATCGGTTTTGTTATTAGTATTACAATGAAAATAGTTCAGATATTGGGAGAGTTTGAAAGTATTTTCAATGTATTTTTTACATCATGTCAGAACTGTGGGCTACAGATTCTAAAATCTCTTAAAATGAAACTATAGCTATTACAGATTTGCGATGGGGAGTATAAGTGTATGAGGTCGGTTAATTTTTTGCATTTTCAGTATAACTTTAGTAGTATGCTATTATAGGTGTGTATCATCATGTGTGAATACATTTATTTGTTTTAGGCGTAGTGTTTCACATATAGCAACTGTGATCGTTTTTTCAATAACGTTTTATATTAATTCGTCTTGATTTATTCATTCCTGATTTTGAAGGTTTACGCCATATCAGGTTGAAACATTGGTCTTCGCACGATCACGGAACATAAGCAATTTCAAGCCTAGTTAGTACCTATATGGGTAACCGTTTGGGAATACCAGGTGCTGTAAGCTTGGCGATGTGGCCCGAGTTAGAGTGGTTACGACACACAAATGAACAGAGAGAATTATATATATATATATATATATATATATATATATATATATATATCTATATATATATATATAAATTTTGGTATTTATATTTTATTTTTGTTCATAAAAGCATAATATCACTACACAAAGCTTTTCATGTTTCGTAACAATACTGTTCTTCTTCAGGTGATATGCTAAAATAAGTAGTGAAAATGATTCATTTTTAAAATATAAAATGAATACATGGTTTTACATATATATATGTATATATATATAGCCTTTGAGATTTCACTCACCCAATCGACTCAGTCGATTAAAAACTTAATTGGGCGATTAAAGTTTATTGCTTTACTCTCCCGCGGTCGACTAAATTTTTTCAAATATAGAAAAAGGAAATCTGATTCCTTTTACAACCCAAAAGTATGCCATTGAAGATTCACAAGTTATTAGAATGACCTACAATGACTTTATTGAACTCTTGGCTTTTATCGTCCCGGTTAGTGTAAACGTTTGTTTGATTAACACTTCCAGAGTGAGGCCAAAATGTCTCTGTCGCCCATATTAAAGACGCTCACAGATTTTTAGAAAAATATTATTCTAAGTTTCCTTCCCGCTTACGAAAAGTAAAAACGAAAATGTGAAAGAAAGAAAAAAAAATACACATACTTCTTTCAACCACGCACCGAAAAACAAACTATACAAGTAATTTTTTATAGAAAATCGTTGAGAAAATCAGATTTGTTATTTTTTATCATGCATGAGATGGAGGTTATAGTCAAACAGAAGAAAGAAACTACGAATTTAGGTACCTCCTCGCAATTGCCAAAAAAAAAAACAAACAAACAAAAAACAGCATGCCATGATGTTAAAAGGGCACAAATGTTTATGCTATTATTAAAAGGAAAGATAAAATTCTGTTGTTATTATTTTTTTTTTAAATTTAAATCCTTTCTAACGCATTCGAAATTTTAATTAAATTTCATATTTTTTGTTTTTTGTTTTTCGTCATTGATTCACGCTATGTTTACGTAAGGCGACTATTAAGTAAATCGAATCGGTCGAGTAAAATTATTTTGAGGCGAGTAAATTTTCCCTCGCTCTCGACTGCCGGTCGAATGATTTCTTTTGAAAATCTCAAAGGATATATATATATATATATATATATATATATTGGAT